>JBBBDQ010001011.1:320000-720000 GCA_037127315.1 Ascarosepion bandense
TGATAATGGATTATGTGAGCCTAAAGTTTAGAGCCGATAAAAAAAATCAACAATTACTGTGATTTTTTGTTGTCTTTCAACGATATCACCATCAAGTATATCAGACGGTATGAACGGATCCTACACAAAATTAATAGACAAAACTTGTCTATATTATTCAATGAAACCTGCATTAATATATATATATAAATATATATATATATATATATATATAATAACTTAAATGTTCTATGTTTACTGTGTGTTAATATTTACTCTTTGATAATGGATTATGTGAGCCGAAAGCTTAGAGCCGATAAAAAAATCAACAATTACTGTGATTTTTTGTTGTCTTTCAACGATATCACCATCAAGTATATCAGACGGTATGAACGGATCCTACACAAAATTAAT
This sequence comes from Ascarosepion bandense, assembly GCA_037127315.1. Taxonomy (NCBI): domain Eukaryota; kingdom Metazoa; phylum Mollusca; class Cephalopoda; order Sepiida; family Sepiidae; genus Ascarosepion; species Ascarosepion bandense. The sequence continues at coordinate 320,394 of JBBBDQ010001011.1, forward strand.
AGACAAAACTTGTCTATATTATTCAATGAAACCCGCATTAATATATATATATATATATATATATATATATATATATATATATATAATAACTTAAATGTTCTATGTTTACTGTGTGTTAATATTTACTCTTTGATAATGGATTATGTGAGCCGAAAGCTTAGAGCCGATAAAAAAATCAACAATTACTGTGATTTTTTGTTGTCTTTCAACGACATCACCATCAAGTATATCAGACGGTATGAACGGATCCTACACAAAAATTAATAGACAAAACTTGTCTATATTATTCAATGAAACCTGCATTAATATATATATATATATATATATATATATATATATATATATATATATAATAACTTAAATGTTCTATGTTTACTGTGTGTTAATATTTACTCTTTTGATAATGGATTGGTGTGAGCCGAAAGCTTAGAGCCGATAAAAAAATCAACAATTACTGTGATTTTTTGTTGTCTTTCAACGACATCACCATCAAGTATATCAGACGGTATGAACGGATCCTACACAAAATTAATAGACAAAACTTGTCTATATTATTCAATGAAACTTGCATTAATATATATATATATATATATATATATATATATATATATATATATATATATATATATATATCAATGAGAAATTTATTTTCGATACGAATAGCATAAGATATGAAACAGTTGCACTTATGATCCAGCTTTGCTAAGGATATCAATATGATCGTTTAACACAGCCTTTATTATAGCAGTGGGAGGTACTGTCTTGGGGACGAATCCCCATTCACAAATCAATAACTATTTTTGTAATCATTCAACGCACGAAACACGTAAAGATTGATATAGCAAAGAAAATAAATCCAAATAAAACTAAAATAGTATCTTATATTAGTTTTGATCTTTAGTGTTTATTGTGAAGTAATCACTTGAAAATAGTTCTCATGGATCATCACTAGCTCGAGCTTCATTAGGCATGTCTCTTGTGACTCATTGTCAGAATATACTAATTTTAAATATACGTTTGAAATACTCACTGCAGAAATAGGGTAAACGGTATAAACCTCAAGAGTATTATTGGCTAATTTTATTTCCACTGAATGCTTGACAGTTATGATTTTATTCATGGCTAAATACTTACTAAATGACCTGAAGTTATATTTAAAATTTTTCAAACGATAATACCGTAAATCAAAAGATAATTGCATCATTGGATAACTCGATTAATGTTCGCAATGTGCATTGTCATACTAGATGGCATCTTCACGATCCGTTAAATTTGAGATTGTCTGACTTACAATCTCATAGAATCTCATAAAATTATGAACATTGATAGAGTTTTTTTTTTTTTTTTTTTTTTTTAATCATTTCACCCCGAGCAAGGCAGAAACGCCACTGATGTGCAGGGGGTTACATAAATGTAGAAAGATTAATTAGAAAAGAGTGAGGAGTACAAGCTAGTTAGAAAGGAACAATAGAAAACTGAGAAAGCAGGTGCAATGACAGGTACATGGGCGGAGAGAAAGGGAAGGTTATACAGGGGAGGGGAGAGAGCTAGAGGCCAGTGGTTAGTAGGTGAGTATTAACTTTGCTTTTAAATTTCTGGAGGTCGTAGCCGTCAGGAAAGCAAGAATACGGGAGTGAGTTCCACAGGCGGGAAGTGCGAGAGAGGAAGCTGCTGGAGTAGAATTGTCGTCTGCGTTTGGCTAACCTGACTGTGAATGGGTGGGACCCAGTTGCCAGTCTGGTTGAACGGGTAAACACCTGTTGAGGAGGCATCAGTGACTTAAGCTCATCCGAGCAGAAGCCATGAAGGTATTTATAGAAGAGACAGAGGGAGGCCACATTTCGACGATGGGAAAGTGGCTGCAGACGAGTCGCCAGATCAGAACCTATCACATTACAGACTCTCCTTTGGAGCTTGTCGAGAACACTGAGGAGAACGGCAGGGGCACCTGACCATAAATGGCAGCAGTACTCCATGCACGGACGGATGGTTGACTTGTATATATGCAGGATGGATTCAGGTGGAAAAAACATCCTGGATCGACATAGTGACCCAATCTTCTTAGCAGTAGATTTTGCTATGGATTCAATATAGTGCTTCCATTTGAGGTCTGAGGACAGGGTAAGTCCGAGGAGGCGTAGTGTATTACTCTCCGGGAGAATCATCTGGTCCATGCTTATGGGAGGCAGAAGAGGTTGCCTGTAATGGTTGACAGACAACAGCTTGGTCTTCGAGGAATTGAAGTTGACAAGCCACTTCTTGCCCCAGTTCACCACAGAGTGTAGATCCCGCTCAAGGTCAGCAGCGAGATTTTGTCTGTCCGCCACGACAGGTTTCTTACTGGAGCGGGAGTATATTGTAGTGTCATCTGCGTAGATGCCTACTTGGGACCTGATCTCATCTGGGAGGTCGTTGATGAAAATAAGGAAGAGCGTTGGGCCCAGGATAGAGCCTTGTGGGACACCAGCATTCGTGCTGTAGGACGAAGAGGCACGCCCATTCAGAACGACCTTCATTTTGCGGTTATTTAAGAAAGATTGGATTAGGTCAAGCAGGCGACCGGTAATACCATAACCGCGTAGTTTGCATAGGAGGCCAGGGTGCCAAACCCTGTCGAAAGCCTTGGAGATATCCAGAGCAACCGCGCGAGCCTCGTCAGACTCATCAAGGGCCTGTAGCATGTACTCCGTTACAGTAGTTAGCAGGTCGGCTGTGGACCTGTCAAATCGGAATCCATATTGCCTGTCGGAGAACAGTTTGTGGGCGGTGAGATGATGAACTATTTCAGCATTTATTATAGCCTCGAACACTTTCCCGAATATTGGTAGAAGACTGATCGGGCGATAGTTGGATGGGTCCGAGGGTTCACCACAGTTCTTAAAGACAGGAACGACTGAGGAGAATTTCCAGCATGCAGGAAAGCAGGAAGCAGAAAGGCAGTAGTTAAACAGTTTAGAGAGGACAGGGGAAAGTTCAGGGACACACCTCTTAAGGACTATCACCGGGATTCCATCGTCTCCACACGCCTTATGGGGGTCGAGTTTTGAAATTACTCTGGATACTATTGTCGGGGTAATATATACGTCATGCAGTTTGGTCTCAGTTCTAATAGGGAAGTCGGGTGGGTGCACTCCGGACGAGTCGAGTGTGGAGTTGGATGAGAATCTGCGGGCAAAGCACTCAGCTTTCTCAGCAGATGACGTGAGAACGTCAAATCCATGGATTAAGGGAGGTATTGAGGATTTCCTATTGTTGAGCACCCGTTTACAAATCCTCCAATAGTCCTTGGAGCCGAACTTGCGGTCAGCTATGTGCTGTCGCATTCTCTCCGCAAACAACTGTTTGGCGTCATTTAGGGTTCTCTTGCACTCACTGCGAGCGGATGTGAACAGGCGCCTATTGTGATCAGTTGGCTGTCTCTGGAATAGATGGAAGTAATGGTTCCTGTGGGCAATGGCGGCTGAGCAGGCCGGAGAGAACCACGGAGAGGAATGAGGTTTTAAGCAATACTTCCTGGTGGGTATGAAGGCATCAATGCCAGCTTTCACCCATGACGAGACCTCAGAGGCACAGTCATCAACTGATAGGTCAAACACTTTTCCCCAGGGGACGTCGCAGAGGAAATCGCGAAAGGCATCCCAGTCAGCTTTTTGGTAGAGGTAGGAGGTTCTATGAGTAGGGGGATCCTGGGGGGAGTGAGATTGGAAAGAAATACTGAGGGAGACTACAGCGTGGTCGGAGTTGCCGAGAGGGCAAAGCTGCGAGACTTGACAGGCGTCGGGCGCAGAGGTGAAACATATATCTAGCAGTGAGGAATGACCCGAGGGTGTGCTTGGGAAGCGAGTGGGGAAGTCCACCACTTGCGTAAGGGATTGGGAAATAGCAAAGTTCACGGCGTGAATGCCCGCCGAATCAGTAACAGCGTTTTCAAGCCACTCAGAGTGATGGGCATTGAGGTCTCCAAATACAAATATGTGGGCAAATGGGTGATAGGAAATAGCCTTATCTATGTCGTCGGCAATGCTATCTAGTAGGGAGCAGTCAGGAGAGGAGGGAGAACGGTAAAGGAAGAATAGGTAGCTAACCGAACTGAGGAGAGACAAGCGGAGACATATGTATTGGTGGTCAGTAGATTCGAGTGAAGTCACCCTAGTTATGGGGAGGTGTTCGCTGACATAAACACCCAGCCCATGCATGTGGACAGTAGAATCCTTCCTTAAAAGGGGAAGATAACCAGGGATGAAGAGGTCAGAGGAGGGAATAGCTGAGTTGAGGTTAGTTTCGCAGAGCGCGAGGATGTCTGGGGACTTTTCATGCAGGAACGCTTCTACACTAGCAAAGTTAGTACGAATGCCTCGGATATTAGTGAAGGAGAGGTTAATGGGCTTAGGTGGTTTGGATTTAGCTGGTTTAGGGTCATTTCTGTTTTGTCTTGTCATGTTTTTTGTTTATAGAAAGGGACCTAGGGTAGAGGATACAGGCGGTCATTACCCACGATCTGTGCTGGGAGGGAGACTGGCTAGGGCTGCAAAAAGGTGTGGCCTCGGGGTTGCCCACCGAAAGCGCTTGCAGGGACACCTATCCATGCGCGACATGGCACTACAAGAACCCCGATATTATACAACTGTTGATCAGAGCAGCCGCTCTTGACGCTACGCAAGAGTTAGGGCTCCTAACTACCAGTCGGAAGCAGCAACCAGGAAACTGCCAACCCGGTACCCTCACAGTGATGAGCCATTGCCACCAACCGGCCAGATCGCAGGAAACTCACGGAAGCACCAGTACCAAGGTCTGAAGAGAGAGGAGTGAAAACCGGAAACCACATCCTAAACAGGAAACAAGGAACGAGCCTCTACTCCAGTTCAATAGACGTGGGAGGAGTATAGACCGGGCGATAGTGTGACCTATCTACTCCTATTAAAAAAAAAAAAAAAAAAAAAAAAAAAAAAAACTTACAAACTTACAAAAGTGGAGTTTAACTAAGTTTTAACTTAGTTAAAGTCCAAATGAACTCCAAAAAAAGGGGGGGGGGGGGACAAAAACACAGATATATATAAAAACAAAAAAATAAAAAAAACAAACAAAACAAACAAACGGAAAATACCTCTCAGTTTAACACAGGAAATTTGAATTGAAGATTCATTCTTCAATTCTTGCTTTTCCCAAGAGTTAACGGCGAGTCGGCCTGCTAGGTAAATTCCCATTCAAAGAACAGCACGTGGCATGGAGCTGTAATGGCTGCTGATAACTCGGCCAAAGTAGCTTCGCATAGCAGAATAAATATAAATTTCAAAATTTTTTTTTTTTCCTCCCAAATGAAGCATGAACTCCGAAAAAGGGGGGGGGGACAAAAACACAGATATATATAAAAACAAAAAAAAAAAAAAAACAAACAAAACAAACAAACGGAAAATACCTCTCAGTTTAACACAGGAAATTTGAATTGAAGATTCATTCTTCAATTCTTGCTTTTCCCAAGAGTTAACGGCGAGTCGGCCTGCTAGGTAAATTCCCATTCAAAGAACAGCACGTGGCATGGAGCTGTAATGGCTGCTGATAACTCGGCCAAAGTAGCTTCGCATAGCAGAATAAATATAAATTTCAAAATTTTTTTTTTTCCTCCCAAATGAAGCATGAACTCCGAAAAAGGGGGGGGGGGACAAAAACACAGATATATATAAAAACAAAAAAATAAAAAAAACAAACAAAACAAACAAACGGAAAATACCTCTCAGTTTAACACAGGAAATTTGAATTGAAGATTCATTCTTCAATTCTTGCTTTTCCCAAGAGTTAACGGCGAGTCGGCCTGCTAGGTAAATTCCCATTCAAAGAACAGCACGTGGCATGGAGCTGTAATGGCTGCTGATAACTCGGCCAAAGTAGGAAAACAACTGAAAAAAAATATTTGGTTGGTTGTTTCGTTTTCTAAGCCTGATCAAATTTTTGCAGGTTATTTAAAGCCAGAAAATACTTTCAGATTTATTCTAACTCCTTTCTAACAGTTAAAATATTATGTCTCAAACGACTCCAACAGTACTCTAACGAACATTACCAAAATTATACCAGAATTCTCTCAGAAAACTGGTTATTTACCCAAAGTCTTCCTGAGGTAGGGTTTAGGGTGGGGAAACCAACCGGGTACAGTAAAAAAAAGGGGGCAAAATTGACCAAGACCGCGCAACCCCGGGATCAGTTACTTTAAAATGTTTATTTTGCTCAGCCAAGTATCCGTCAGTAGGCAGACCCTCACCTCCACCCGACTAAGTCGTACTATGCCAGGCTTCACAATTTCGAGCTGTCTCGAAACTATGGGTATTTACCCAAGTCCACCCTGCTGAGGCGGTATGCAATGCAAGGTCATAACAGTCCACTGCCGGGCTCATAATGTTCATGATCACTGTCTTCGGACAGCGAGTGAGTTAATAGGGGATATGTCTACGGATAAAGACTAAGCTCAGAAAAATAAGCAAGTCTGATCCCATTTATGAGGGGACTGGGGAATTTTTGTCCGAGTGTACACACACGGATACATTACGTTAAAAATGACTTTGCATCGTTCGAGTATCACTGGGGTCAGTTGAGTATTCCTCAAAGTTTCCCCATTAAAACAGGATGTGACACAAGGTCGAGTTTAACGTTGGGAAGCCAAGCGCTTACACTCGGGACAAGGGTCAAAAGTTGAGCAACTTTTGACCCCACAACTGCCGTATCGGGAATATTGCATTGTCTATTATTCTCAGTCGAGTCTCCGTCCGTAGACAAAACCCCAACTGAATCGTACTCTGCGCAAAGATAGAAAGCTTGAGTATTTACCCAAAGTCTCCTTGCTTAGAAAGGATGTGACACAAGATCGGGTTTAAGTGGGTACACTCGGGATAAACGGTCAAACTTACCCGATCCCGCTTATGCGGGGATCGGGCAGTAAACCAGGCCTGTTCTTTTCCGTATATAAATCATTTTTCTATTTCGTCATCTTATTACGCTATCTTCCTACATTTCTTTTCTTTTTTTTTAAATACACTGAAAAACACTTTCGTCTATTTTGAAACTATTCACTTGTCCACTTATATTTTTGCAATAAATATTTCTAAGTAAATCACATAACTCGAGTAATTCCATCTAGTCATCCAAATAAGTTTGTAATAATTCTAACACAAAAGCCTTAGCTTTATAGACTTGTTACGAAATGAAACGTTGCAAGTCATGTCATTAACAACAAATATTTTATCACCTGGTACGCCACATGCAATTTTTAAAGTTCTTTTTAATACAGGTTTTCCATTTTCTTTCTATGTGATGATTTATTATTGTGATATCACTACCATTGTCTACTTACTCTTTTACATCCACATTATTAGTTATCATATACACAAATTTTCTTAGCTTTTCGGTAGTTAGTTTCCGTCTTAATGTTGTGTATGAATTTTCTTCTTTGAAAACATTCTCTTGCTTTAGATTTACAGTGTGAATTATGTCCTTTTTCGCATTTGTAACACTTTAAATTCTTAAAGGGACAGTCGTCTCCGAAATGTAACCTTCCACACCTGAAGTACGGATGAATTTTTCTTTTTCCACATTTTTCTTTGCTTTGTATATATGCGCATTCTATTTTTTCTTCTGTATCGCGTCTGATATTTAGGTTTCTCTGACATTCATCCAATATTTCTTGTAGTGTTTGTTTTTTATTCTTTTCTATTTAGCATCTTTTTCTGAATCTTTTTTTTTTCGCCGTTAACCCTTGAACGAAAATTAATCCTTTACATCAACCTTTTCCCTGTGAGTCTTAAAAGAAGAGACTAACGGTTATAATATTATACATTGACTGACTCAAACTGTACTCTAACGAACACTCTCTCAGACTCCTCTCGTAACTCTGTTGCTAAACTCGTTTTGAGTTTAGGCGCTTTGCCTTGTTCATTTCTCTTACCGGGAATGTCTCATTCAATAAAGGTTTAGATAATAATGGTTTAGTCCTACTAATTAACCAATTTGAAGGGAGAGAAGAGCTGGTTTCATATCTTACCCAAGATATGACTAATCCAAATAGAACTAGAACTCAGCTTTCCATTTAAAAATTCCAAGCCATTATCCATTGCACCACCCACATACTTAAAATTACAGCATCTGTTATTCCCAAGCGCCCACCCATCTAAGTACCGGCCCGGTTCGCAAAACATTGTTGGTTGGTTGATTGTTTTTTATTAGCGGCCTATCAACGTCTATGTGTTATTTAATGCCAAAATCTAATCTTAAGGTTTATTTTTAATTTTTTCGTGAATAATATTTTCAGGGTGAAAGTTTACTAATTATGCCAGAGTTTGGAGAGAAGAGGTATATTCATTCCTTTCCCAAGGTTATTTGCGCCTAACGAACCCAACTCGAATTAGAAATTCAAATCACTGATTAACAATTCCAAGCGATTATCCATTACCCCAACAGCATATCCGAGTGCCTAATATTCCCAAGTGGACATCCATCAAGGTACTGACCAGGCACGACGTTGCTTAACTTTGGTGATCATACCTGAACCGTTTTTCACCATGATGTTGCCGTAAAACAATCATAAGGTTTATAGCAGGTTGTCTTTTCAATTATCAACATAATTGCTATTCTTACAATTCTTCTGGCGGCGGAACTCAGGTTTCGTTCATCTTAATTATTTCCTCAAAATAATTGTCGACTTACATGCAATAATTATTTATTACAACTGGCTTTAATTATTTCCTCAAAATAATTGTCGCCTTACATGCAATAATTATTTATTACAACTAGCTTTAATTATTTCCTCAAAATAATTGTCGCCTTACATGCAATAATTATTTATTACAACTGGCTTTAATTATTTCCTCAAAATAATTGTCGCCTTACATGCAATAATTATTTATTACAACTGTCTTTAATTATTTCCCCAAAATAATTGTCGCCTTACATGCAATAGTTATTTATTACAACTGTCTTTAATTATTTCCCCAAAATAATTGTCGCCTTACATGCAATAATTATTTATTACAACTGTCTTTAATTATTTCCCCAAAATAATTGTCGCCTTACATATAATAATTATTTATTACAACTATCTTTAATTATTTCCCCAAAATAATTGTCGCCTTACATGCAATAATTATTTATTACAACTGTCTTTAATTATTTCCCCCAAAGTAATTGTCGCCTTACATGCAATAATTATTTATTACAACTGTCTTTAATTATTCCCCCCAAATAATTGTCGCCTTACATGCAATAGTTATTTATTACAACTGTATTTAATTATTTCCCCCAAAATACACCCAAAGTGTATATCACGTATGTCACTTAACTGATTGACTGAATGTAATAGTTGGAAAGATGATTAAGGCTTCTACTGAGCATAAAGTAGGGGATCGGTTTTCTGTTGTTATGAAGTAATAGACTGATCCCCCACTAATTACTACGTGATAATATAATATATCTCTATTCTCTCTAGCTATGAGTCAAATAACAGGTCAGATTGGGTTCTATAGCCTTCGCTTGCAACCAGTCTACCGCAGAAAGTAATGGCAACATACTGCGGGATAATCTTCTGCCAAGTCTTTGGAGATATGATCGCCCAAACCGTGTATCACTTATAGCACTTAACTGATTGAAGTTAAACTTATTATATGTTTTGCTTTTCAGAAAAAAATGATTTTGACTGTTTAGGCCGTTGTACACTCTGACCTTTTTTAGGTGGTTGTCTTCGTAATTGGTAATTTTCTTGGATTTTTTGAAACAGTCAATTAAGCATACATCAAGCTTAGTAATTAACTATAGCCTATTAGACCAATGGTGTTATTTTATTCCTAATATATATGCAATATGATCATATGATAGGTCGTTAAAATAATAATAATGAAAATCACTGTAATGCCCATCATTAAAAAGTAATAACAATATAAATAAAATCATAGTTAACTCTAAAATATAGGACAAGGTCATAAATGGGAAGAGGAATGGTAATATCAGTAATGTCTAAAATGCAAATTGTACACAAACGCTTTCTCAAATCAATGATTAAAAATAGCTTCCAATATCTGAAGCCTGTAAATCTCAGAGAGAATGAAACTTTTTTGAACATCATTGTCTGGCGCAATAGAAACAGAAAGACTTCACCAAATTACCCTATTTAGTACTTATTGAATTGGAATAGGAATGGTAAAATTAACCGTTTCTTCTGTCAGTATCCATTGAATGGAAATCTGAATGATAATATTAACCATTTCCTTATATGGAAACATTCCGTGTGTATTCACAGATTAGCCAGTACTACTTTGACTGAAATTTATAAAATCTATCTATTACAACAGTTTTAAGAAAATAAGTTTATCACGTCTAGTAACTGTTATCGCTCTTTCCAGTATACATAGGGGTTTTTTGAAGTCGTGTGGAACGTAAACGTTTTGATTATGTCATTTTATCTTTTAAGTTACGTGCGAAATCCATTTTAGTTGTTACTTCGGTTAAAAGACCCTCTCCTCATGGTGCTTCTGTTATTTGGTGAAGTCTTTCTGTTTCTATTGAGCCAGACAACGATGTTCAAAAAAGGTTCGTTCTCTCTGAGATTTACAGGCTTCATATACTGGAAGCTATTTTTAATCATTGATTTGAGAAAGCGTTTGTATACAATTTGCAGTTTAGATATTTATAAATGGGACGTCTCGAACCGACGCTGATATTTAAGAGTCTAACTTGAATTCGTTAGTTAATATTCTTTGGTTACTATAAAAACTAAATTATTGAATTCTTTGGTTAATCTAAGACTTAAAAACAGTATTTACATTACTCAGACTACTGTCCTCATCAGTATTGCCATTTAGTACGACGTTTTGGCCGTCGTTTGAAAGTCATGAGATATCTACCCTCTAACTCTGCAAGTTACTTATTCACTACTGCTGTAGCCTGGTATTGAACTCACAACTCTAAGAGTCAAGTCAGGAATTAACCAACGTCTATATCCACTGGGCCATGTGTCCTTAGTCCGAATAATGTAAATACTGTAAATACTACCTCTTCTCAGAAATATAGACAAATACTAAAGAATTAAAAAATTAAATGTTTACAAAAATGATATCTGTCTTATAAGGTGCATGATTTTTTATATAAACTCAGACACTATGAGCAAAAAATACTTTTGTATCAATGAAGGGACACTTTTGAGTGTGACAAATAAATTTTGCGTACTTTTGATATCTTTAGCATCAGTTTTTAAAACACCATTATTATTTTTTAACGTGAAATCGGATATCACTTAAATTCAGATTCATGATAAAAGCCAACATCTCCTTAAATTTTTTCTTGAGACAAGGGAAATGGGTGTGAGTGGCCGCAAAGAAGGTCTTGGTCAAGCGTTGTTTTATTTATTTTACACAGCGACGGATAACAAACTGTTTTTTTAATGACGTTAAACGTGTCACCCAGTCTAGTCAAGAGGGTGTAGCTTGTGTCAACCATCTTTTCCTGCTTCATCTTCATCTACCATAAATATTCCTATATTTAAGCACACACACACACACACACACACACATATATATATATATATATACCATCAAAATGGTTTAGGTTTCATCAAGGCGTCTGCTGAGCCAAAACTACCTCATTTGAAGATGTTATTACAATTTACTTGCAAGGGGACATGACGGATTACGTAAGAAGTGCGCGTATTTCTGAGACTCACGACTTGTAAAATTGACCTGATACGACTCACTGCTAAGCGGTGACGGAGTGTGAGTTATGGAAAAAGAAGATGACTAACTCATGGTGACGCAGAAGAACTTCTACTTTATTTTATTTATTTTGAATAATGACACATTAAAAGATGATTACGACAATAATAAAGATTTCCCCCCTCCCTACCCTAAGCAAGGCTGGACAGCTACTAGTGATCAAGGGGTTCTTCTTTTATGTGCCATATCCCTTTAGGGCGTAGGCGATCATGGCTTTCCACGTATCCCTATCCCTGGTAGCTCTTAGCACGCTTTCTCCTGTTACCCCACCCAAACCCCGCTCTATCATCCACCTGCTTAGGCCTTTCAAATATGTAAACCACTGCTTTCCCCTGTCTCTCTTTCCCTTTATGTTCTGTGAGTATCAGATTCTTCAAGCCTTCCTTCCTCATCACATGTCCAAAGAACTTCAGCTGTTTCTTCCTGGTGCTCAGTATTAATTTTCCTTTTCGTTTCTATCCTTTCTAAAACCTCATCATTGCTCACATGCTCGATCCATGATATCCGCAGCATCCTTCTGTAGAACCACATTTCAGTTTTACTTTCATCTTTAATAATATTGTCCAGCATTCACTGCCGTATTGAAGGACAGACATCACATAGCAATTCAGAACTCTTTTCTTTGTTTCTTGTGAGATTTTCCTATCTTTTAATACTCTACTTAGCTTATGGAATGCGTCCTTGGCCATTTCAATTCGCCTTCCGATCTCAGTGTCGCACTTTCTGTCTTCCGTTAGAACACTTCCCAAGTAATTAAATTTTGTACTTGCTCGATATTAGTATTTCCAACCTGTAATTTACATTACAGTTAAAGAAAAGACTAGTCACAGGAGGCATTGAAAAAAGGATAAAAGATGGACGGAATTGATGATGATAGAAGATGGCAATTGATATTACGTTTAATATTTTGAAGATTGTAGTTATCAGGGAAGCAAATAAACGGAAGAGAGTTCCACAGGTGAGAAGTACGAAAAAAGAAATTGTTGTAGTAGAAATGGTGGTTACGTTTAACTATTTCAGCGGTAAAAGGGTGGGACCTAGATGCAAATCTAGTAGCACGCTTATATCTATGTGATCGGGAAACCAGGTAAAAAAATCTCGTCAGAGGTGTTGCTATGAAAATATTTGTAGAAAAGACAGAGGGAATTCACTGCATGTCAGTGAGGAAGTGACTGAAGTCGAGAATCTAAGGCAGGATCGTTTACATTGCAGATCCTTCTTGGGTTTTGTTGAGAAATTCGAGATGAATAGCAGGAGCATTCGACCAAATATGGCAACACTATTCTATGCACGGACGAATGGTAGATGTATAAATGTGCAAAATGGATTCTAATGAGAAAAATTTTCTGGCCCGTCTCATTGACCCAAACGTCCTAGTAGTAGATGCAACTATCGATTCGATATATTCATTCCTCTTTAGAATGGTTGAAAAAGTGAGATCAAGGAGTTAATATATATATATATATATATATATATATACATATATATATATATATATATATATATATATATATATATATATATATATATATATATATATATATATATATATATATATATAAACTTATTTATAAATGGAACTTTGTCTGTGTGTGTGTCTGTGTGTGTGTGTGTATCCGTTACCTATAGACTCCGAAACGGCTGAACCGATTTTCTTGAAATTTTACACAGTTGTACTATAAGCGTCTGCGAGTGTTTTGAGCTAGGTTTTGTGTCGAGGTACTCCCGATAAATATCGAAAATCGATAATCGAAAAAATCGGGTTATCGAAGGAGTGGTCCGATTTTATTCAAATTTGATACACTCATAGACAAAGACATAAACAACAATATTCAGAAGTTTCAAGGTTGAAGTTCTTACAGTAGTGCAGAAAATCGATAATATATATATGTATAAATCGATACCAGGAAATCAAAATTTGACTGACATCCATTCATTTTTCTTTCAGTCTACGGTTTCGCTTTAACTGGAAACTTTTTAGTCTTTTGTGCCCACGTCCAAAGAGCTCCAGAACCATGGATTAGTTTTAAAGCTTTCATTACACCCGAGCAACGCCGGGCTATACTGCTAGTATATATATATATATATATATATATATATATATATATATATATATATATAGTATTAATAAATTCTTTCATGATTACTATAAATCCTTACTAATTGTTATAATATTATGTTCTACGGATCTCGGAACTCTGGATATTTACCCATAGATTCCACTGAAACGGTATGTAACCCAAGGGCGAGTTTAACGTGTGGATCCCGAGCGCGTATGGTCGTGCTAAAAGTCAAATTTGCCCATGTCACACATACGCAGGATCGAGCACTAAGCCCGTCTAATTTCTCTGTCGAGTCTCTATCCGTAGTTGGAGCCTTGTATTAGTTGAATTCTGCCCGAAAGCCGAGGACTTATCTGTCTTTCACTTAAGTCCTAGTCTGCAGACTAAGCTCGACTGATTCGTTCTCTGCCCGAAAACAGCTTGACAATTGCGAGCACTCTCGGAACTCTGGGTATTTACCCGAGACCTCCCAACAAAGGCAGGCTGTGACACTAGGCCAAATTTTACGTGGGACATTCCGAGCGCCTACGCTTGGGTAAAATTTCCCGTTGACACTACATAAGAGGAATCAAGTCTTGTCTATTTTTGCCCAGACGAGACTCTACCGCTCATCTGGGTTCCTCTCCGCTCGAAGACAGAGAGTCCGCAAGGTTGAATTTGCGCGGAACTATGAGAATTTACCTTAAATCCCCCACTGATATGGGATGTGACACAAGATCGGACATTATATGGGGAACCCGATCGCGGACACTCGGGTTAATGAACAAAATGTGCTCAGCCCCTGCATACACGGGATCGGGCACTAAGCCGGTCTAATCTTCGCAGCTGAATCTCTGTCCGGAGACGAAGCCTCGACTGAGTCGAACTCTGCTAGAAATCAGCTTGTCTGTCTTTCTCAGCCGAGTGTCGGTCCGTAGGCCGAGTCCCGACTGATTTGAAGACAGAGAGCTCGGCTGACGCTTTCGATTTCATGCGAAAGTATGTCGCTGAACTCTTTTTTTTAATTTCAGGCGCCTTGCTTAGATCATTTGTTCTACCGAGGGTGACTTATTTATTCTACAATAATTACCTATTTAATATACATATTATTTGAGAAAATTCATTTTATGTTTTCAATCTTTCTTTGCTATAAATTTTCTGTAGTCACTTTGATTTTTTTTCTTTTAGCAATCTTTTGGAATCTTTCTTACAATTATATCAATCACACCTTGTATTTTCTTAGAATTTTAAGCTATCTTTTCATTTACACTATCAGCTTGTACTTGATTATTTTTCGGTATTCTCTGAGTAATTTCTTGAATATACCCATTCTATTTTTCTATGTGCCGTGTCCATTCAGACCCTTGCTAATCGTTGCTCTCCACAATTTCCTGCCTCTTTGCAGCTCTTAATAAATATTATTCTTACCTCTCCTAAACTTTGTTTCATCATTCATTTACTCAAAGTCGCTTCGTAAGTTATCCATTATTTTTCTCTGTCTTTCTTGTTTACAATTTGTTCTGTGAGTATCAAATTTTCCATGCACACTTTCCTCCTTATGTGTTCTAGAATTTTCAACTGTATCTTGCTTTTTTTTGTATAAACTATTCTTTTTTTCTACTTTCTTAAAAATTTCGTCGTTGCTCATTGCTTTTTAAAATTTATTCGTTGCTCATTGTCCTTGGTATTCTCAGCATCCTACAGTAGAACAAAATTTCTGTTGCTTCAAGTCTCTTTTTTTTATCCGTGAGGAAATTGTCCATCACTCACTGCTATATAAGTGAACTGATATTAAGCATTTAATCATTTAAAATACTCCACACTGGTTATATCTATGCATATCTACTTGCATATAGCAGTAGATTTATACCCATTTGCGCGTTATAAGTTAATGATAATTAAGCACAATCGAACTTAAGAGCAATAGTTTTTATGAATTTTTTGGAGTCGTCTTTCAATTTTCACGCCACTTCAGGACACTTGCTAAAAATATGATAATTAAGTGTGAAAATGATTCCAGTATCGCCAAAGAATGTAATGTCAGTCTTTTCATATGGAAGAGAATGTTGGACAATCGTGTCACAGATTAGGAAAAGACTTGGGTCAACAGAAGTGTAGTTATACAGAAGGATGGTAAGAATACCATGGACTGAGAATGTGAGCAATGACGAAGTTTTGTAAAAGATTGAACGAAAACGAACACTTATACGAAGCAATAGAAAACCCTTGACACTCGCATGACATACTGAAAACAAGAAAGACAGAAGAATGCAGTACATAATCTGCCTAGCGAGATGGTTCAAATCGCTGGCATAGCAGGGATGATTAAGAGATGCCTAGCGAGAGGGTTCAAATAGCTGGCATAGCAGGGATGATTAAGAGATGCCTAGCGAGAGGGTTCAAATAGCTGGCATAGCAGGGATGATTAAGAGATGCCTAGTGAGAGGGTTCAAATAGCTAGCATAGCAGGGATGATTAAGAGATGCCTAATGAGAGGGTTCAAATAGCTGGCATAGCAGGTATGATTAAGAGATGCCTAGCGAGAGGGTTCAAATAGCTGGCATAGCAGGGATGATTAAGAGATGCCTAGTGAGAGGGTTCAAATAGCTAGCATAGCAGGGATGATTAAGAGATGCCTAATGAGAGGGTTCAAATAGCTGGCATAGCAGGGATGATTAAGAGATGCATAGCGAGAGGGTTCAAATAGCTGGCATAGCAGGGATGATTAAGAGATGCCTAGCGAGAGGGTTCAAATAGCTGGCATAGCAGGGATGATTAAGAGATGCCTAGCGAGAGGGTTCAAATAGCTGGCATAGCAGGGATGATTAAGAGATGCATAGCGAGAGGGTTCAAATAGCTGGCATAGCAGGGATGATTAAGAGATGCCTAGTGAGAGGGTTCAAATAGCTGGCATAGCAGGGATGATTAAGAGATGCCTAGCGAGAGGGTTCAAATAGCTGGCGTAGCAGGGATGATTAAGAGATGCATAGCGAGAGGGTTCAAATAGCTGGCATAGCAGGGATGATTAAGAGATGCCTAGCGAGAGGGTTCAAATAGCTGGCATAGCAGGGATGATTAAGAGATGCCTAGCGAGAGGGTTCAAATAGCTGGCATAGCAGGGATGATTAAGAGATGCCTAACGAGAGGGTTCAAATAGCTGGCATAGCAGGGATGATTAAGAGATGCCTAGCGAGAGGGTTCAAATCGCTGGCATAGCAGGGATGTTTAAGAGATGCCTAGCGAGAGGGTTCAAATCGCTGGCATAGCAGGGATGATTAAGAGAAAGAACAAAAAGATAAACTTTGCAAAGTGCTAGAAAAGATGGAAAATTGTGGAGAGCCATGATCGTTCATATCCTGAAGGCAGACGGCGCACCAAAGAATAAGGGACATATAATTAAAAGCTTAGCTATACATTCCATTGGACAACGATAACTCAATTCATTTAAAGTGATCTGTAATACTAGCTCGCTATCTCTCTCTACAGCAGACTCCCAGTGAATAAAGTATGAAATGATTAAAAGTATTATAAATTAAACTAAACTTCACACCACTTCCACCTCCAACTTTCCATTAGTTTCTTCTTCTCTTCTGCACTGCTAGGAGCTTAATTCAAAATATCGAATTTCGTTTATGCTTGCAGATTGTATATTGCAAGCAGAAATTATGGAAATTCCTATTTTATGAGTAAATAAGATCAGTTTATTTTGAAATAAATCAAAATTCATTCTATCGGAAAACATGGTCTTCGTGCCAACAACAAATGGAGTCACAAAATACGGTTTTCCCCATTGACACAGCTATTATTTTAACTGGATGAACTCTTCAACAATGTCTATTGTTTAAGAACGATTATTAGAATTGTAATAAAACCTAAACATGATGAAAGGGAATTCATACACTATTTGTTCTTGAGAATTTTCAACAAAAATATTAAACGCTATTTATTTATTTATTAAAATTTTTTATTTACACAAATAATTTTATAAATACAGAATTCTAAAAAATAATACAATTAAAACTAATGCAACGCAATATTTATAATTGATTAATTTATCGTTATGACGTTATGTTAAATTGTTTGAAAAAATTAAACAAGAGACTTAATAAAATGAGATAAAAATGTTTACCTATTAAGAACTTTTAATATAGAAAATGTTTAAGGATACTTTTCGAGAGATAGTGTAAATTCAATGACTAATCTTGTGAAAAAAAAGAAGGAATGAACATGCTTGAACTCACTCCGTTGGAGAGTGAAGGACGCGGTTTAATCTCATCCATGTGTGTCTGTTCTCAGAGCGCTAACTTTCGCGTTCTCTCTCCTTCTCGGTACGTTCTCTTAGGATTCGCATTACTCATACTTCTAGTTACGCAAGCGCAAAGACTGAAAAAACAAGTCGTTGCTGTTGATAGTTTTCAACGCATGCGTGTATGGCGAAAACGAATTCTAATTCTGGTTAAGACTGTTAACTTCACACTTCTACCTTTTGCTTCCTTCTCCCCAGATAATTACGATGATTACGATTTTGTGGTACAGTGGATATCGGCTCGGAACGAGAGACCGGGGAACCGAGTTCGAATTCCAGCTGAATCCATTGCATTCACTTACGCGCAAATACCCTTGGGAAAGGTATTAATCCGTCTCTTCCTTCCAGTTATGGGTTAAATAGCAGGACAGATTGGGTTCTATAGCCTTGGTCGGCAACCAGTTTACCGCAGAAAGCAATGGCAAACTACTGTGGGAAAATCTTCTGCCCAGTCAGTCGTGTCTCTTTCGAGACATGATCGCCCAAGCGTGTATCACGTATAGCACTTAACTAACTGACTGAATATAATAGTTGAAATAATGATTAAGGCTTCTATTGGTCATAAAGTCGGGGATCAGTTTATTACTTCATAACAATAGGAAACCGATCCCCCACTAATTACTACATCATAATATAATACATTTCTTTCCCCTCTACCTATGAGTCAAATAGCAGGAAAGATTGGGTTCTATAGCCTTGGTCGGCAACCAGTCTACCGCAGAAGGCAATGGCAACCTACTGCGGGATAACCTTCTGCCCAGTCAGTCGTCTCTCTTTCGAGACATGATCGCCCAAGCGTGTATCACGTCTGGCACTTTAACTGACTGACTTTTCTTTTCTTTTTTGTAGGGGGAATTGTTTGTCAAATAGTTTGAAGAATGTTTTGCCTATTTTCTTATTATATTATTACTGGGAGATTTTGACTAATTTATATTTCCTTTTCTGTTATTCTTGTTTACATTGTTTTCCGTTTTGATATTCTATTTTGTTTGAGCATACGGTGTTTCTTGGGCTAGATTCATATATTTTTCCTGTCATTCTTTTCATTTTTAAGTACTTAGAAATTGTTGAAAGTCTATCATTGTAAGATATGGTTATTTCTTTGAATACGTAAGGCGGTGGTTGACATTTTTAAAATATATATTGGGTTGTTATACAAAAAAAGTGGCTTGTTAATACAGCCCACACACTAAGGAGAACTTTGTAGGGATGATAGGGGAGACAGAAAAAACATGAAATGGAGCCATAACAACACACCACGACCTACCTTAGGTCTTCCCGCAGACTTGGTTGGTAGAGCAATCATAGCAGAAATCGAATTATGATGAAAAATGACAACATAATAATAATAATAATATTGATAATAATAATGCCGATGAGACCACAGTTTACTCTTGCCTCGATCAAATATCTGGTGTGGGCGACAAAGCGAACCTCGCTGTCGAACTTGAGAAGGACCTCCAATCCATAGTGGACTGGGGCAAGAAATGGCTCGTAAATTTTAATGCCTCCAAAACGAAGCTGCTATCAATTAACCATCGTAGACAATCGCTCCTACATCCCATTAGCGTGTCTCCCAGAGAGTAAAACACTACGCCTCTTTGGACTCACACTCTCAGCGGACCTCTGGTGGAATGACTATATCGAATCCATCGATGAATCCGCTTCTATGAAAGTCGGTTCTCTGTGCAGGGCCCGGAAGTTTTTCCCTTCTGAATCTATCCTGCACATTTATAAGTCTACCATCCGCCCGTGTATTGAATACTGCTGCCACATCTGGTCAGGTGCCCCTGCTATTCTTTTCGGGGTTCTTGACAAAATACAACGGAGAGTCTGTAATGTGATCGATACTGACTTGGCAGACCGCCTGCAGTCACTCGCTCACCGGCGTGACGTGGCTTCCCTGTGCCTCTACTATAAATATTGATGAACTTAGATCACTGGTGCCTCCTAGGTACGAATTTGCACGAGATACTAGATTAGCTATTAGGTCCTACCCTTTTACTGTGAAACAGATAAGATGTAACCGCAATTTCTACTCCAACAGTTTCTTTCCTTGCACTTCCCGCCTGTGGAATTCCCTTCCATACACTTGCTTCCCCGACAGTTACAATCTCCAGAAGTTTAAATGTAAGGTCAATAGACACCCCCTAACACACTAACTCTCATCCATTCTCTCAAACACCCTTCCCATCTACCCAACCCCCATCCTCGCTATGCTTACGCGTCTATCACCCTCCTTCTGACACTTCCTATATCTATCCACTATTTCCAATCACGTTCCCCTAAGTTATCCCCTGCGCAATAGTGCTGTCAAATTAGATGAATATAGTGGTGTGGGAAGTTATTACATTTTAAAAGAATTGTGTGTGAAGACTCATACTAAAAACATTGTATCAATTTGTATCCATAGAAGACTAGACATGTCAAAAATTTAAACCGGAAAAGAATAAAACAGCAGTTGAGGTATAAAAAGCGAACAATTAAAAAAAAAAAAAAAAGAAAGAGAAAAGATAAGAATTATAAAAAATAAAACATTTCTCTTGAAGGGTTTGTTGATATAAAAAAAATAGACGAGATAAACAGAAGTGAGATTTTAACCCTTAACCCCTAATCCTTATCCCTAACCCTAACAGAAGTACTAGATAATAGATGACTAATGGTAAAAAAATATGCATAACAATGTACCAGTTAAATAATTTAAATAAGTTTTTCATATAATTTATTAAAAGGGATACGTTTTAAAGATAAGAGCAAATAATAAACACGTTGAGGTAATTTTAGCTATATTTAAGAGTATGAATAATTTTACGATGGCAGTAATTAGGGGTTACATTACTTTGGTTTAATAAGTTCCACGTTTTTATCAGTACAACCTAATATTCAATGATAAAATCTATAGTAATTCTACTTCTCTCTCCAAATATTACTGACAGTTGAAAGATGTAAATAAAACTCTTACAGTTAAATGGAAGATATTAAAAAAGCTACATGTAAATCGTTACATTTTATGCTTATGTTTCCTTGGCTTACAAGAAAAATTCATATAATTAAATTCCCAAGAACTAACTTATTAAACCAAAGTAATGAAATTACTAATTACTGCTATCATAGGACTATTCATTCAGACATACATTTAGGCGTTTTAACTCTATCATTTTACATCGAAACGACGTGAACAAAACTTTGATTTCATTAATGCCAGCTTGATTAAAAAGGAACATAATCCTTTAAGGGAAAATATGTTGAAAACATACTAACAGCTTTACTACTATTAAAACTCAATTAAAACATTAGTTCACTATTAGTTTCCATTTCTGAGATGAAGTAGTATTTACACTATTAACATTATTCAGACTATTGCCATTTGTACGAGGTTTTGGCCGTTGCACGCTCCGGCTTTCTTCAGGTAATAAGAATTTCGAACCAGAATCTTTATTACGATCACTGGAGTATATCATTTTCATTCCTTGTGCGAAGCCTCTGTTGGTAGTCATTAGTTATCTCCCTCTAACCTGATTCTCTAAGTTACTTGTTCACCACTGATGTAGCCTGGTATTGAACTCACAACTCTTTGGGTCAAGTCACTAGAACTAACCAACGTCTTTATCCACTGGGCCATGTGTCTTTAAGAACAACAACAATAAACCTAATCTTCAGTAACTATTTTTCAGCAGTGTTCATATTGCAATTTTTTATGTTAATGGTTTTCTTTTAGTAATTTTTTCCCAGAGCTCATATTGCAATATATAGTGGATATAGAACTTAGAAAGTCCAGTTAATGGGAGATAATTCATGGCTACTAAAAGAGGCTTCACGCAAGGAGTGAGAATGATATACCCAAGATAACTCATGACTACCAAAACAGGCTTCGATCGTAATAGAGGGTTGGGTTCGAAATTTCTAGCACATGAAGAAGGCCGGAGTGTACAACGGCCGAAACGTCGTACACATGACAACAAAGATGTGGACAATAGTTAAAAAAATGTAAACAGAATATGACTTTACTATCTTTCTACAATTCCATTCTTTATGAATCTAACTTATGCCCACCTAATATATAAAAATGCATATTACAAATCCCTTTTCAAAAATACATAATCAAAAACGTTTATCACATCTAGCAGCGACACACACACACACATATGAACTAACTTTACCGGCCAAAATTTACCTGGATAGACCAGAATTTCTTCACAAGCGCACACATACACTATTAACACGTTTCCGTCCAAAATATTCCTTAAATATCTGTTGCTTTAATAAACATGAAATATATCAATAACAACTAACCCAAATTCATAACATACCAGTATTTTATGTCTCTTTATTTTTGTTCATCTCTCCCTCTAGGGTTTATATAGATTGGGTTAGCATACTATAGAATGGTATCGTGGAGGTAATCGACTGGTTTGAGAACTTTGAAGATAAAAATAATTCTACTTTCCTACAATTCGACATCGTGGTCTTTTACCCATCTGTATCTGAGAGCCTCTTCCATCTTGACCTGGTGTTCGCGGAATTTTATTCGGATATTTCAAAAAAGAAAATCAAAATAAACTTGAACTACAGGAAATCAGTTCTTATCCACGACAACTAACAATGGATTAAAAACTCAACGGATAATTTTGATTTGTCTATGACAGCTATGGATTCTGCAGAGTCTACGGATTTAGTCTCCTCTACAACCTCACGGCTTATAAAGAAACCGACATAAAAAATATAGGACTTTATAGAGATGACGGACTCATGATAGTAAATAAATTTACTGGAGGTAAGGTTGATAGACTTAGAAAATTAATCTTTAGAGTTTTTAAATATTTTGCTCTTAGCATAGTAATTAACCCTAATATAAAATAAGTTGATGGCTTAGACATAACATTTGACTTAGTTTTTAACACCTTTCAACCTTACATGAAAAATAATGCTAACCCAATCTGTATAAACCCTGACACGTTTAGGGAAGTGTTTATTAATTAATTTGAAAAAATATTTGCCCTATTTTGGACTTTCCTTCTAAATTAAATGGTTTGTTGAACAAAATAATGTTTCGTTTCCTCGCATTATTTTTTCATTTGCTTGTTTATTTGAGGTTTATATGCTAACTAGCAGTATAACCCGGTGTTGCTCGGGTGTAATGAAAGCTTTAAAACTAATCCATGGTCCTGGAGCTCAGACTCTTTGGACGTTAGCACGTAAGGCTAAAAAGCAATAGTTATTTCCAGTTTAAGCGAAACCATACACTGAAAGAAAAATGAATGGATGTAAGTCAAATTTTGATTTCCTGATATCGATATCAAATAAGTTTTTTTCGTTGTAAACTGAATTTTGAAGGCTAATTAAGTCCTCTGAGTAAATGGTACCATGGCTGAGACTAAGAATTACAATTATACCTACTTAGAGCCAAACCTGAAGCAAAAACTAAAATAAAAGGGCTGAAAAAATACAGACATACAGGCAGATAAACAGACATACACACAAACATCTTGCCTTATATATATTATAGATTTTCTTCACTATTGTAAGAACTGCAACCTTGCAACTTCTGAATATCGTTTCTTATGTCTTTGTCTATGAGTGTATCAAATTTGATTAAAATCGGACCACTCCTTCTATAACCTGATTTTTTGATTATCGATTTTGGATATTTATCGGGGGTACCTCGACACAAAACCTAGCTAAGAATGTCCTCAGACGCTTATAGTACAACTGTGTAAATTTTCAAGAAAATCGGTTCAGCCGTTTCGGAGTCTATATGTAAAGGATACACACAGACACAGACACACACACACACAGATAAAATTCCATTTATAAATAAGTTTAGATTCATTTTATGGTCATTTTCATTTAAAGCCCTTTTATAATTTTTTTTTCCTTTCATCGAAAATTGTTTTGTGAGAGGAATATTTAGATAACTTGTGTTCTATTTAGAGTTGTGTTCGGTTATGTTAGCAGGATGGTTAGATCCAGTGTTCATATAGATCAAATTTGTTTGGCTTCATATACGAAGAGACACTGCAAGTTTGCAGATTAAATTTTAAATTTTAAAACGAGGCTGCTATCCTTTAACCACCATAGATAATATCTACTACCCCCTATCAGAATGGATCAGGCTTGTTTCCGTGAAAGCAATACACTGCGCCTCTTTGGCCTAATTCTTTTAGCCGACCTCTAGTAGAATGTCTACAATGAATCAATAGCTAAATCTGCTGCTAAAAAGTCTGTTCACTGTGTAGGGCCAGGGATTTTTCTCGCCTGAATCCATCTTGCATATATATAAATCAGCCATCCACCTGTGCATTAAATACTGTTGTCATATCAGGTCGCTATTCATTTCGGGGTTCTCGACAAAATCCAAAGGATAATCTGCAAGGTAATCAATCCCGACCTGGTAGCTCAACTCCAGTCACTTTTTCACCGATATAACGTGGCTTCTACAAATATTTTCACGGCTTCTGCTTGGATGAGCTTAGCTCCCTGGTGCCTACTCCGCATGAATTTCCTCGAGTTACTTGACTAACAACTAGGTCCCACTCTTTTACAGTAAAATCAGTCAAATTTAACTGCAACTTACACTCCCTGCTTCTTTTCTCGCACTTCCCGTATACTTGCTTTCTTGACAGCTACAATCTCCAAGAATTTAAACGTAATGTAAATTGCCATCTCTTATCTCCTTGACTCGCATCCTTTCCTTGAAAACCCTTGTATGTTGTTATTCTCCATTTCCACTCTACTCTTACGCAGCTTTCTTCACACCAGTTTTCTCATCCTTCCCTTATCTATTCTCTGATACCCCCGTGACCTGTTTTTTCTTTCTCATCACTCTTCTCTTATGTAAACCCCCGCGCACCAGTGGCAGTATTGATTTGTTGAAACGATTAAAGAAAGGAATATTGAACAATATTTTTATTCATTTCGATCTCTATTTCAAAATTGAGGTCGTTGAAGAGTTTGAAAAGCACTTTTCTTATCTTGTGATTTGCTCTTCTGTTGTTCACCGCTATCATCTACTCGACATCTCTATATAACCCGTGGTTGTCTATGCAGACTATTTCGTTGATCTTATTTAGAATATACAAGCCTACTAGTTCGGCTTACGGCCATATCACGTTGAATACACCGGTTCTCGCGCGATCACCGAAGTTAAGCAACGTTGAGCCTGGTCAGTACTTAGATGGGTGATCACTTGGGAATACCAGGTGCTGTAAGCTTTTAGTGGCGGATGTGCGTTGTGGTGCAGTGGATATAAGAGAAAGTTGAATACCCTGCATTCACTTAAGCACTGGTATCCTTGGGAAAGGTATCAATCCGTCCCTTCCCTCCAGTTATGGGTTAAATAACAGGGTAGGAATTGGGGACCCTGCCATAAAAATAAACCAACTAACCTATTAGTTCGGAGACTTCGTCTCCATCAAACGTACTTTGTAATAGATGAAATGTGCCCTTTATTGATTGTTTACTCCTTGTGAAATATTATGGATTTACAGCAATGTAAAATTGCGTTTATATATTCCGATGATATATTTATAAACTGCTTAGCGAAATTCAGAGCTTCCAGCAACCTTTTTCAGATAGTGATTGGTAGGAATTCTTGATGTATTTTATGAAAGTATTTTCTTTTTTCTAATTTTCTGGGACCGAGAAATGCACTCAATTTTCTTTCGATTGATTGACTGGGAAACAATTCTTAATAAATTACACATATTCTTTTAAGATTTCTTGTTTTATTTTACCTAATTCAGTTTTTGTTGGGCTGATAAGTCAGTAAGATGAGTTATTGGGAAAATTATCCTTATAGTCTATTATAGTAAGAAATGCGTTTAATATTTGGACTTTGTCACTTATAACCTGTTTGGCTGAGATGTTTTTCACCACGTCATTTATATTTTCAATGTAAGAGTTTGATGCCTTTTTGTAACATTTGGTGATTTTTTGTTCTTTTTCTTGGACTCTTTCGGGCTTATTGTATAAATGTTACTTGATTTTTCACTTTTAATAATGATATTTTGTGTTTTATTTCATTCTTTTTTACTTCTTCTTTTACTTTTAAATTTAATTTTATCCTGTTAGACAAACCATATCCTTTTCAAATTTAGCTAGTTCTTCAATAGCAGTTGGGTAACTCCTGGTTTTAAGTTTAAATTTAAAAGTTTTCCTTGTCCCCTGCATTTTTTGGAAGAAAGATTGTACTTTCCATTTTATTCTGGTAAGAAACTGTTCAATTTTGTGTAGTAAGTTTAAGATGTGTTCATGCCTGTTAGAAATAGGGATGGGTTTTAGCGAAAATGGTAATTTCTTATATTGGAATGAGGAAGAAGAACATGGAAATTTTAATACTCACGGTACAGATTGAATGCAAGAGGAGAAGAGGAAAACAACGCATAAACTACCTCAGTCAGTTAAGTTCCATACGTGATACACGCTTGGGTGATCATGTCTCGAAAGAGACATGACTGACTGGGCAGTTGATTATCCCGCAGTAGGTTGCCATTGTTTTCTGCAGTAGATTGGTTGCCAGCAAAGTCTATAGAACCCAATCTGTCCTGTTATTTAACCCATAGCTGAAGGGAAGAAACGGATTTATACCATTCTCAGGGGTATTTGCGTGTAAGTGAATGCAAAGAATCCAACTGGAATTCGATCTCGGTTCCCGATTTCTCGTTCCGAACCGATATCCACTGCACCACAACGCACATCTGCAACCTACCTAGCGAGCTTGAATAAGTGGATGGCTGCACAGGGCTTAGGTGAGATAAGAAAAAGAAAACTTTTAGTAAGAGCTTCAAAGTACAGCAAGTCGCAAGGAATCATGAAAATTATTCAGTCTGTTAAGCCCTATTCTCTACTTTCATTTTACTGACGGTTTATTAATGAATAAATTGATCTGCGGTTCGGAGTATCTTAATAAGAAGAAAGAGAAAATTGTAAATATTGAAACCTGTGTCAAAGAAAAATACGTTAATATAACAGCATAAAAATATTCGCGAATATTAATCTAACAATATTAGCATTTTGTTATAGATTTTTATTTAGTATTACATTTTATATATAATACATAATCTACATAACCTTATGATACGCTATGTGTCAATTTCTGATAGTAATAAATTAGGTTCTATATTTCTCTGAGAAATGCGCATTTCCAAGTTTTAACATAAATTTAGTTTTTCTTGGACCTCATATACCTATTCTGTTCATTTCTTCTGTTCACCTGGAAATATTTTTTAAAAGATTTCATTACCTAATTCAATCTTAACACTGACAGAATATATATAAGCACATATTATTTAGTTATTCCAGGATTCATACGTAAACGTGAAAAAGTGAGAATGCTAGAAAAACTAAATAAAAATAGATTAAATATTCCTTGAGTCTGCCATATTTAATGAAAGCTGTTTAAAAGGTTGCTGCCCACATATGCATTAATACATGAGAGAATGGCAACCCGTGAAGACGAAAAGGATATGTTTTGAGTTTTTCTCTCAATATATATATATATATCTATATATATATAGTCATCCGCAGACAGTATCACAGATCATCAGAACGGTTAGACATCCGATTGCTTTTATCCAGGATTGAAACCCGAGCGAATTGGAGTCAGTCGGCGATTCTATCACTGAGCTATGGGCGCTGAGTAAAAACAGGCATACTTTTAGCGTTTGATATGCCATGTAAATACACCAGTAGCTAAGTGTTCTAATTCATTACTTAATGAACGATGAGTAGAACGATGCGTTTTTTCAAGTCTACCATTCGTCGAGAGTGCTCAATCAGGGTGTGAGAGCGCATATATATATATATATATATATATATATATATATATATATATATATATATATATAATTAGCCTCAAGATTGCATGTAAACATGAACCAGACTGTCGCCGCTGGTTGTTATCTTCAATGTTCAAGCAAGTATGAAAATGCAAATATCTAAGAAGACATAGCAGACGCTCTAATATATATGCAGTGTGGTCCAAAAGCAGGTTAAATAGATTAGTGTATCAGTTATATTATTACAATTAAGATGTGACCCCTTCACATTATTCAAGAGCAGTTCGTTTCTTGATTAAAAATTTCCTGAAATGAATTGGCCGAAGAGGCTCAATTAGTTGACCAGCACGTTCACCTGACTTGAACTATATGTATTTCTTCTTTTGGGGAATACTCAAGATTTTCTAAAACCAGGAAGTGTTATTGGTTTGGAAAATTATATAAGTGATGCAGTTCAACAAATTAATACACAAAGATGCTTGTGCAAAAATGTTTATTGAAGCGTGATGAGTAGACTTCAAAGATGTGATGCACAATATTTTGAGCACAATATTTTGAGCACATTTAAGCGCTTTTGCATTATTGTAATCAATAAAATTTTATTGTCAATCTAATAATTGTATAAATATATATAGCTGTATATGGAATCTCAAAATAAATTTTTATCATTTACTGTCCACCTACTTTTAGACTACACTATATATATATATATATATATATATATATATATATATAGATAGATAGATAGATAGATAGATAGATAGATAGATATGTATTTGTAGAACAAGTAAAATCTTTTACCTTTGGCTTTTATCTTGCTTTAAATGTAGAGACTAAACACGTACTTGAAACTTGATTCTGACTGTTTCTGCAATTAGTGTTCATTCAATTTGTGCTAATAAAAAACAGAAGGAAAATGCAATATCAGACAAAATTCACATTTGCCACTGTCTTTTGTTCTTTTTTCAAGTTGGACAAATCAGCACATAGAACTTAAGAAAATGACTGGAGGCAGTGTGATGAATTTTTTCCGAAGTTCCAGTAAAGATTTTCCGAAGTTTTAGTCAGATGGACTAATTAGAAATGGTGATTTGAAAGCTTCATTTTTTTAAACTTACAATTGCTAAACAGTCATAAAATGTTTGCAATGTTTGTGGAAGATTTAAAAGAGGAAATGGGGTCCACAGCAAAATATTGAGCAGTGTTTCACCGCCCTCGTGTCATTTCTTAGCAGGCAAAACAATTTTTATTTGTGCAATTATGCTAAAGATATGTATCAGAGATACACCCAGGAAAACCTTCTGCATTAACGGCAAAATTAATCTTTTGGGTTGGTTGTTTTGTTTTTATGGCATATCAACCTCGGCGGGTCATTTATTGCCAACTAAATTTTTATTTATTGCTGGTAATACCTTTTTTTTTCAACAATTTATTGTTGTTTCTATATAAGTTTTGTGTCTAGTCATACTTTTTTCTTTTCGGGTATCAAGATACATTGGGATTCGTTTTTAAGAGTAGGGTCCCTAAGTCCTACCCTTGTTATTTAACTCATAACTGGAGGGAAGGGACGGATTAATACCGTTCCCAAGGGTATCAGTGCTTAAGTGAATGGAGGGTATTCAACTAGAATTCGAACTCGGCTTACCGATCTCTCTTTCCGAGCCGATATCCACTGCACCACAACGCACATCCGTCACTATACGCTTACAGCACCTGGTATTCCCAACCGGTCACCCATCTAAGTAATGACCAGGCTCAACGTTGCTGAACTTGGTGATCGAGCAAGAACCGGTGTATTCAACGTGATATGGCCGTAAGCCCAAACATTTGGGGTAAATATTATTACTGTATAGTAAATGGTATATGAAAGGTGAATTTTATTACAAATTTCTGAATGTTGTCAACTTGGAAGACTGCACGTTTCATTTGGAGAAAAAGGTCATTCACGTAGACAGAGAAACTGGGATGTGTTGCTAGATGACAACATACATTCACAATTTCCTCCACGCTTTGTTTCTTCACCCGATAAAACGATAATGCAGTCGGAATGAGAACTACTTTTTTACCCGACATATTCACCAGACTAGCGCTGTCGGATTTTCTTTCAGTAAATTTCAGGAAATACAGAACACTTTATCTGATCTAAAATATGTTCAATGTTCAAAATGCTATCGATAATTTTATTGTGTTGATTCTAACAAAAAGAGATGGCATCCGAAAATATTCGCTTAAATTTATAAAAATCACGTAAAATATGTTAATTATTAAAAATATATACTTATTAATTAATTTAATGGAAAAATCATATGGCAGACAAGGTGTGATGATTAAGTTTTTTATATAATTCATCATGTGATCTTATATTTTTTATTTCTGGACATAAATTATATAAAAATAATCCGAATATTTTATTTCTCCAATTTTATTTTGTTTATATTTTAGCTATTATCAAGGATGAATTTTATTTTACTTATTATTTTACTTAACTGAATATATAAGGTGTCTGTCTTTATATGGAGAAT
This sequence comes from Ascarosepion bandense, assembly GCA_037127315.1. NCBI lineage: Eukaryota > Metazoa > Mollusca > Cephalopoda > Sepiida > Sepiidae > Ascarosepion > Ascarosepion bandense. The sequence goes on from JBBBDQ010001011.1 coordinate 350,781, forward strand.
CAATAGTTATGTTCTATGTTCCAAAAATAGTGGGCAGATTGTTGGCATGTTCATAGTTGATACTATTAAGTGTTGGATTTTTCTTTTTTATTAATAATGCTTTCATTAGTTTTAGCCTTTTTTACATGTGGATGGTTTTATTATATCTGTATTATGAGTGAGTATGTTATGAGTGGAGCTTAATTTGTTTTCATATATATTTAAACGTGATCTAATTGATCTATGGTCAGAGAGATTAGATTTAACGTAAGTCGTCTTATATATATGACTACCAATATGTTTTATATAATAATATAATACTATTATTATTACGATTAGAATTTATAAGAAAAACTAACAATTCATTTTTCTAGCAAACATTCAACGCCTAATTTTTAATTTTTAACTTTGAATGTCATGCATCTAAAACTAGATAATTCGAAACCCAAGTCAAGATTCATTGATTTCCTTAATGACTGTTTTTTGTAAACCTAGGCGAAGACCTCTGCGTGACGCTAAGATTTAAGTTAAGTTAAACTCCCTTTTCTCTATTCTTTTCTTTTCTATTTCTTTCTCTTTTTTTTATTTTTTCTTTTTCACTTGACACTTTTTGGATAAATTTGACCCATTCATTGTTGTATGAATCTGGTCTGACGAGCGATGACAAGAGACCCGCGAAATATCATATTACCTATGCGTTTATAAAAACATCCAACTTTATTTCTTGATTATACTACTCTGTTAAATTTTAACAATAAATTTAACGTTGAGTTTTCTTTGGATTTAATCTCTTGCGGAATTTACCTTACCAAGTACCAAGGATTTTACTTTATATATATATTTATATATATATATATATATATATATATATATATATATATATATATATAAATTAAAAAAGGATTAATTCAATGATGTTGAATGGCCATTTCGATATGAAGATCCCCACGGGGGATAATACATCACCTCAGCAACAGAAAAATCCTTTCAGAAACTCTTTTTTCTGTTGCTGAGGTGATGTGTTATCCCCCGTGGGGATCTTCATATCGAAATGGCCATTCAACATCATTGAATTAATCCGTTTTTAATTTATATTTGCTCTGTAATATTTTATTACATGGAGCTCTCTTCCTGTATAATTTTTTAATATTAAAATAAAATTTTTAATATTAATTAGGATCGGGTTTTTGGAATTTACCTTCCTGCTTTTTTCCCTTGGATTGAAGTATCTGAATTAAAATATATATATATATATATATATATATATATATATATATATATATATATATATATTGATTTATTTGTTTGTTTGAACAATATTTTTAATCGATACTCGTATTTGAGATATTCTGTTTTTAATTAAATACTATATTTATATATATATTTCTAACAGTCTGATTTTTTAAGAAAAATTTTGTTACGAAAATTCACATATTTATAAGAATATATATAAAAAAAAAACAATATCAAAGGCTGTTTTACCCACCCCAAAAATCAAACCAGTTATTTAAGAAAAAAAAACCGTTTTTCAAGAAAGTGGTCTTTGTAATAAAAGTGCTCGCTATCAAGATGTGTTGAATTAATAATAATGAATAAAATTACATATTCGCTTACATTATTCTTGCTTGGATTTTTTATGATTACGTCCTCATATCAGTTTCTAAAATTGATTTATATAAAATGATAGATATCGGTAGTTATAAGTTAAACTCCCTTTCCCTTATTCTTTTCTTCTCCTTTTTTTTCTTTTTTCTTTTTTCTTTTTCTCTTGACTGTTTCTGGATAAATTTGACCCATTCATTGTTGTATGAATCTGGTCTGACGAACGGTGACTAGAGAACCGCGAAATATCATATGACCTGTGGGTTTATAAAAACTTTTGTTCTTGATTATAATACTCTGTTAAATTTTAACAATAAATTTTAACATTGCGTTCTTTTTGGATTTAATCTCCTGTGGAATTTGCCTTACCAAGTGCCAAGGATTCTACTTTATATATTCGCTGAATAGTTTATGTCATCCGAATAGATCCTGCTATGCTTGCAGTTATCATCTGGACTTTACGAGATAGTGTATATATATATATATATATATATATATATATATATATATATATATATATATATATATATATATAACACGAGAAACTGCTGATGCATCAGTAACCACTCCATTTTCAAATCCCGTTGCTCATAATTGCGTTTCTTATTCAATGACGTGTGCATATGAGCTACAGCTTTGTCCAACACTTCAATGTACGTAGACCGCTGTATAAATTACGGGTTCAAATGATTTCGTTACGAACGCTCAGAAAATGTAACAAGATTTTCTTTCGCTAAGTGATTCATGATTTGATGACGATAAACTCTGATCTACTCTGTAGTTTTATTAAAAGCTAACGATTACAATCAATGTCAAGACAGCTAATCTTATTTTCAAAATACTACGTCCCATGCAAGCGATCATGGTGCCCCACGAATTCCTTTCATCTTCTTAACTCACATCCTGTTGTATCCCGGGAGGGGATAAACAGAGAAAGAATAGTGCAAGAAATAACTCTTAACACTGAGGATATATAATTAGATATTTATTTTACCACGGTACAATAAACCAAATACAAGTACACCAACGAACAGTTAACAAGAATAACAGTTAAGAAGGCAATGTCTCTGTATAGGACGTATGCATCCGTCTTGAGAAGAAGGTTTTCGTCTGGTGACGTCTAACTCTCGTCTAAGGACGATGGCTCTCGACTAGAGTCGATGACTTTCGTATAATGACGAATAATCTCGATCATTCCCGACTAATGACGAAGACGCTCGTATAGTCACGAACACTCTCGTATAATGAGGAAGACTCTCGATCACTCTCTCTGGTTCGTTCCTGTATGGTCTTTTATAACCCGGGTCATACCCATTCCTGGGTAGGACAGGATATTCCTCCACAACACATCCTTTCCCTGACAACACTATTATCATGTTCTTCTTTCTTTCCACTCTACTCTCATGCAACCCGCTTCACACCTGTATTCTTTCTTATCTTTCTCTTACTCATTCTCTGACACACCCGTAACTTGTTCGTCTTTCTCATCATTCACCTCTTATATAACCTCCTGCGTGCCAGTGGCAGTTCTGCCTTGCTTGGGGTGAAATGATTATAAAAAAATAGCCACGGCTTTTTGGCAAGGATAATTGATTAGTTTCTGGTGGACTTTTCTAGGATTTTGAATTCAGAATTGAACTAGTTGCTATCACGTGCTATAAAATTCAGCATACCATACTATTTAACCCATACCTATGGATAGAAAAATGTATTTATGCCTTTACCAGTGACATTAGTGTGAAAATGCAACAGATTCTGCCTGACTTTGAACTCGGCTTACCGAATACACTTTCCGTGATGATACTTGTAAACACTATCCACATATCCGAACTGTTGACTAATCAAAATCGACAAATATAAACAACAAATAGACTTTATAATTTATTTGTCACGTAAGAGATTGCGTCTGTGCTGCTAAACATGTCTCAGCTCAATGCAGAATGTAAATTATCACAGTTCTGTCGAAACATCCAATCTCACCAGAGAATCTGCTATGAACAGATGTAAAACAATCTCTCATAAATTCAACTTTAAATCAATCCTAAGAAAAAGTATCTTTCACGTTTTTTATAAAGTATGAGAATAATAAAAAAATAAAGCATAAAAATGATGTAAAGAATAAAAGAATAAATGGTTATTAGTGAAATTAAAAAAGATTTTTGGGAAGTTATATATATATATATATATATATATGTGTGTGTGTGTGTGTGTGTGTGTGTGTGTGTGTGTGTGTGTGTGTCCCATTAAATAAATTGCAAACATTTTGTCTGCTTATTTTTAATAAAATCCGTTCATACTCAAGGATAATCTTTCGTGTATTGTAATGAAATGATGTCAGAAATGAGCTGTAACGTTGACAGATATTATTCTTATTCATTTCTCAAGGTACTCAAGTACTTTCAGTCTCTTTCCGAGATAATCTTCAGGGATGTGAGTTATGATAACAAAAATAACCGCAAAACTGTCTTGCTAAAAATTACAGTAATTTCTTTCTGTTTCAGATATAACAGTTGACAAATTGCTAGCGTTCATTAGAACATGAAAAGTATCTGAAATGGAATTTCTTTATGTTGTAATATCATGGTCATGAACGTGTTAAAGCATAAAAAAACTGTTCTTTTTACAAACATTTTAGAATATTACTACTATATTCATAACTGATTCTATTATTGGGTACCTTGAGAAAGTAAAATGGAATTCACCATGATGATTTTTAAGTTTTACTCAACTTGGTTAATATTCTGATGGTAACAGATTCCGTCTCTGGTAAGCTTTATTGTCTCTTTTTTCTATCCAGAAAATTAATATTTTTTTCTTGCATATCGCGATGAATAGACTTTAAAATCTACTTGTGTCAATTAAGATTTCAGTTAGATCTTTTAGTCGTCTTGGCAGCAAAGGCTGGTTTTTATTCTTTTATTTTTCTTTGAATTTATAAGGAAAGGTATCTTAAAATTCTATTGTAGTGACTATTAAGGGATCTTCTAAATTAGAACTTAGTTATTAAAAGAAAATTTTTTTTCAATATTTTTTCCTGAGAGCTTCAATCTCCTGGAATTTAAATGAAATGTCAATTGCCATCTTTTATCTCCTTAACCCACAGCCTTCCCCTGTCAACCCTCATATCCTTTTCTTTTCCCTTTCCACTCTACTCCCATGCAGATTTCTTCACATCAGTGTTCTCATCCTTCTCCTATCCATTCTCTGACATCCCTTGTTACTTGTTCCTCTTTCTCATCACTTTTCTCTTATGTAACCCTCTGCGCACCAGTGGCAGTACTACCTTGCTTGTGGTGAAATGATTATAAAAAATAGATATTATCGGCCTGGTAAGTTGATCTCAGTGTGCGGGACTTTTGGAACGTGTTTGAAAGACATACCACGGGTTTACGCCAAGCCAGCTCGGAACGAGAAATCGAGGAGCCGAGTTCGAATTCCAGCTGAATCCATTGCATTCACTTACGCGCAAATACCCTTGGTAAAAGTATTAATCCGTCTCTTCCCTCCAGTTATGGGTTAAATAACAGGACAGATTGGGTTCTATAGCCTTGGCTGGCAACCAGTCTACCGCAGAAAGCAATGGCAACCTACTGCGGGATAATCTTCTGCCCAGTCAGTCATGTCTCTTTCGAGACATGATCGCCCAAGCGAGTTTCATGTATAGCACTTAACTGACTAACTGATTGACTTGTGAATGAAAGTAGTTAGATGGGACTATGTGGGAGAATATCGTACTAACTGTGCTAGCATAATGTCACACGTCAACTTGATCGCGGGTTAGAGCATACTACCTTGTTAAAAAACGGTTGATCACGCCAGAAATGCGTTATCACCCAGAAACTGTATTGCTTGCTTTGTCTATTTAAATTTTAATCTTGCTAAATTCAAAAATAGTACTTTAACATTATAAGATTTAACTTCCTTGAACATCGAGTGAAGTTAAATTCAAATGTCTTAAACAGTTATGTTGTAATATGCAACTGATGATTGCGTAACGCATGAAATTCGTGAGTCCCATGCAAACGATCATCGTACTACAGCAGTAGGATAACATGTATGTTTGTTTATATATATATATATATATTGGAGTAGATAGTCTAAACTATTGCCCCGTTCACACTCCACCCACGTCTATTGAACAGGTGAAGAGGCTCATCCCTTGTTTCCTGTTTAGGATGTGGTTTCCGGTTTTTCTCTTTTTTTAATCTTTTCACTCTTACGTAGCCCCCTGCGCATCAGTGGCGTTTTCGCCTTGCTTGGGGTGATATGATTAAAAATATATATATATATATATATATATATATATATATATATATATAATAACTAAATAGACTCTGTAAGTATGCAGGCCGTAAATTTATACTAAAATAAACCTCCGAAAAAACCATTAACAAACAGAACCTAAATCCGTTACAATCCGGTGTACTAAGACGTCGGATAAATGGGGAGAAAAAAAAGAAACCCGCGGAACAAGAACAAAACATTCAATACTCCGCAGTAAAGAAAAAACCCCAAACGGAACCAAACACAAGAAAAAGTGCTCAATACAAAGTACGAAAGAAAAGATACAATAGTAGAGCAAAAACACACAAAAATCTAGAGTGAGCCAAAACCTACCGCGGTTTCACACTACGGATTGTCAGGGCAAAGCCTTTGCCCTGACGATCCGTAGTGTGAAACCGCGGTAGATTTTGGCTCACTATAGATTTTTGTGTATATATATATATATATGTAGATATATATATATATGTGTGTGTGTGTGTGTGTGTGTGTGTGTGTGTGTGTGTGTGTGTGTGTGTGTGTGTGTGTTTGTGTGTGTCATCTGAAAATTCAGATTACATTTGGAAAATAACTATTTCAATATACCTATTAGAGACATGCATTGTTCAAACTTAGTAGAAACTTAAATGAAGAAAATTCTCGTATACTGGAAGTTAAGGTTAGTAAAGAAAAGTTTGGTCGGGAAAAGTTCAAGAACAGAAGAGAGTGGGGAAATAATAGTCCTTTTCGTTTAGGGATGGAAAGTAATTTGCCCGCAAGATCAAGGTAGTGGGTAGGAAAAGAAACCACAGGTTCTTCAGATTTAAAATCCAATCAATATAAAAGGCTAAAAATATAGTGAATAAATTGAAGGAAAGAAATAATTAAAGGAGTTTAAATCTAGTCCTATGACGACACTTGATAATTAATTCGTTACGTTTATAAGAATTAAATTCTGACACGATTATATTAATATCCTAATCTTTTCTACTAAGCACAGATTGCATTTATTACTTAGACTATTTTCAATACGTGCAGAGCCTATTAATTACCGATCTGTTGGTTTAGGCCTTCTTTCTTCAGTTGACAGTATTTTCGGGATAGGGCAGTCTGAAATTTCAATCTTGAGTTGGTGAAAGAGTGCCTATGAGAATAAAACCTTTGTTTGCAAACCCTCGTCGATATTCAGATATACACGTTATATACTCCCTTGTTCTCTTTGGAGGAAATGATAGCTTGGTAGATCACATTTTTAGATCTACATTAAACTTCAACCGGGCAGTTTTTATTGTATCTGCAATTGCGAGAGGGTTCATCGAAATGTTCTAAAACTTGATTATTATGGGAACTGATAATGCTGTACATATTACTAATACAAGAATAACTAATCTTCATCGTTTGTGTATGAAATATTTTACTGAGCGGGTTATCTTTGTGAAAATGCTTGCTTATTAATTTAAGAAAAAACTGTCTAATGTTAACACTTGATAGTCTACAGAACGGAGGGTTGAACCGTATAACCTTTTTTCCTACGTTTACTTTTAGTCTTCAGCGATTCAGATTTCAGATTTCAAGCTACCATCGATGTATTGTTCCAGTGTGATAATATATCACTCATATCATGGCTGTGCTAATAAAAAGAAAAGTTCAACAACTTCTCTAACCGATACAAACACCATTTTTTCAACAATTGGTTTACTGGATAGTATTCTTAAATTTGTAATTGAGTAGACGCTCTGATTTATTTTAACAGTAGTTATTTTCTCTACTCGAAGAAACAAGATAAGAAAATGTGCTTTCCGGCAGATTCGAACGCACGTCCCCCTTTGCAGGTAAAACGACGGAGCGTCTACTCAAATACGAGTATCTAATATAAATATAGTTTAAATAAAAATATTATGTCGAAATAAAAACATCCATTAATTCTTTATATATATATATATATATATATATATATATATATATATATTCTCACATATATTTAAAAATTACCTATTGCTTTAATACACTTAAAACGTGCATTAAAATGCACACAAACATATACACATATTAACAAACGTTACCGTCCAACATACACCTAAACAGACTAGTGTTTCTTTACACTGTTATACACTTTACCATCCAAAATATTCCAGGCACATAGATTTAAAAAATGATCTATTATTTTAATCCACGTGACACATATCTGAGCAATAAGAACTAACCCCAAATCACAATATACATACTGTCTGTATGTATTTTTTAATTTTCTCTTGGTCTCTGAATAAGCTTTAATAGAAAAAAATATGTTAGATTGAGATACCTTTCCTATTTGTTCTTTTTCTTTATTTTATCTTTCTGCCGGATTCCAATACATATATTCAACTCTATATATATATATATATATATATATATATATATATATATATTGTAATTTGGAATGATTGTCCAATAAAATAAACAGATTAATAATATAATCACAAAATAAGTAAGTTAAATATGAATAAATAAAAACCTAATAAGATATCATAAAAAATAGTTTAAAAACTAAACGAGAAATATTAAACCTAAACAAAAGATTGTTTAAAATGGTCTCCACTTTCTCGGATTTCTCTTAAACACCCAGTGACCTATATATAAAGCCCGCACATGAGTCGTAGGATATGAACTGATGATCGCTTAAGTAACGAAACGGTCAGTCACAATGCAGTGTTGACTTCTATGTCTACACTGTTTGCACACATACACACACACACACACACACACACACACACACACATATATATATATATATATATATATATATATATATATATATATATATATATAAACATACAGAGTGGGGCATATATTTTTTCGTGTGCACTTTAAAAAATTTCTAACTTTATTTGCATTTGCGATAAAAATAATTTGTAAAAAGGATTACAAAGAAGTTAATCTACATTTTGTCACGTTTTATTGATTTGTTTTACTTATCTAAAACTTGTTGCCAATTTTATGGTAAAGAATGATTCATTAACTATACTTAAAACGAGGTACATTAAACTTTATAACATTTTTTACAGATTATTTCTATGACAAGTACAGATAAAGTTATAATTTTTTAAAAGTGCATAGGAACCCTTGGACACTATATACACATATATATATATATATATATATGTATATATATATACAAGTATAGGGTTTATATGGATGGAATAATATTCCGTATCCAAAGAAACACTATTCTTAAAAAGTAAAGCTAATAATATTTATTCAGAAATTATAACATGACTATTTTATAATATCACTACAAAAGTAGCTATTTTGTTTCGACAAAAGTAGCTATTTTGTTTCGACAAAAGTAGCTATTTTGTTTCGACACTTCTTGTGTCTTATTATTTGATAAGGCACAAGAAGTGTGGAAACAAAATAACAAAATAGCTACTTTTGTAGTGATATTATAACATATTCATCTTATAATTTCTGAATATATATATATATATATATATATATATATATATATGTCTTCACCCCAATCAAAGTAAGAACGCTACTGATGCGCAGGGGAATCTGTGCAAAAAAAAAATCAAGAGAGGGGAAAAGACAACAAGGTACAGTGGATGTCGGAGAAAGGATAAGAGAAAGGCGGAAATCATGGAGATAGAAAATATCCATTGACATTGCATTTAAACTTTTGAAGATTGTAGCTATCCAGGAAGCAAATATGTGGAGGGGGGACTTCCACAGGCCGGACGTGCGAGAAAAGAAACTGAAAGAGTAAAAGTAACTATTACATTTGACTATTTTGACGGTGAAAGGTTGGGACACAGATGTCAGTCTAGTAGCACGAGTAAATTCATGTGAACGGGGCACCAGCGAAAGAAGCTCGTCAGAGCAGAAACCGTGCAAATATTTGTAGAAAAGACAGAGGGAAGCTACATCCCGTCGGTGAGAAAGCGACTGAAGTCGATCCGTCAAAATTATGATCGGTCACGTCAAAGATTCTCCTTTAACATTATCTACATTTCTCCAATGCAGCTGATAAACCATTATCATCTCTTCAAGGTTTATTTACGATTCATATGCGAATCTGCAGGCCCTAAGATAAAGATATAAAATGCATCCGGTCTTTATATGGATAATAACATTCCGAACGAAGCAATCGTCTTTCTCTACAAGACTCTACTGAATGACACAACGTTAAATTACCCTTGACAACAATAAAAGCTGTACATGTAATCACGTTAACATTTCAGATGGTCAGTATAAAACTGAGAAATATTTACAACTCATCACTCACCTAATGTCTTGGGAAATGACGTTTTTCATTATCGTTCGTGTTGACATTTCTTCCGAGCTAGACGGCCAAATAATTTAGAAGATTTATTCTATGCAGGCTGTTGTGTGAACTAAAAATCAATCAATATAACTAGATGGTCATACCATCGCTATTCTTTTGTTATTTTTTTTTTTTATTGTATTAGAACTTTAAATCTTTGATACTACGGAATTTTTTTCACGTATTTTGTTGAAAAGCAGTTATTCAAAAGTAAATTTAAGAAAAGATTCCTTGAAAAATAAAATAACGAAATCATGCGTTTTATTCTTTGACACGTATTAATATCACTTGCTTTTTAGATTAACTACTCAGACTGAATGTAGTCAATTGTTTAGGAAAAACATTAAGAACAGATCTGAATATTTGAAATGTTTATATTATTGTAGGTGCTTCTACAAATTCGTGAAACTTAATGTTTAAAATGAATTTTAAAAAATGAAAAAGAACTTTCAATTCAGCTTTAACAGTAAAATTAAGGATTGAATTTACTATTTCGAGTAAGCAAAATACTGTAGTGTAATTCAAATGGGAATCATATAGATCGATTTTTCCTTTTAATTTTTTCTAAAATATATATTAGTGGTATGCGTTTCAACTTCTGCACCGTAGAAACTTTTCTCTTGGATTATTCGCCAGATATATTTGCTCTCTGTGTAACTAACTTAAATTCTTGTATTGCTACCTATGAATACTTGCTTCCAGGCTATCTTCCCCTTTGACTAACAAGGGAATTGTCTCTCAAGACCCCTGACTACTACTTCGTGTATTTCCGCCTTTCATTACTATATCTTTTTTCTTTATCGTCCAGCCTCTTTCCAAAACTGCAATATATTGGACATGATAGCTGACAGTATAGCAAAGGCATTTTTTCACTATCCATCTTTGAACATTTTTGTCTTCGGTGAATTTAATGCTCACCATGACACGTGACTTAGAGCTACTGATGTTGCTGGTATTCAGACATTAAGTTTTTCCATTCCTCAATCCCTTACTCAAATTGTGGACTTCCCTATTCGTTTTATTAGCAAACTCGATCAACAGCCTTCATTGCAAAATTTATTTCTTAACTCTTCTTCTCGCTCTTGTCGAGATTCGCGATACTGCCCTCTTGGTAACTCTGACCACGTCACAATCCTCTATTAAACAGGATCTCACTATCCATAAGAACCACAATCCATAAAACCTCTTTCCGTTACCAGCATGCTGATCTGGACTCACTCATACACACAGTAAAAAGATGTTTTTATGTTAACGTCCCTGTAACTTCTCTGAAGATGGCACATGTTAGCCGAAAGCTTAGAAGTAACTTAATAAAAAATTATCCGAATATTGGTGAATTTTTTTCCTTATTTTCACCTGAAATTAAAGCCAAAATACGATGTTTAGAACGGCTCATGATTAAACATAGACATTCATTGTCTCTTATATTTAACAGTATATGTCTATAAAATTATCTGCTGCCTCGATACACTAAATATATATATATATATATATGTGTGTGTGTGTGTGTGTGTGTGTGTCTGTGTGCGAAGAAAGAGAGGTAAGGCAAGAAGGGAGGGAAGTAGAGAGAAGTGATATGGGAAGAGAGATAAAAGGACACGACAGAATGATTTAAATTTTCTCAGAACAACAACAACCCCGACCTGCTGTAGATAACAGATTTACATTTGGTCACGCATCTATAACAAGGAAGATTGGGTTAATTTAATAAAAAAAGACTCTATGATAGAACTCTGCATAATGACAGTCGTGATTATATTTTCACTTCGTTATTATTTTACTGGGAGAAGGAGATATTATATATTGTCAGAATTTTGCTCCAGACAGCATAATTAATAATGGTAATTATGAAGCTTTTAATGGAAAAAAATTAGGCAAAAAGTTGATAATAATCATGGTATACAACTAGCCCAAACACAAGCAGCAGCACCACCACCAACGACAATAATATTTTTATTGTTCTTGTTGTTCAGAAGAGAAGGTTTCATGAAAAATCTTCAGAGAGAAAATGAATGTGAAAACCAAGAATTTTCGTCATATTATTTTTACATTTCTTAAGATTATTACTTTTCATGTAAAAATGGGCTCATTTACAAATTTTACCTTTCATCACTCTTTCAACTGCGTTTATCTCAACCGAATCATCTACTTGGAAATCATTTAGGATTTTACTGACTACAGTATCAGCTCTAGATCTGATATTATAAACTGACCTGTCATATTTATCATGAATGTTTTATCAGAATCGCAATACTTCTTCTTCTTCTATGTGCCCTGTCCCTTCAGGACGTAGGCGATCATGGATCTCCACGTCTCCCTATCCCTTGTGGCTCTTAGTATGTTTGCTCCTGTTGCTCCTGGCAACCCCCGTTCCGTCATCCACCTGATCAGACTCTGCAAATATGTTATCCGCTGCCTTCCTCTGTCTCTCCTTCCTTCTATCTGACCAGTCAGTATCAGGTTCTCCAGGTTCTCCTTCCTCATTGCATGTCCCAGGAACTTCAGTTGTCTCTTCCTGATGCTCAGCATCAGTTTCCTTTTTGTTGCCATTCTTTCTAACACTTCGTCGTTGCTTGTATGCTCAGTCCACGATATCCGTAGCATCCTTCTGTAGAACCACATTTCGGCCGCTTCCAGTTTTGTCCTCATTTTCGATGATATTGTCCAGCATTCACAGCCGTACTGAAGAACTGACATCACGTAGCAGTCTAGCACTTCGCAATACTAACTTTATTATAAAAAAATGACTTGTATAATAAAGAGGTTGCAGCCATATCACGTTGAAACACTGGTTTTCGAACGATCGAAAGAGAATGTAATGAATGCAACTCATCATTCCACTTCCGCGTTGATAACGGCTATGCTGTGCGCGCGTCCTACAGATGACAACCAATTAAAATTCTGAATTCATTAAAGCATTTTTAATATAATACAAGATTTCAGAGATGGTAATTCGTGTTTGATCTGAGATGAATTCTTTATTTCATAGTTTGCTATAATTTATTGATTAAAAATGGACTGGTTAAAATTATATTTGAAGTAAAAAAAAGAATGAAAATACTTGTAACAACTAGAAATTAGCGTTTATAATCTGTTCTATATGAAACTTATTATTTCTTAATCTTTGATAGCTTCGACAAATATTTGAGTAAATCCAAGACAAAATGAATGCGTATTAGATATATCAAAGGCGATATTATGGAATTAGTAGCTGTTTTTATGTTTATCATTTTCAGTGGATAAGTTAAAATTACAAATTTATTAAAGTGAACTCATTATCTAACTAAATCCACGTGTATAACGCAACGAAAGATGGATATATTTATGCTATTGGAAATGAGGTGTCTGCTTGTACCGATAAGCTGACTGCTTAGGAATACCACGTGGTGTAAGTTTATATGTCAGATATTAATAACACGTTTAACACTACCTTAAAAACAATGACATATTTTGTTAAGTTTTTATTAAATGTTTATTAGATTCTTTTCAGGTGTCGATCACGCAAACATCTTGGAAACACAGCCTCTGGAACAAACTGACAATCAGAGATGAGAGAGGGTGTTTCGGGGGTTTGATTTGCAAGATGTCTACAAGATCGGCAAGTGAAAAGAATACAATAAACAATATAAGTTTTATCCCAGACAAAAGTGTATCAACAGAAGCCGAATAGTCAGTTGGAGTAGATAGACTAAACTATCGCCTGGTTCACATTCCACCCACGTCTATTGAACAGGCGAAGAGGCTCATCCCTTGTTCCCTGTTTAGGATGTGGTTTCCGGCTTTCTCTTTTCCAATCTTTTCACTCTTTTCTTTTTTTTAATTTTATTTTTCAATTGGAGTAGATAGACTAAACTATCGCCTGGTTCATACTCCACCCACGTCTATTGAACAGGTGAAGAAGCTCATCCCTTGTTCCCTGTTTAGGATGTGGTTTCCGGCTTTCTCTTTTCCAATCTTTTCACTCTTTTCTTTTTTTTAATTTTATTTTTCAATTGGAGTAGATAGACTAAACTATCGCCTGGTTCATACTCCACCCACGACTATTGAACAGGTGAAGAGGCTCATCCCTTGTTCCCTGTTTAGGATGTGGTTTTCGGCTTTATTTTTCCAATCTTTTCACTCTTACGTAGCCCCCTGCACATCAGTGGCGTTACTGCCTTGCTCGTGGTGATATGATTAATAAAAAAAAATGTCAAAACTCATCTTAACCACTACTACCATCAAAGGGCTGTCCCCTGTAGTTGTACTCATGCTGCATTCAGAATTGTCCGAAGAGAGTTCTGAAAAATGCAAAGAACAGATATATGCAATCAGGCCAATCAAAAACACGAGAATTGGTTTGTATGATTTCCTGAAAATCTTGAACAAAATTGTTAATAGAAATAAATCATCAATGTCTATGATAAGTGACCCTGAGGTTATCTCATCCTCGTCGGATAAAGTTAATCACTTTGCAATGAACTTTGCCTCTAACTCCAAGTTAGACAACAAAGACCTGACTTCGCTCACCTTATAGAACACAAATTTTGTGATGTCTCTATCATGACACAGGAAGTTTTCAGAAAAAAAGCCTTGAGTCTCGGTTCGAATAAAATACATGTAGCTTTTCATCACGATAGTCTTAGATAACTGGGTCCCACCCATTCACAGTCAGGTTAGCCAAATGCAGACGACAATTATACTCTTGCACCTTTTTTCTCGCACTTCCCGCCTGTGGAACTCGCTCCCGTATTCTTGCTTTCCTGACAGCTACAACCTCCAGAAATTTAAATGCAAAGTCAATACTCATCTACTAACCACTGGACTCTAGCTCTCTCCCCAACCCTGTATAACCTCCCCTTTCTCTCCACCTATGTATCTGTCATCGCACCTGCTTTCTATTGTTCCTTTCTAACTAGTTTGTACTCCTCACTCTTTTCTAATTAATCTTTTTACATTTATGTAACCCCCTGCACATCAGTGGCGTTTCCGCCTTGCTCGGGGTGAAATGATTAAAAAAAAAATCTCAAAGGCCTTTGACAAAGTGTAATATAGGCGTTATCCGGTCTTCTGATCTGAATTAGGTAATCTGTTTTAATTTTCTGCAAAACTTGTTCGCATGACATAGTTTACATTAAGTTAAAGTAGTTTGCAAGATTTTCACTGTGAGAATAGAATATAATATTTTCTGTTTCAAAACAACGTTGGGTAATTAAAATGGAAAATTTTGATGTAACACGTTTCGTCCTATGAAAGAACTTCATTACATCTTCTTAGTAACGACAAATAAAATAATAAATTGATTACTTTAATAAGAGCATTACGTTTGTCTGATGAAGTCTTTTTAGAGGACGAAACCCGTTACATAGAATTTTTTTTTTTCATTTTGACATTCAATTATCCAACATTTTTACTAGATAACCTTTCATATCCGGCTATATCTATTTTTGTAGCTCATTTCGTATAATTTTCTGTATTCATTTATATAATTAGCGCTTTAATATATCTGTCTCTGCACAACTAACATTTGCTATTCAGCTGTGTATTCTATGTTTTAGTCTTAATATGGTTTATTCTAAAAAACAGGTTCCGGGATTCTATTTATAGTATTTCGGTCATTGAGTTTTCAAACCAATTAATGTTTACTGCTCAATATTCCAGCGCTCTTCTAAGTATTCAATTTATTTTAATAATTCTGTCATCTAGTTCAGTGTTTCTCAACCCCTTTTTTTTTCCTCGTGGCTAATTTCTGGTGTCAAAAGAAATGCCAGGCCCCTATAAGTACAAATAAAAATTCTATGTAACAGGAAATACATTTTATTTAAAAAAGTAAAGTGTAGCAGAAAATATAAATTTTGACTAATGATTACAGTGTTTCTGATGTTTTCAAGCCTATTTAAAATATATTTCGGGCCCAGTTTGTGTCTGTTCTTCATTTTTTTTTTTTATCATTTCACTCCAGCAAAGCAGTTCTGCCACTGTTGCGTAGGTGATTGCAGTGAGAGGAAAGAGAAGAAAAAAGAGAAGGATGCCGAAGAAAGGATACGAGAAAGATAGGAGTCAAGGAGATTGTTATGTTTCTGAAATTCTCCACTCAATGAAACAAATTCTACTTGTCAGTTTCTTTTCCACGTGCTGCATATGTTATCTTCGTCCCGAGGTTGTTTCGGTAAAATGTAGTTAACCCTCTAGGGCCATTCGTATCATATTTGATACAGTATTTCCCTATAAGAAAACATTTGGTATTTTCCTATAAGGAAACATTTGGTATTCATTGACTGAGCAGTCAGTACTGCTTTCATTTGAAATTTATAAAATATTTCCCTTAAAAAATTTTTCAGAAAAATATTTCTTTCAAGGCTTGTTTTCATACTGTATCAAATATGATACGAATGGCCCTAGAGGGTTAATATATTTTTCGTGCTCACTCGGACCGATTTTTCGTAAAAGGAGCCTCATTTTCCAGCTTTCTGTTTGCTCTCCAAAATCTTCTTTAAAAAAATCCTCATAACGAGCGAACCACGTTGCGAAGGTTGTGTTTGCCTCTTTATCGTAGTGGAACTCTTTTATGGAATGTTTGAGAGCTTGTCTCGATATTAATCTCGCTGATGGAGGATTTTGTTGTGTGACAGTCCCTAGTCTCTCTGAAAAGAGTTCCATCAACCTTAATTGCTGTTGTAGAATCTGTTGGATAGTATTTGGATCCATTATTTCACACGGAAAATAAAAAAATTCCATAAACAAGAGATTATTTTTTTAAATATGTTACGTTTTTAACATACCTGACGTTATTTTGTGTGCCCACAAAATTCGACGTCTAAAATCCAATTTCTGAAATTCTCCATTCAATGAAACAAATTCTAATTGTCAGTTTCTTTTCCACGTACTGCATATCTTATCGACGTCGCCAGTTTTGTTATGTTTTTGACATGACAAAATAAAACGGTTATGGAAAAATGACACACTCAGCGAGTATTAAAAATGAATAGGGAATTTATTATTGTGGAAACATGAGTACTGCGAACAGTTGTGGATGTTGATTAACCGTGTGTTTATAGAGAGCCTGGAAGAGTTCTCCCTCCCATGTTTACTAGCTTCTGCCGGAAGTCCCTTCTTCTTTTCTCCCATCAGGCACCTATTAGCTGGGAAACGGACTCTCTTGAATGATCCAGGGGAGATAACTTTTAACCCTTTTTATGGTGATCCTAATAGAGATAAAAGATGACGATTGATACTGCACAACCCTTTGGAGATTGTAGCTGTCATGTGACAAATTATACGGAAGGAAGTTTCAAAAGCGGAAAGTGCGAGAAAAGAAACTATAGAGCAGAAGTGGTGGTTAGATTTGCCTATTTTTACGTAAAGAGAGTGGGACCTAGTTGCCAATCTAGTAGCACGAGTAAACTCATGTAAACAAAGCATCACGTAATGAATCTCGTCAGAGCAGAATCTATGAAAATATTTGTAGAAAAGTAAAAAACTCACGTTCTGAATTATTGCTAGTTGATTTCGTTTCTTCCGCTGATTCCCAGTTATTCCAATATTTTTTCAAGATTATTATTCCCATCATTATTATCATTTAATATCTTTGCATGTTCCCACGGTCACTGCCAGCAAGTTTTTTCTTTGTTTATGCCGATTAAACCCAGCCCTCTTGCTGGAATGGAATAATCGGTTTGGGTATCAAAATCCTAGAGAATATTATTTTATTTTCTCCGAGTCACTACTTTGTGCTGATATCATTCGTTCAATTTCGTTTGCGCAATTTCGATTTTATTTCTATACTTATTCTAGCATACTTGTTTTCATATTCCCTTTCAGCCAGTTTGCTACATTCAATTATAATGTGATTACAGTTTTATTTCTGTCCTCACAAAAACAATATTGTTGTTTGTCCCGATTTTATTTATTTTTGCTCTAATTGCTCCTGGTGCGTTATTTTATGTACTCAACGAATTTTCAAACCAGTTGTATTCTTATTTTGATATGTGTGCTGATTAAGCAACGCGGAAAGTGAAATCGGTTAGGCAATCCAAAGTCTAGCTGAGTCGGCAACGTTCACTTTGCCTTAATGACCTTGGAAAGGGCATCAATCTATCTCTTCTCTTTCTAGCTACAAGTTAAATAGCAAATTGAGTTCGCTAGTTTAGGGTGACAGCTAGGAGAAGCGGATTATGTTGAAGACAAATGAAAGCCACCTCGACTATCTCTCTCAATGCACAGATGTCAAAGAAAGGAAGCTGTGGTTAGCCGTGATCGTCTAGGTACTGAAGGGGCATGTATATTTTTTAAAGATTTTGTTCTTATTATATGAGCTGCGAACTAATTTTAATAATGATTTAACTTTATATCGACTTTTTCAGATTTTTTAAATTTTTTATGTATTTCGTGTAAGGATTGAGTGTTCACTTCATTAGTAACTTAATGACAACAAGACTTTCATCCCTCTACAGTATTATTATTATTATTATTATTATTATTATTAATAATAATAATAATAATAATAATAAATTATATTATTATAATTGCTATTTCGATGAGCAATTTCAAGACATTAAGAACTTCATATTTCGAATTACGAAGAAATGTTTGCTAAATGCAAGTAATTTTGTACAGGGGAATGACTGAGTCAAATGCACTTCAAATTTTTTAAAAGCATTTTTTTCTTCATATTTCACATTTTGTTCATGTTTTCTACCGAGCTGGATATTTTTCATATATTAGTCATTTTTCAAAACCAACTTCAGGAAAATGAAAGCCAAACAAGAGTTCACCAACTACTTAAAATCAGTGGAGTAGATAAAAGAAAGTTGTCCTAATTTCATAAATTAAATTTTTATCCAAAACTTCTAACGAAGCAAAAGAATTTCGTGTAACGAAATAAACAAGTAACATGCTGAAATTCCGGCTTAACATTCTTCAACGTTTGGCAAAGTAATAATTTTTATTATCTAAATAATTTTTTATTTAATGAAACAAATTACTTCCGTTTTAACGTGCGTGTGTTTGATGGAGGGAAAGCAGAGCTCATGATTCATTCACCGATTTAACTACAGAAATATTTTAAGAAACAATAGATTTCGATTGGAGTTTACAAGAATTCTTACAAGAATTAATGAAGGAAGGATTAAAGAATCTAACACTGACAGGACGGATAAAGGGAAAGAGAGACAAGAGAAAGCAGCGATGAACTTGAGCAAGTGGTTAACAAGAGTGGGGTTTGGAAGAGTTGTGGTGCATTGGATATCGGCTCGGAACGAGAAATCGGGGAGCCGAGTTTGAATTCCAGCTGAATTCAGTGCATTCACTTACGCGCAAATACCCTTGGGAAAGGTATTAATCCGTCTATTCCCTCCAGTTATGGGTTAAATAATAGAACAGATTGGGTTCTATAGCCTTGGTCGGCAACCAGTCTACCGCAGAAAGCAATGGCAACCTACTGCGGGATAATCCTCTGCCCAGTCAGTCATGTCTCTTTCGAGACATGATCGCCCAAGCGTGTATCACGTATGACACTTAACTGACTAACCCAGAGGAAAAGTGTTGAGAGCGGCAGGGATAGGCGCAAGTCGTAGTCCATGGTGTCCTGAAGGGACACAGCACATGAAGAAGAAGATGACAACTCAGTAGTCAGCGGGGGAACAAGACTGGAAATAACAATGTCTCTTTGGACCAGAAATTTTGCTTTTCAATTCGTTAGGTAATTCAACGTAGTGTACTGGTTAACAAGCTTATCTTGCTAGATCGATTAAGACTGAATAGTAGATTTCAATCCACTGAATACACTATTCTTTCTGTCTTGTGCTACATCTAAGTTGCACTTAGTAAATTGCCATATACGTATTTCTTTGGAAAGGGATATCTATAAAATTATTTGCCATTTAATGACTTCACTTTTATAAACTATTAACATATACAAACCAAACTAAATATAATTAAAATAAAAGCATTCATGGTAAGTTACATTAATAGCTTTAAACTATCTCATGTTTTGTTAAATACTAACTTTTTTCTTGATAAAAGGACCGGAAGAGTTCGCTATGCATTGTGGCCATCCATGCAAACAAATTTACGTTTTAAATATAGAAACATGGAAAAGCTTATATCAAAGAACTAAGTGCTAAAATAACAAATGTCTTAAGTTTTATAGCGTAAGTTAACCTTAGATTGTATCTAGGGAAATTTTTTAACTTTTTTTTAACTTATGATGTTTTATTTTTTCTAGTGTAAATAATAGTCTATCTTTTCATAGACAGATAAGCCACTGTTTAAAATGCATAATAAATTAAGTCAGACATTCTAATATTGTGTATATTATGCTAACCATTGCCTTATTTTTGGCGACTCCTAAAATCTATAATTCACCCTTCTGGGAATCAACCGAAAAATGTGTAAATTAGAAATTTAAAAACAATTTACGGTTCTTCAATAGATTGAAGAACTATATTATAGATTATAGGACTCCCATTAATCAACCAATTTAACTTCACTCTCTCCAAAATTCCAACCGTCAGAGACTTGTTCCCCTATCACTAACCCTCACCAACACCCAAACACAATTGACCAAATATAAGAAAAGAGGCTTTCCATTCCTTTACATACTGCCTGATTTTTCAATGTCGAAACAAATGTACCTTTGTCATGAATATATATAGATAAATTATGTACATGTTCTAAAATATAATTTTTGATAAATATTCACAGCTCTATATATTATATATCGAGCACTGTTTAAATTAATGTTTTGGGCGTTGTAAGAATTCTTTCTTCGTTCTGTATTCACTCGGATAAATATAAATAAATAAATATGTGTGTGTATACATTTTCAATATATATATATATATATATATATATATATATATATATATATATTGAATTATAGATTTTAAGAGTCGCCAAAAATAAGGCAATGGTTAGCATAATATACACAATATTAGAATGTCTGACCTAATTTATTATGTATTTTAAACAGTGGCTTATTTGTCTATGAAAAGATAGAATATTATTTACACTGGAAAAAATAAAACATCATAAGTAAAAAAAAAGTTAAAAACTTTCCCTATATATTAATAGATTAATAGATATTGATAAACTATTTTCATGTGTACTATAGAAAATGCTTCCGATCTCAAGTGGAACCATTACATTGAGTCAATAGCTACATCCAATGCTAAGAAGGCTGGGTCACTGTGTCGGGCCAGGACGTTTTTTCCGCCTGAATCCATCTTGCACAAATCAACCACGTGCCCGTGGATAGAATACTGCTGTTATATATGGTCAGACACACCTCACCAGCTGTTCATCTCAGTGTTCTTGACAGGCTCCAAAGGTGAATCAGTAATGTAACAGTACCAGCTTGGCGGCTTCACTCCAGCCACTTTCTCACTGACAGGGTGTGGTTTCCCTTTGTCTGTTCTATTAATATTTTCATGGCTTCTGCTCCGACGAATTTAAGTCGCTGGTACCCCTGCCACAGGAGTTTACTTGCGCAACCAGACTGGCAACTGGGTCCCACCTAGATCAACCAAATGCTGACGATACTTCTCCTCCATCAGCTTTTTTTCTAGCACTTTTTGCCTGTGGAACTCTCTTCCATATTCTTGCTTTCCTGATGGCTACAACCTCTAGTAACGTAAATGCAATGTCTATACCTATCTCTTAACCACTTGACTCTTTTATCTTTCTGCATCAACCTGTATATCTTTTCCTTTCCCTCTACTTTTGCAACTGTCATCACACCTGTATTCCTATCCATCTCTTGTTCCTTTCTCGGGGACCCTCTGTAACAGGTTCGTCTTTCTCTTTACTCTCCTCCTAACTAATCTTTTACTTTATGTAACTTCCTGCGTAGCAGTGGCGTTACCGTCTTGCTTGGGGTGAAACGATTAAAAGAAACGTGTTATATTTTTTTATTGTTGTGGTTTGTAATTCTTGACTGTGATGATACAACAGTTCTAATTCATTGAGCCATAAATATTGTAAATTGAATAACGAGCAAGAAAATGTGCGGAACCTCATGTTTTGTGCGAAAAACTGGATTCTGCGGCTTTGTAATTAACAAAACATAAAAATCTTTTTTTCCTCTCTGTCAATGACAAATCATGATTTAACTTCTTTTTAAAAAAAGATTTCTTCTT
Organism: Ascarosepion bandense; assembly: GCA_037127315.1. Classification (NCBI taxonomy): domain Eukaryota; kingdom Metazoa; phylum Mollusca; class Cephalopoda; order Sepiida; family Sepiidae; genus Ascarosepion; species Ascarosepion bandense. The sequence goes on from JBBBDQ010001011.1 coordinate 373,041, forward strand.
TATTTTACATTTTGTTCGTATTCTTTTCAATGTAGTCTCTGTGTATCACATCTATCGACTTTTTGGACACACTCATAGTCGCGATAGTTACGTCATTGCCTTTAGCGCCTCTATTTGGTGTTTTTGTAATACATTACCTTGACCAACAAAAATATGATTGACAAAAATATATTCCGGCCGTGAATGGTGGCGACGGGTCTCAGCATTAAAAACAGAAACACCAGGAATAACCGACACATATATGATTGTCATTAAAAACCCGAAACACAGGCGACATATAGGCTTGAAAAACAATAACCGACAAAGATATGATTGATATCAAAAGCAAAAACCACAGGCGACAGCAAGGGCTTAAAAGGCAATGATCAACAAAGATAGGATTGACATCAATCAAGCGACAAGCCGAAAAAGCAAAAATGCGTAGGAATTTTTTGTTTATATAAGTCTTGGGTTTCTGGCCAAAGACGGAAGAAGAAGAAGAAGAAGAAGAAGTCAGAGAAAGAGAAAGAAAGAAATCAAGTTACTCCCGTTGTTTAACGACTCCCTCCGATCACTCCTCTTCTACACAACCATCGCTGACGAAGAATAAAAATATAAGTTTATATTTTTATGCATACGTGTTCTATTCCTCGTTTGTTGGCTAAGACAATCGTTGCTTTTCGAGATCCAAAATGAGCTTATACAATATGTTGAGCCTATGTGAAAGCAAGAATTTTGAAGTCTTATTTTTAAAGTGTGTCCACCTTTTTCTCAAGGAAGATTGGCGCATTACAATCTTACAACTGTAAATGTTACATAAATGTAAAGTATGCAATGTAGAAACATAATATAAGTATCTAAACTGCGTCTAGAGATTATATGCAAGTCATGAATTGGGATAAGGAGTTGCGTCTATAATGTTAAAAGTCCTATTATGATGTTGTTTAGATTCTATTCAATATTATTCACTTAGATATATAATGGTAGAGAAAATTATCGGTTTTGGTTAGAAAACATTTTACTAAGTTAACAGAACAGTCTAATTTGACTGTCAGTAGTTTATTTGCCACCATTTATTTTGATACTTTTACATTATTTTACCTTGTAAAACTAATGTAAAAAAATAATGAAAAGATTTTAGAACAAATTCGTCAATTTCTTAAAGGAAAAACATAAAAAAAGCATTTTATTTTAAAAATAAAAGATATATTAACAAACAAAGAAGAACCTCCTAAAAATTTTTGGACAAATGTTCCTTTCTTTTCAATAACACTTAGCAGCCTATTGTCAACGTCTGATGTTAGATTTGCAATTTTAGCGGCTGGTAAGTTGTTTGAAGCAACTTTAACTGCCTCCCAGAGGTCACACTTGCTGTTGAATTGCCTTCCATTAGAATAAATATCTCTCTTGAGGATGCTCTACAGGTTCTCAATTCAAGTCACAGCTATTTGAAAGCCAGTCCATCAGAGAATCTTCAACAAATCTCTTTTCTTTCAACCAGGATTTAGTAAACTTTGATGTATGACTTGGTGCGTTGTCTTGCATAAAGATCAGTGATCTACGCTTGGTTAAAGACTGGTTATCAAGCCATTCATATGCTCTAGAAAATCACAGTAACTTTTGAAATTCATTTTAACCCCGTCTTTCACTTTAAATGGACCCAGGAGATCATTACCAATAATCCCGGCCCATATCATGATTCCACCACCGCTTTGTTAGCGTTCGAAATTTTTTTTGAGTCATGTTGCTTGCAAACCTATTCTCGAGCCCATCCATCGGGTCCATCCAGGGTGATCCATGATTTGTCTGTAAAAAGCACTTTACTGAAATCAGTTTTCATGTATAAAAAAATACATGAAAACTGATTTCAGTAAAGTGCAATATTCTTTACTTATGTTTTTTTGTTAAAATGTGTGTCTTTATTTGATTTTTTACATCAGCAAACTTCCTTAATGATTTACACCTTGTTTCCCTTGACACCATAGGAGCTTCAGCGGCCTCAAATAAGAAAGTACTTGACGCATTTGGGTTTCTTATTAATTCTCTTCGGATATCAAGCCATTCAAAGAAATATTGCTCTAGAAAATCACAGTAACTTTTGGAATTCATTTTAACTCTGTCTTTCACTTTAAATGGACCCACGAGATAATTACCAACAATCCCTGCCCATATCATGATTCCACCACCGCCTTGTTGGCGCTTAAAAATTTTTCTTGAGTCATGTTGCTTGCAAACCCATCCTCGAGCACATCCATCAGGCCCATCGAGGGTGATCCTTGATTCGTCTGTAAAAAGCACTTTACTGAAATCAGTTTTCATGTATTTTTTGCTCAATGCAATTTTCTTTCCTTACGTTTTTGTTAAAATGGGTTTCTTTATTTGATTTTTTACATCAGCATACATCCTTAATGCTTTACACCTTGTTTCCCTTGACACTAAAGGAGCTCCAGTGGCCTCAAATATGAACGCACTTGACGCATTTGAGTTTCCTATTAATTTTCGTCGGATGTGATAGATCTCGCTCTGTTAAATTCCTGAATTCAGCCTGAGACTTTTTTTCCTTGGTTGAATTCCCATTTGATATATTTTATCGATTGTTCAATGATCCCTTTTCAAATCCTTAGAAATTTGAAACGAAACTTTTCTTTGCTAATTTCTTTGATTATATAGTTCTTTTCATTCATTGTTAGTTCTTTTTTACGAGTCATAATACTAAATTATAGTTTTTGCAGATAATCTCTTGACACTGCAAATTGCTATGATTACTGAACAAATACTAAATATCAACCTGAAATTGAAAATTTGGATTTAATTGCTTTCATGCTTACTCGCTATACATAATAGTACAAATTATTTCATTAGATAACACTTATCTATGAATTTTACATAAAATATTTGACAATACCTCTTTTGCATATAATCTCTAGACGCAGTTTATTTTGATATTACTTTTATTCTTTTGATTAAAATTATTAGAATCGTTATTTTGGAATAAACGATAGTTAAAACGAATACAGTTGTATTAAAACTAATGCAATGCAATAAATGTTGTATTTGTTTTTAGAATGTTGTAGATATAAAATTATTGTTATCCAATGAATAAATAGGGTTCAATATTTTTTGTAAATTCTCAAGAACATTAAAAAAAGTATAAATTCAAATTTATCGTAAGTTTAGATTTTATTACAATTATAATCATAGCATTTTTAGACGACAGACATTGCTGGGGAGTGAAGGTAGTTAAAATAAAGGCAGTGTCATGAGAAAAACCATACTTTTGACACTATTTTTCTTTCAGGCACTACGGTTAATGTTTGCTGACGTCTTTATTTAAATCATTGTTTAATTTGACCATTCTATTAGATTTCTGTCTTTTTATCTCCTTATCACTTCATACTGATACTTTAAAGATACTTGCGTATAAACTGTAAGATTTTAAATAATCATGTATTTTGCATTGAGGCAAAACTACAAGTTTGTATTATAGTAAAAATAATTATTATATATTTTGTATAATATAGAAAAAACTTCGACTTTACGATATTCTACATTAAGTTACAGGCATATATTTGACTGAAGTTTGATGAAGCATTAATTTTATAATATATCTCATTTTACTGATTAGCATATAATATTGTGTTGTGAAAGCACCGCCTTTACACTTAAATATTTTTGCAAATGCAGAGTACGTTCAACAGCACAGGCAAATCGCTGAGTAATATTAAATTGGTTAAATTGCGTTGCTTAAATCATAATTCGTTATAATGCAATTAGAACTAAAATCCTGTTTTGAAACTTGAAGCAATGATCGTTTCTCCAAGCAGTTATGTATATTTTAATGTGATACTCAGATTATAGGATAAAGAAAATATTTACTTAACAAAAATATATTCACTACTTCGGAACTACCACCAGTAACGATAAATGGATGTCCCCTCGTGTTTTGGACCGTAAACTCATCCCAGACATCACGTGGAAGTCACACATACGATCCATCGCTAAAGAATGCAAGAAAAATTATCAGTTTCGAGTAACTCTTCAGTAAGTACCTGACTTCTTGTGCTATCCTCTACCTTTACAAGAGAAAGATCAGATCGAAAAATCGAGTATTGTTGCCATATTTAGGCAGAAACTGATCAGTCCTCACTCTTCAGTCTCGATAGAGTCCAAAAGCGTCTCCTCGTTTTTTGTGGGTGATAAACTATTTTCCACCCTGCAATTCCTTTCTTACAAACGAGAGGTAGAAAATCTTTTTCACTGTTCTATCGCTACTTCCATGGAGGGTGCTCAGATGAACTACATTCTTTAGTTCTGCTACTTCCAACATTCACCGCTAGGAATATGACACTCACATTGTAACAAATCAACCAGTTTGCCTTTATATTAATTGGTAAATAAGAAGTTAAATTCCACTTGAGCAGCTTCTTCCCACGAACCACTACTCCGTGAAACCGACTCCCAAGAGAATGTTTCCTCGATCGATTAAATCTACGATCTGTTCAAGTCTCGGCTGAACCATTATCTCCCTCACCTATCCGCATAAACAGTGTCACTTAGTGTGTAACCCTTTACTCGAGTGGCTCCCGGGTTACTGTAAAACTAAAAAACATCCCAGCGAAAGAGTAATGCATATAATTATATCTAACCTTTCCTCCTTCCGTACGAGTAAAATTAGGTCATTTTCGGATATGTGAAACGCCTATCAAAAAGTTGTTTATCTTTAATATTTGGCTACTAAAGTTATAACCAAGATTAAAAATCTATAACTGCAATAAAAAAAAAGTAAACCAATGTTTTTTTTTGTTTTTTTTTAGGGGGTTGATTTTTAAAATTTAGATTTGAAAATCTCAGCATGAAGCAGTTTGTACAAATCCTACACATATACAAATCTACCATCCACCCGTACATTGAATACTGCTGCCATATCTAGTCGGGTGCTCCTGCCATCCACCTAGGGGTCCTTGACAAAATTCAACGGAGAATCTACAATGTGATCGATCCCATCTTGGCAGCTCGGATACAATCACTGTCTCACCGGCGCAATGTGGCTTCCCTGTGTCTCTTCTACAAGTACTTTCACGGCTTCTGCTCGAACTTAGCTCACTGGTGCCCCCTCTATACGAATTTACTCGAGCCACAAGATTAGCTACTAGGTCCCACCCCTTTACTGTGAAACTAATAAGATGCAAACGCAAATTCTACTCCATCAGTTTCTTTTCTTGCACTTCTCGCCTGTGGGATTCCCTGCCATTTACATGTTTCCCCCGATAGCTACAATCTCCAAGAATTTAAATTTAAAGTCAATACTCATCTCCTATCTCACTAACTTGCATCTTCTCTCCCGTGCTCTCATCTCATATCTACAGTATTCTCATCCCTCTCCTACGCGCTTCCTGACATCACTTGTATTCTGTCATTTCTTCTCATAACTTTTCTTGTATGTAACCCCCTGCACAACAGTGGCAGTATAATTTTCAATCACGTATCGATGAAATAACTTGAAGACAGATAAACTAGCCTTTGACTTATGCTCAGTTAGAAAATATTTAAGAAACATTAATAAGGAGCGAGATCAACATGAAAGCAATCAGGAAAGCGGTTGATATTCAATTTAAACTTTTGAAGATTAAAGTTAACTTGAAATTATGAAGCCGGAAGACAGTTCCACAAGCAAGAAGTACGGAAAAAAACTGTTATCATAGAACTTACGGTTATATCTTGCCAATTCAACTGTAAATTAACAAAATCTTGTTACCAATCTAGTTAGTCAGTCAGTTAAGTGCCATACGTGATACACGCTTTTGGGCGATCATGTCTCGAAAGAGACATAACTGACTGAGCATAAGATTATCTCGCAGTAGGTTGCCATTGCTTTCTGCGGTAGACTGGTTGCCAGCCAAGGCTATAGAACCCAATCTGTATTATTATTTAACCCATAACTGGATTAAAGAGACGGATTAATACTTTTCCAACGGGTATTTGTGCGCAAGTGAATGCAACGAATTCCACTGGAATTGAAACTCGGCTCCCCTATTTGTCGTTCCGAGTCGATATCCACTACACCACAAACTGGGCTTAAATTCAAAAATCTATATACGATAGCGAAGTGATCATTCAGCTGACAGCTCAAGTGAACTTACTTTGCAACTAATAAATATACTAACTGAGAGTTTTCTTCTTTTTTTTATCCGCAGTGGGAATAGAACAGAAACTAACGAAATGGAGATTTCCTCCTCCTCAATTGTTGCTTGCTTTTATGCAGACGCTCTGATTATATGTCCGAATACGTTTTCTGTTCATAAAAGGATTTCTTTATCGTCTCAGGATATTCATTCTATTTTTAAATTAGACAAATATAGGATTAGCAAAATGTAAGCTGGGAAAGCGATGTCAATAACGAAATTGCCTGCCTACAAAATAAAGACATGGATTGTATATGTTATTAACATATGAAACTAAAAATAAATGCAACATTATAAAATTATATATCTTCCTATCTATCTACGAAGTATATGTGAAAGATATTTTTGTAAAAATATATGTCAGAAGTATTATAAAATTATATATCTGCCGATCTATCTACGAAGTATATGTGAATGATATTTTGTGAAATATATGTTAGAGGTAATATAAAATTATATATCTGCCTATCTACGAAATATATGTGAAAGATATTTTTGTAAAAATATATGTTAGAGGTATTATAAAATTATATATCTGCCAATCTATCTACGAAGTATATGTGAAAGATATTTTGTGAAATATATGTTAGAGGTATTATAAAATTATATATCTGCCTATCTATCTACGAAGTATATGTAAAAGATATTTTGTGAAATATATGTTAGAGGTATTATAAAATTATATATCTGCCTATCTAAGAAATATATGTGAAAGATATTTTTGTAAAAATATATGTTAGAATATTATAAAATTATATATCTGCCTATCTATCTACGAAGTATATGTGAAAGATATTTTTGTAAAAATATATGTTAGAGGTATTATAAAATTATATATCTGCCTATCTATCTACGAAGTATATGTGAATGATATTTTGTGAAATATATGTTAGAGGTAATATAAAATTATATATCTGCCTATCTACGAAATATATGTGAAAGATATTTTTGTAAAAATATATGTTAGAGGTATTATAAAATTATATATCTGCCAATCTATCTACGAAGTATATGTGAAAGATATTTTGTGAAATATATGTTAGAGGTATTATAAAATTATATATCTGCCTATCTATCTACGAAGTATATGTAAAAGATATTTTGTGAAATATATGTTAGAGGTATTATAAAATTATATATCTGCCTATCTAAGAAATATATGTGAAAGATATTTTTGTAAAAATATATGTTAGAATATTAAAAAAATTATATATCTGCCTATCTATCTACGAAGAATATGTGAAAGATATTTTTGTAAAAATATATGTTAGAGGTATTATAAAATTATATATCTGCCTATCTATCTACGAAGTATATGTGAAAGATATTTTGTGAAATATATGTTAGAGGTATTATAAATTTATATATCTGCCTATCTATCTACGAAGTATATGTGAAAGATATTTTGTGAAATATATGTTAGAGGTATTATAAAAGTATATATCAGCCTATCTACGAAATATATGTGAAAGATATTTTGTGAAATATATGTTAGAGGCATTATAAAATTATATATCTGCCTATCTATCTACGAAGTATCTGTGAAAGATATTTTTGTAAAAATATATGTTAGAGGTATTATAAAATTATATATCTGCCTATCTATCTACGAAGTATATGTGAAAGATATTTTTGTAAAAATACATGTTAGAGGTATTATAAAATTATATATCTGCCTATCTATCTACGAAGTATATGTGAAAGATATTTTTGTAAAAATATATGTTAGAGGTATTATAAAATTATATATCTGCCAATCTATCTACGAAGTATATGTGAAAGATATTTTGTGAAATATATGTTAGAGGTATTATAAAATTATATATCTGCCTATCTATCTACGAAGTATATGTAAAAGATATTTTGTGAAATATATGTTAGAGGTATTATAAAATTATATATCTGCCTATCTAAGAAATATATGTGAAAGATATTTTTGTAAAAATATATGTTAGAATATTATAAAATTATATATCTGCCTATCTATCTACGAAGTATATGTGAAAGATATTTTTGTAAAAATATATGTTAGAGGTATTATAAAATTATATATCTGCCTATCTATCTACGAAGTATATGTGAATGATATTTTGTGAAATATATGTTAGAGGTAATATAAAATTATATATCTGCCTATCTACGAAATATATGTGAAAGATATTTTTGTAAAAATATATGTTAGAGGTATTATAAAATTATATATCTGCCAATCTATCTACGAAGTATATGTGAAAGATATTTTGTGAAATATATGTTAGAGGTAATTATAAAATTATATATCTGCCTATCTATCTACGAAGTATATGTAAAAGATATTTTGTGAAATATATGTTAGAGGTATTATAAAATTATATATCTGCCTATCTAAGAAATATATGTGAAAGATATTTTTGTAAAAATATATGTTAGAATATTAAAAAAATTATATATCTGCCTATCTATCTACGAAGTATATGTGAAAGATATTTTTGTAAAAATATATGTTAGAGGTATTATAAAATTATATATCTGCCTATCTATCTACGAAGTATATGTGAAAGATATTTTGTGAAATATATGTTAGAGGTATTATAAATTTATATATCTGCCTATCTATCTACGAAGTATATGTGAAAGATATTTTGTGAAATATATGTTAGAGGTATTATAAAATTATATATCAGCCTATCTACGAAATATATGTGAAAGATATTTTGTGAAATATATGTTAGAGGCATTATAAAATTATATATCTGCCTATCTATCTACGAAGTATCTGTGAAAGATATTTTTGTAAAAATATATGTTAGAGGTATTATAAAATTATATATCTGCCTATCTATCTACGAAGTATATGTGAAAGATATTTTTGTAAAAATACATGTTAGAGGTATTATAAAATTATATATCTGCCTATCTATCTACGAAGTATATGTGAAAGATATTTTGTGAAATATATGTTAGAGGTATTATAAATTTATATATCTGCCTATCTATATACGAAGTATATGTGAAAGATATTTTGTGAAATATATGTTAGAGGTATTATAAAATTATATATCAGCCTATCTACGAAATATATGTGAAAGATATTTTGTGAAATATATGTTAGAGGTATTATAAATTTATATATCTGCCTATCTATCTACGAAGTATATGTGAAAGATATTTTGTGAAATATATGTTAGAGGTATTATAAAATTATATATCTGCCTATCTATCTACGAAGTATATGTGAAAGATATTTTGTGAAATATATGTTAGAGGTATTATAAAATTATATATCTGCCTATCTATCTACGAAGTATCTGTGAAAGATATTTTTGTAAAAATATATGTTAGAGGTATTATAAAATTATATATCTGCCTATCTATCTACGAAGTATATGTGAAAGATATTTTGTGAAATATATGTTAGAGGTATTATAAAATTATATATCTGCCTATCTACGAAATATATGTGAAAGATATTTTTGTAAAAATATATGTTAGAGGTATTATAAAATTATATATCTGCCTATCTATCTACGAAGTATATGTGAAAGATATTTTGTGAAATATATGTTAGAGGTATTATAAAATTATATATCTGCCTATCTATCTACGAAATATATGTGAAAGATATTTTGTGAAATATATGTTAGAGGTATTATAAAATTATATATCTGCCTATCTATCTACGAAGTATATGTGAAAGATATTTTTGTAAAAATATATGTTAGAGGTATTATAAAATTATATATCTGCCTATCTATCTATGAAGTATATGTGAAAGATATTTTGTGAAATATATGTTAGGGGTATTTCTAGGAAGTGCATGTGGTAGGTATTACTAGAAAGTATATGCTGGATGCATGGCCGTATCTGACTTCCGGGTACACCGGGTACGGGTCCAAGTCGATCCGTGCAATCATAGTGAAAATCCGGGCAAGGAAAAATGTCTTCATCAAAAATCAGACTAAACAATTCACGAAGAAAGAAAGAAAGAAAGAAAGAAAGAAAGAAAGAAAGTAAAACGAAGAAAATTTCCGAATGAACGCAGTAAAAATCTGTTTGTTTATTTATTAATTTTTGGAGAAAAGACTGGTTATACTCAGAAAGTCCTGACCCGATTTCCTGCTTTCGCTCACGTTCTGTGCCTAATTTCCATTGCAATAGCCGAAAAAATTCGCAAACATCATAGTTTCTGGAACCGACGACACTGATGACGTCATCACATTGTCAACTAATAAATCCGGGCAATTTTCTCTGTGTCCAGTGTTTTTTTAGCATCAGCTACGGACCTGGCTGGATGTATTTCTGGGAAGTATATGCTGGATGTATTTCTCTGAAGTATATGTCAGAGGTATTTCTGGGAAATATATGTCAGAGGTATTTCTGGGAAGTATAGGCTCAATTTATTTATGGGAAGTATATGTAAGAGGTATTTCTGAAAAGTACATGTTAAAGGTATTTCTGATAAGTAAAAGTGGAAAGTATTTCTGGGAAGTATATACTAGATGTACTTCAGAGAAGTACATGCGGAAAGAATTTCTGGGAGATATATGTAGAAGGTATTTCTGAGAAGTATATGCGAGATGTATTTCTGGGAAGTATATTTGGGAGGTATTTCTGCCGCATCTTGTATTATGTGTTAGGTTGGTTGGTTTAATGACATGTCAACGTAATATGACAATAAGTTAACCTTGCACACAGACACACATGCACATACACACGCGCGCGCGCGCTGATATATATTTTTTTGTGGTATGAACTCTCTCGTCGTCTCCAACATATGAGGATCCAACAATTTCAGCTCTTAGAACTGAACAGTCAAACTATTCGCACATATGATTTGATTACAGGTACAAATTTGGTTAAAATTAAGGCTTCTTCAAAATCATCTATTCGGAAGGACTGAATACACAGTGTTCCACAAGGTCTCCAAACAGAAAGAAACTAAAGAAAGGAATCAGACTTGTATGCTACTATTAATTTGACAAAGGAGTTACGTTTTGCTTATAGAAGCGTTTTTTACTGATTAAAAAGAGATACAGGATCGATTCCTATCGGAGTCACAATCTTTCTTTTTTTTTTTTCAATTGGAGTAGATAGATCTATCTATCGCCCGGTTCACACTCCACCCATGTCTATTGAACAGGTTAAGAGGCTCATCCCTTGTTCCCTGTTAGGATGTGGTTTCCGGCTTTCTCTTTTCCAATCTTCTCACTTTTTTTTTCAATTGGAGTAGATAGATCTATCTATCGCCCGGTTCACACTCCTTCCATGTCTATCGAACAGGTTAAGAGGCTTATCCCTTGTTCCCTGTTTAGGCTGTGGTTTCCGGTTTTCTCTTTTCCAATCTTCTCACTTTTTTTTAAATTGGAGTAGATAGATCTATCTATCGCAGGGTTCACACTCCACCCATGTCTATTGAACAGGTTAAGAGGCTCATCCTTTTCACTATTACGTAGCCCCTTGCACATCAGTGGCGTTACCTCTTTGCTCGGGGTGATACGATAAAAAAAAGTATTACTTATAAGTCTAAGTTGGTAATTATTTTTTTCCCTAAGAAAATAAATAAAAAGGATATTAACTTAACCACGAGTACCCACTAAAAATAACAATTACCTTAATAAAAAGAATTTCGGATAAAAAATTAATTCAATATATATATATATATATATATATATATATATATTGTAACTAAGTTGTTAAACTCGTAGGTTTATGTACCTTTTTGTTCATGCATTTACTTTTATAAAGAGTGCTCGATACAAATGTAGAGTGTTATACTGTAATGGTTGTTACAATGTTTTTAAATTCATAGTATCACTACACAAAAAATTTCTCATGTTTCGAAGCCAGCCCATTATGTTTTGGCTTCATCCTCAGGTGAGTTTTTTAGAAATGAGAATTATCCATTTGAAAAGGTCAGTTTTTTTGTGTTGAATTTGTTATTTTGGGGTGTTAGAGGGGTTGGTCTGTATTTTGAGTTCTGTTGACCTTATTACCGGTCTTAGGGTTAAGTGTTTGTTTTTGGCAGAGTTCATGATAGATTAATCTATTAATCTTGAAAGGGCTTGTGCTGCTGACGCCTGGCGTGTTGTTGTCTGGTTTAGGGGTTGGTAGGTGTTGTTTTGTTTTGGGGTTGGTTTCTCCTTAATTTAATGTATGTTATTTTGTATTAGAGTGTGTGCTTTTTGCTGTTTTTTTTTATTTTTTTGTTTTTTATAAAATATATTTTTTATAAAATATATCTTTCATAAAAAAAGTATAGGGGTTGGTAGGTGTTGTTTTGTTTTGGGGTTGGTTTCTCCTTAATTTAATGTATGTTATTTTGTATTGGGGTGTGTGCTTTTTTTTTGTTTTTTATAAAATATATTTTGTATAAAATATATCCTTCATAAAAAATATTTTATAATATTCCATAATATTAAGCTATTTTATAATATTGTAAAGTATAATATTTTATAATATTTAAGAAATATATTTCTTTCATAAAATCTCTCCTTTATACAACATATTTTATCAATATAAAATCGTCATCTCTATATAGCCCTCCTGTGTGTTAATGTCTTGGTGAGCGGTGAGATTGTACAGAGTAAATAACCCGATGAGATCCGAGGACTCTGCGGAGTCCAGCGCACCCATTGTGATGGCGAATTGGTTTACAGCGTTGTTTTTTATCCATTGCTCTTGGTTGTGGAGAAGAACAGATGTCTTGGCAGCCAAAATGATATTATATTCTTCCTTTGTTAGGTCTGTGTAGTGTGTGGCAAATTCTAGTGCTGAGGTGAAGAGGTTATATATATATATATATATATATATATATATATATATATATATATATATATATATATATATTTCTTGCAATTTGACATTGTGGACTTCTACCCATCAATTTCGGAGAACCTATTCAGCCTCGCCATGGAGTTCGCTGAGTTCTACTCGGACATCACAGAGGATGAGATCAGAATTATCGGAACTGCAGGAAATCAGTTATAATCCACATCAAAGAACAGTAGACTAAGAACTCAAAGGAGAACTTTGATTTATCAATGGGTGCACTGAATTCAGCAGAAGCTTCGGATTTAACCGGATTATTCTTACTGTACAACTTAACTGCACATAAGGAAATAGAAACGAGCAGGATAGGACTGTATAGGGACGACGGACTGATGATAATTGATAAATCTACTGGAGGTTAGGGTGATAAAACCAGAAAATTAATCCATAGAGTTTTTAAATCCTTTTGACCTTAACGTAGTAATTAACCACAATATCAAGCAAGTAGACTTCCTAGACATAACATTAGACCTAGTATCGAACACTTTCCAACCTTACATGAAAGACAACGCTAACCCAATATATATAAACCCCAACTCTAATCACCCACCATCCATTATTAAGCACATCCCATCATCAGTTGAACGTCGCATTAACACACACTCATCCAACAAAGAGATATTTGATAAGAACAAAGTAATTTATAATAGAATCCTCAATGAAAGCGGGTATAAATCATCCAAAATCAGTTTTGTGGAGAAACTCAAAAGTCCAAAAAGCAGAAATAGAAGCAGGGAAACAATATGGTATAACCCTCCATTCAACCAATCAGTTAATTTCAAGCTGGGACATAAATTTCTTAAATTAGTAGAGAAGCACTTACCCAAAAATAACCCTCTGAACAAAATCTTTAACAAAAATACCATAAAATTAAGCTATAGTTGTTCCAATAATCTAGAAAAAATAATTAAAATGCATAACACGAAAATATTAAAAATACACAGCAAAAATAAATCCAACACTAAAACAAGCTCGTCCCATGATAACAACCTCTGTAACTGTAGAAACCCCAACCAATGCCCCATGGCCAATAAATGTCTGGCGAAATCTCTGATATATATGTGTTCGATCTCATCCTTAGAAAATCCTAAAGATGAAAATATATATATTGGGAATACCATGAACGTATTTAAAAAGCGCTTTTACAATCAACTCTCATCCTTCAATAAAAAATAAAAACAAAACACAACATCTATCTCCAAACACTTTTGGAAATTAAAAAACGAAAATAAAACACCTAAGGTCAAATGGAAAATTCTCAAAAAAGCAAGAACAGCAAAATCTATAAAAGAACCATGCTTTCTTTGCCTTCAAAAAAAATAGAGATCCTTAAATATATAAATAGTAACAAGCTCTTAAATCAGAGACACGAAACCACAGTAAACTGCAAGCACATTAGGGACCTAACTCTACAATCATGCTAAGAAATACTAAGAGTTTGATTAGATATTCTCATTATAAAAGATAAAAAATACTATATCCAATAAATCCTCAAAGGAAAGTCTATCACTAAAGGCTACACCAATAACCTTACTTAACACAATAACCTTACTTAAATGCAAAAATTTTCCGTACTAAAAAAAATAAAAAATTAAAGAAATGGCTCCCAAAATTGAAAAAGAATCAAAATTCATATATTCAAAATCTAGATTAACAATATACTACTTCAGAATAATTATATCATACACAAAAATAAACTGTAAGCACACGTAAGATCTAACCCTACAATCACACTAAAAAGTACTGGAAATTTGAATAGAGATTTTTTTATTATTATAAAAGATAAAAAATGCTATAGAAAAAATCGATGTAATAAATACTTAAAGCAAGATCTAATGCCCGCAAAAATATCTAAATAAATAAAATATATAAAAAATTAAAAGAAATAAATAGAATTCCAAACGATAATTTATAGAAAAAAGAATATAAAAAAATTAAAAGAAAAAACCGACCCTCTAAACTTAAAATTAAGATTAAACATACAACTTTATACAAAAAACTGATAAAACGCCAATTTGCATTTACTTCCGAAAAAATTCAAATTTAGATTTCTTGAAATAACTTCGCCTAAATACAAAAATACTCCAAACTTGAGTATAAAATATTAAAAAAATATATATATACATATATTTTTTTAAAAAAACTTATAAAATAAAAAAATTTTCCATACCGAAAAAATCAAAATTGGAAAGAAAAAACACCCCACTCCTATCACGTCTATCTAAGAAACCCCAAAGTGAAAACCTAGACACAGGATCAAAGTGAATACATGAATTAGGTCCACTAACAGCAGACATCAATCAATTAGACGATAGCCAACCATAAAAATGAAAACTCAACACGCTGCCCTCTTAGAAACTCCAAACCTTTACTTGTCTCGATGATGTGTTTGAAGTCCAAACACTGAAACAGCCATATGATTGTAGAGAAGAGGACATATATAGTAGAAATTATGTACATGTTCTAAAACATAATTTATAATATATATATATATATATATATATATATATATATATATATATATATCCGAGTGAATAAAGAACGAAGAATTCTTACAACGTCCAAAACATTAATTTAAAACAGTGCTCGATATATAATATATAGAGCTGTGAATATTTATTATA
Source organism: Ascarosepion bandense (assembly GCA_037127315.1). Lineage (NCBI taxonomy): Eukaryota > Metazoa > Mollusca > Cephalopoda > Sepiida > Sepiidae > Ascarosepion > Ascarosepion bandense. The sequence continues at coordinate 388,633 of JBBBDQ010001011.1, forward strand.
AATTATATTTTAGAACATGTACATAATTATTCTATATATATTCGCTACGATGGTACGTTCGTTTCGACACTGAAACTTCAATGTCTCATCAGGCTGTGTGTAAACTACTGGAAATCCTTTTACTTTATATTTATTTAGTTTTGTTCGAGGTGTTGGTGGGGGTTAGTGATAGGGGGTTGGTCTTTGATCATTGGAATTTATATATATATATATATATATATATATAATTTACGCTCTGAAATGTGATAGATGCACAAAAATATACATAGGAGCGACACAATGCTTAAATTATCATATCTCACTTCATAAGAGCAATATCAGATTATCACATAACAGAAAATTATATGTCTCTAAACATCTACATGAATGCAGTGACGGCTTTTTTTTCAGTCAAACCACTCTATCAAAATATTAATTATGAGATCCTATTAATGCCGGAAGAAAGATTCATAAAAAATACAAACCTTCGCTCAACAAAACAACATAAAAAACAAACACACTGAAAAACATACAGAAACACGCATATATATACTCATAAAAAAAATACACACACCAATCTCAAAAGCAAATCCAATTCATACTAAATAAATAAATAAATAAATAAAAACAGCCACACGCGCAAACAGACACATAGAGACACACACTCACAGAACACAATCCAACTAACACACACACACCGAAAAACACACAGAAACACGCATACATATACACACAATAAAAAACACGCATACATATACACACAATAAATAAAAAAACACCCACACACACAAACGGACATAAATAAAAGGGGCCCTCACACACACACACACACACACACACACACACACACACTAACACAAAGACACAAAATATCACCAAACCTATAAGATAATAAATAGGCGCCAGTATGCCTTAAGAAAACACTTGACTCTTTCATCTGTTTATTTATTTACTGGTTAACCCATTAGGACACATGCTGACAGAGAAAAGAGACGATTCAAACATGCCAGCATTGAACTCACATTATTCTGATTTTATTTTATTTTATTATTTTTATTTTTTACTGTTCTTATTTATTTATTTCTTTTTCACATACTTCCTATTAACTTTAAACAGAATGATCAGATACTCAGAGAAACCCATACATCAAACAACGAATTTGTTCGCCTGAAGAGAGTCAATTTTAGACTCGAAACACGTGTAGCGCAAATCATGAACAATTAATACTTCATAACTTGTATAAATACCAAAACAATAAACATATATATTTTAAGGAAAACGTTCACGGCTTCTCACACTTTTTATTTTATACTAATTACTCTCGTTGAAACAACCCTATTCCTTTATTCGATATATATATATATGTATATATATATATATATATATATATATATATATATATATATATATATTCTTCATTTGTAAACAAGTTATTACGCAACCACAGAATTAAACAAATTTTTCAATAGAAACACACTCAAGCTAAGTTATAGCTGTACTCGTAATTTAGAAAGTTTTATAAAAAAAACAAAACACCAGAAACTTAGCATTGTACAAAACAAGATCACTAATAAAGAATTCTACTGCAGGGACAAAAATAAATGCCCACTTCAAGGACTTTGTAATACAAAAGAAGTCATTTACAAAGCAAAGGTAATTGACTTAAATGGCCAAAATAAAATATTTTTGGAATGAACCAAAAACACCTTTAAGACCAGGTGGTTCAATCACAAATCTACATTAAAAAAAGAAAACTTAAAAACTGTACAAAATTGGCTCACCACATGTAGAAATTGAAATTAAAATCTGAAAAAGACCCAGACATAACGTGGAATATAGTGAAAACAGCCAAGCCTTACAACGGTGGCAAAATATGTAGACTGGGCCAGGAAGAAAAGTTAGAGATTATGCTATTCGCAAACAAAAACGAACTATTGAACGAAAGAACAGAAATTATGACTAAGTGTAACCATACTAAAAATACTTCTTAGGTTCATACAACCATGGATGAAAACGTTATGATTTTTTGTAATTTTAAAAATTGTGCGTTCAAAAATTCCCTGTCGCTTGAGCGTTCAAAAAAAAAAAAACACCGTTACGTGAGCGTTCTTAAAAAAAAAACAGTAAACGGTAAAATCAGTTATTGCAAACCGTCTGCTGACATCACATGGTAAAAACCTAGGTCGCCTAAAAACTCGTTTAAAAATGAAGAATATTAAAAGTTCTACAGTATAATTGTATTGAACCCTTTTTAATACAAATTTGCACTGGTCTAATTTTATTATGATCAAAAACTCATTAATTAAACAATATTTATATATATTGTAATTTTGCTATTACAATGCTTTATAAATACCGTTATTCTTCAGGTGATATGTTAAAATAAATAATAAAAATTATTTATTTTGAAAATATAATTATAGATAGATAGATAGATAGATAGATAGATAGATAGATAGATAGATAGATAGATAGATAGATCCATGAAAGTATGTAGGTGAATACAATTAGACATTTTTTTTATAAATGAGACCTGAGTGGTCGAAACCTGGGTAACAAGTAAGTGATGTACATTCTGTTCTTTAACACACACACACACACGCACACGCACACACACACAGACACACAGACAGACACACAGATATATATATATATATATATATATGATCATGTAAAAAGTCTTGTAACTTTTCTTAATTACAAGAAGAACAATGAGACATAAATGTTTTATTACAGGGGTAACTGCCAATGAACGCTCTAGTCATTTGTTCATATCCTCGATTGAACGTCTAGACTATTTTTATAGACAATTTCTTTGGTTTCTGCATCTATTCAAGCCGAATTACGTGGAGCTGATAAATTTAACCTCCATGCGCTCAACAACTGAATTATTTATTCTTATGGTCCCGAATTTATCTAATTAGAAACATATGACTTTCCTTAAATGTAATGCTTTTACATTTATTTTAAGGGGATGTTTTTTCAGTAGTACTGTCTACTGGTTGATTTGAAATATTGCTGTTTGATCGAAACTGAAAGTAATCTTAATCTTAAATGGTTATACTCAGTCACATGTTCAACTGAGTCCTAAAGTAGAAGCCACTAAGAAAAGTTCAGAATTTCCTAACATTCTAAATATGATACCACTCAACTTTCATGTTACAACAAAGAAACATGGTGTCGCACATTGCAACAGATGGATATTTGTTCTCTTGACAAACAGTAAATGCCCAAAGACGAATTATATTACATGATGCATCTAGAGTTGTCGTTTAAAACAGTACTTAGGCTTACTCATTATCTCTAGTTCCAAGCAGGAAAAGAATTCCTGGAGACATTAGAGTGTTTTCAGAAAAATAGTATTACTTATTGTCGCTTGTACCCTGTACAGCATTTACATCACAATTAAAACGCAGAATTATCTTTACTTAACTTGATTTTCTTCACGCATACCGTCAAATTACCATTGCGAAAAACGGCATTTCAAAATCTGCTTTTTCTTCGTCTTTTGGGTATTTTCTTTTTATTTATTGACCAACGTTTTTAATTAAAATTAAACCCTGTCCCGACTTTTCCTTTTAATTTAATGAATAATGTTATATCATTTTGATTTTGTCGCCTATATCGATAATGTGCTTATTGGTCAATAGACACCTCCTAACACACTAACCTGCTCCCATTCTATCAAACACTCTTCCCATCTGCCCAACCATCATCCTCGCTATCCTTACTCATCTGTCACCTTCCTCCTGACATTCCCTATGTCTAACCACTCCTTCTCTTTACTTTCCCCTATGTAGCCCCATGCGCAATAGTGGCAGTGGAATGCCATGCTTGGGGTGAGATGATTAAAAAAAAATTGCTAATTCCTCTTCTGACCTACATAAATGGCATATCAAGCAATTTTTGAACAATTTTGCAATTTCGAAATTATTATCAAACATAGCAAATGCCAATTTGATCATCTTATCAATATAGATCCAATCGAGAATTATTGGTACTTTACGCTGCTGTAAAACACGTTAGTCGATTTTTATAAAGTCAAAGATCTTACTACTTAACAGATTATAAGTTGTTGCTTGGAGCTCTAACAGCTATAACGGATAAATAATCACTTAGAGAATCATGAAATGCTGATTATATATCTCAGTTTACTAATGATATTCGTTACATTAAACATTACAGTTATCATTACTACAGATACATTCTGCAAAAACATTTGTGGCTTACAAAGTGATTCTGTTATTGATTTACAAAAATTACTCTGGTTACAATAATAATGACCCAGGAATGTTTATTCATTTCAGCAATTTATGATACAATTTTTTTCTTTTACAAATCATAATTCTAACCTTTTTATCCCTTAAATTTCTACAGGCAAGTTACGTTCTATGGTGTTTTAAGTACTCTAGATCTGAAATATTTGACATTGTGCACTCTATTACACATCTTGGTATTAATGCAAATACCAAGACTGTAGCATATTCATAGGTATATCTTCCTATAAACAGTGATAACAGAGACATGTAAGTCATGTATGAGCTGAAGTTCCACATACGCAATAAATAATTCCTAATTTTGTTTTACCAGATAATCGTTTTTATCACATGCATATTGATATAATTAACCATTTTCTGCCTTCACTTGAACAGTCTAGTGATCGTTTCAGCAATTTTGCCATATAAAATATTAAAGCTGACATTATTTCTCAAACACTAGTTACAGAACGCATTGCTAGATTTGGTTTTCCCTCCATTATTATTCCTATTGATTCTTCTACATAATTTAAATCAGAGTATGTCTTTCAGCTTTATTCTTTTCGTGTGGGTCAGTCAGTCAGTTAAGTGCCATACGTGATACACACTCGAATGAGACATGACTGACTGGTCAGAAGATTATCCCGCAGTAGGTTGCCATTGCTTTCTGCGGTAGACTGGTTGCCGACCAAGGCTATGGAACTCAATCTGTCCTGTTATTTGACTCATAGGTAGAGGGGAAAGAAATGTATTATATTATTATGTAGTAATTAGTGGGGGATCGCTTTCCTATTGTTATGAAGTAATAAACGGATCCCCCACTTTATGACCAGTAGAAGCCTTAATCATTATTTCAACTATTATATTCAGTCAGTCAATTAAGTGCCATACGTGATACACGCTTGGGTGATCATGTCTCGAAAGAGACATGACTGACTGGGCAGAAGATTATCCCGCAGTAGGTTGCCATTGCTTTCTGCGGTAGACTGGTTGCCGACCAAGGCTATGGAACTCAATCTGTCCTGTTATTTGACTCTTAGGTAGAGGGGAAAGAAATGTATTATATTATTATGTAGTAATTAGTGGGGGATCGCTTTCCTATTGTTATGAAGTAATAAACGGATCCCCCACTTTATGACCAGTAGAAGCCTTAATCATTATTTCAACTATTATATTCAGTCAGTCAATTAAGTGCCATACGTGATACACGCTTGGGTGATCATGTCTCGAAAGAGACATGACTGACTGGGCAGAAGATTATCCCGCAGTAGGTTGCCATTGCTTTCTGCGGTAGACTGGTTGCCGACCAAGGCTATAGAACCCAATCTGTCCTATTATTTAACCCATAACTGGAAGGAAGAAACGGATTAATACCTTTCCCAAGGGTATTTGTGCGTAAGTGAATGCAAGGGATTCAACTGGAATTTGAACTCAGCTCTCCGATTTCTCGTTCCGAGCCGATATCCACTGGGCCACAACGCACATTCGTGTGGGTACAACTAGATACAATCCGGAATCCTGTGGACTTGTAGAAAGTTTCATTTTATTTCAAAAATGAATTTTAGGTATTGAATCAGATACATAAGTTGGACAAACGTCCTCATACACTTCTTTGCTTAAGAAGTACTATTATCATAGATTTTGGTTGTTCCTCTGTTGAATTTGTTTATGGCACTCCTTTTAGAATGTTCGGTCAGATGATAGTAACATATCATGTACATTCTAGCTATCTTTCGTCTATCATTGAGAATTTGCAACAAAACAAGTGTGTTAACTTGTCCCTGTTCCAATCTGACAACCGAGCAAATATATATATATATATATATACCATATTCTCTGTCTGAATGTGATTATATCTTCGTCAAAGGTCCTGTCCATAAACATCCGCTTCAGCCAGTTTATAAAAGATCCTTTAAAATAGTAAATACCCACAAAGAAAGTGTTTTTTTAATGTTATCATGAATAACAAAGAGCACACTGTTTCTATTGATAGCTTTTAATCTGTCCTTTTACAAGATGATTCTTTTCATCAAGATAATAAATCAGTTCAACTTTCTGCCGTGATTAATGCCTCACCTATTCAAGATAATATTACACCTACGGCTTAGATAGAGAGGTTCATTGGCCCAAGATGTTGTACACTTATTTTAATTATTAATAAAAGTATTGATAAGTAAAGTTTAGACTTTCTCCTCTTTTGAGATTGGCCATTTTGTTTCTTGGGGAGTATTTGTAGAGCTATTCAGCATTTCCAACACAGAAGGCAGTCATTTTGAGACATCATTTTGTACTTTTGTGGCAATATCTCAGAAATGATTGGGTGATATTTTACATAAGTATACTTTTGTGGATTAGCTATTTTTGTTCAACAGCAGTCGTAACTTCTGAAGTTACAGAAAGCAGAAAGTAAAAGTAATTCTTTTATTAATTTTCCCACATCTGCGCGTTCTTTATAAAATGCAGCAGTCGCAGCTTCTTGGTACGTAATAACCAATATACCCGACAATAAAACTTTGTGTCATCTAAAAATGAGGTAAAGAAAATTCACAACATGAATGCTGTTACAATTTTTATTTCGATTACACACACACACACACACACACACACACACACACACACTAAAATTCACATCTATAAAATTATTTTTCGCCTTGTTTGCTTTTGAAATTGTTTTATTTTATTGAACAGTGTTTTAATATTTTGTGACTTTAAGTAAGAGATATGATCCCAGAAAAGATTTGGTGTATAATAAACTGTTGCTTTTATAACTGTATATGATTATTTGGTATATCACTTTTATATGTAGTATTATATTGTATTTTTATCTTGCAGCATTTAAGCTATTGTAAAAAAAGTCCGCTGATTTTACAGAGTGCTTGTTTACGAAGATAGTTTGGAATAGCTTTAGAAATAAGGTAATTTATGATGGAATATTTGGCTATTCGAAACACAGCACATATAAACACGCATACATGTGTATCCATATTGACAAAAGTCAAGATATGTGCTTGCTTACACACACACACACACACACACACACACACACACATGTGCCTTAAAGCGTTACCTTAATGTCTAACAAATGCGTCAAGTTGTAGCGTAGAGGTGCGTGCTCTTTGTACGTCGGGTGTCACCAGTTTAGCCGTAGGGAGCTGGTTAATTTTTCTTTGATTCGGCCTTGTGTTAGAGTTAACCGAACTCCCTACAGCTAACAAGTTTTATGCAGAATTAACATCAGAAGGTTTTTCATCATCAGAAGGTTGGTAACCAGTTAGAATGTGTGGATTAGTGTAGAAGAGTGGAATAATAAAATATACATTTTGAATGTTAAAATAGAAATTTATTAAAAGGAAAGAATAACATGAGTTGTGGGGGTTAATGTGCATTGAGAAAGTTAAGGTATCAAAAGTTCCTACAAATGTTCGTAGTAGTAATTGCTGAAAGAGATTATGAGAAAGAGAAAGAGTACAATGTCCGGGTCGCTTGAATTTTGAAGTTACATTTTAGATGTGTGTCTCTCTTTCGCTGCTCCAATCTCTCATTCTTGACTGACGCCGAGGTCATTTATATAGTCTTTTTGAATTTAGTACTGGATCGCTAAGTCCTCAAGTCGGCAAGTCGATCCCATTGGTCAAAAATTATTTTAACACCCACTTACGAAATCTGGGTTCGACTTTTTCTTTAAGCACATGGTCAATCCTTTTTCTATTTGTGAAAAGCCAGGATTTCACACATCGTTGTGAATTTTTGTAAAAATGAAGAAGAGAGTTGATTTTAGTTAATTTCTTATCCGCTACAAAGTAACAGATGAATACGAACTGTAAATTTAGTTTTCTCTCAATACTTTAATAGGAATCTCAATTCATGAGCCAAGATTGTATGATCAAGAAAATAATAATCAATCCACCGGAAGCAGACGATAATGCCACAAAGTCGCAAGAGACTACTGGCAGTGACAGAGAATGAGAAAATTTTAAAAGAAACCGAAAACCCAATCCTGAATACGAAACAACCGACAATCCTCTACTCCTGTTCAAAGAACGCGGTAAATATGAACCAGACAACCTATCTCGTCCTATTAAGTATCTAAGCTAAATTTATCACTTTCTACCAATGCCTACATTTTAACTGCCTGTCATTGAGAACTAGAATAACCTGACTACATTCTTTGCAGTAGTAAAGTAAAAGAAGCCGGCTGTCACGCAAACGCCTATAGACTCAAATATTAAAAATCAATATATTTACCCGCAAATTCAGATATAAGCGACAAATATTTATCTATAAACTGAGATATGAATATTTAACAGTATGTTTGTAGGTTCGGATGAGAACGACCAATATTTACATATAATGCAGGTATAAACGATCATTACATATCTATAAACTTGAGTATAACAGATCAGTATTTATTCATTGTCACAACTATGAAAAACTATATTTGCCTATAGACTCAATTACATGGATGTGCGTTGTGGTACGGTGGATATCGGCTCGGAACGAGAAATCAGGGAGCCGAGTTCGAATTCCAGTTGAATTCATTGCATTCACTTACTCGCAAATACCCTTGAGAAAGGTATTAATCCGTTTGTTCCTTCCAGTTATGGGGTAAATACCAGGACAGATTGGGTTCTATAGCCTTGGCTGGCAACCAGTCTACCGCAGAAAGCAATGGCAACCTACTGCGGGATAATCTTCTGCCCAGTCAGTCATTTTTCTTTCCAGAGGTGATCGCCCAAAGTGTGTATCACGTATGTCACTTAACTGATTGACTGAATATAATAGTTGGAAAGATGATTAAGGCTTGTACTGAGCATAAAGTAGGGGATCAGTTTTTTATTGATATGAAGTAATAGACTGATCACCACTAATTACTACGTAATAATATAATACATCTCTATTCTCTCTAGCTATGAGTCAAATAACAGGGCAGATTGGATTCTATAGCCTTGGCTTGCAACCAGTCTACTACAGAAAGTAATGGCAATCTACTGCGGGATAATCTTCTGCCCAGTCAGTCTTTCGAGACATGATCACCCAAGCGTGTTTCACGTGTGGCATTTAACTGACTGACTATTTACATGTAGGTTCATGTAAAAACGACCAATATTTAACAAAAATAAAAGTTTGATATTAACATATCAACTCAAATATAAGTAAACAATATTTCTCTGAAGGTTTGAGTATAAATGACCAGCATTTGTCTATAGTGTAGGGATTGAATAAAAGTACGAAATAAAATAAAAAACACTAAATAAAATAAAAATACAAAATAAAATAAAAGTACAAAATAAAATAAACATAAAAATCTCCCAGGAGTCCTCTGACAGGAAAGACGATTGACGCATGCGCAAAAAGAGAGGCCTCCTGGTAGTGCCAAAAATAAACTCGATCTCTTTCTCTGTTGGATTTTGGATGGTAAAGACGTGCCAAACTATTCGGGAAGGAATTTCTCCAACAAGAGGTTGTTGAAACCAAAAATAAAATCAGTGTCCAAACTGTTCCTCTAGTGTCTCTGTATCTTTCCTTTTCTCTTTGCCTATTTATTTCAGCGACGAAAGCTATTCAGCAAGTCTTGGATGTTTAAGTGAAAGAACCAACCCAGCTTTATCAGCCATAACATCCATAACAGACCCAAGTATTAACCATTACTGTTTACCAGAATTAAAATATCGTTGTTTACGCAACAGTTCAAATATAACGAAACAATATACGCTTAAATTCTCGCGTAAAAATGACCAATATTTGCCTATAGGCTCAAGTGGTGTCTTCAGGCAATTTTCAATTATTGAAAAATTGCCTAAAGACACAACTCATGGTAGAAAACTAGGTCGCGTAATAACTCGTTTACAAATGAAATATCTATCTGTCTATCTATCTATCTATCTACACACACACACACACACACACACACACATATGTGTGTGTGTGTGTGTGTGTGTGTATGTGTGTGTGTGTGTGTGTGTGCAGAAGTATACTTAGTTATAAAGATTTTATGTCTAATCTGGTGATATATTTGTTTTTGTTTAATTTGTTTAAGAAGTTAACTGAATTCTTTATTTTTCTTTTTATTTGATGAACTGATTGTGCCGAGGAGTGATGTTAGGATTTCGCTTAGTTTGCCAGCTAGTTTATGTGGGGTGCTGCCTATTTCTGATATGATAGGTTTCATTGGTATGTCTGGTTTATATTTTTGGGTAGTCCGTACAATGTGAGTGTTTTTGGATGGTGTACAATAAGTTGTGGATGTGCGTTGTGGTACAGTTTGATATCGGCTCGGAACGAGAAACCGGGAAGCCGAGTTCGAATTCCAGTTGAATCCATTGTATTCACTTACGCGCAAATACCCTTGGGAAAGGTATTAATCCGTCTCTTCCTTCCAGTTATTGGTTAAATAGCCGGACAGATTGGGTTCTATAGCCTTGTTCGGCAACCAGTCTACCGCAGAAAGCACTGGCAACGTACTGCGGGATAATTTTCTGCCCAGTCAGTCATATCTCTTTCGAGACTTGATCCCCCAAGCGTGTTTCACATATGGCACTTAACTGACTGACAATAAGTTGTAGCCCGAAACTGTCTTCTTTTTTTTAGTAGTTTTTTGATGTCGCTTATGAATTATTGCGTCTCTTTTGCGGTTTTGTCTTCGTTAACTTTTTTACAGATCTTTGCATTGAAGAAAAAATATCTGTGTGTGTATATAACTGTGTTTATACTTCCTAAATTCAAAAATTGTTAATCTCTCCCCATTTTATTTTCTTATTGATGTACTTTCTTTTTTTTTTTTCAGGTGGGGACTTCTACCGGTATAAAATCTTTTAATACATTTAAATTTTAGAAAATAAAATTTTCGTTTCGCTGTTGCTGAAGAAGCGAGGTTTTCCACTTAGAAATGGCTATTCAACGGATTTAAATATCGAATTTGTTTGTTTTATTTTTTATATTTGGTTCTGTAAACCGAATATAATATTTGCATCGAGCCCTCCACCTTGATCAATTTTAATATTAATGAAATTAATATTAATTAGAATCGGTTTTTTGGGGATTTACCTATCTGATCATCCTTTTGGATTTAATATGTATATATATATATATATACATATATATATATATACATACATATATATATATATACATATATATATACACACATATATATATATACATATATATATACATATATATATATATACACACATATATATACATATATATATATATACATATCTATATACATATATATATATACATGCATATATATATATATATATATATATATATATATACATACATATATATATACATACATATATATATATACATATATATATATATATACATATATATATATACATACATATATATATATACATACATACATATATATATATATATACACATACATATATATATACATACATATATATATACACATATATATATATGTGTGTGTGTGATATGTTACGATTTTGCTGAGTTTAATTTAACTCAGAATATTAAAAAAAATTAGGTTAGCACAGAAAGAAAATATTAAGTTTAAAAGGTTAAGTGAAGGGTAGGGATTTATACAGTTTAACATTGAAGCAGCGAACGTATCGGAAATGTCACAAAAATTAAAGAACACATACACCAATCCACACATATACAAATTAAAAAAAAACTTGTTTATGTGATTGTTAATTACTTCTAATTGTTCGCGAACTGATAACAAAAATAATAATCACTATTTGTTTATTAATTGTTTGTTTGCACTATTTATTTATTATATTTTTATTGGAATGATTCACAAAACATCTGTTGATTGCCAGTTAATTCGAACTTTATAAAATGGTTAATAATAAAAAATTCCGCATAGTTGGTTCACATATTTCATTAATTTAATAAGTTTTTATAAATATAAGAATAGAAAATGTTTTCATATTTATTTCTTTATGTTGTGGGGTAGTTTCCACACTGAAGGTTATAATCGTGCTGTGTCGGTTGCTGATCGACTTAACGTACCCAAAATGTTGGGAACTTAGTAATCGTCCACTGAAAGCTGAATCCTTAGTATTCGGCTAACTACCGACCAATATCAGCTGCCTAGTATTCTTCTTCTTCTTCTTCTTCTTCTTCTTCTTCTTCTTCTTCTTCTTCTGTGTCCTGTCCCTTCAGGACGTAGGCGATCATGGTTCTCCATGTCTCCCAATCCCTTGTGGCTCTTAATATGTTTGCTCCTGGCAACCCCCGTTCCGTCATCCACCTGATCAGACCCTGCAAATATGTTATCCGATGCCTTCCTCTGTCTCTCTTTCCTTCTATCTGGCCAGTCAATATCAGGTTCTCCAGGCTCTACTTCCTCATTGCGTGTCCCAGGAACTTCAGTTGTCTCTTCCTGATGCTCAGTATCAATTTCCTTTTTGTTGCCATTCTTTCCAGCACCTCCTCGTTGCTTGCATGCTCAGTCCACGATATCCGTAGCACCCTTCTGTAGAACCACATTTCGGCCGCTTCCAGTTTTGTCATCATTTTCGATGATATTGTCCAGCCCTCTTTTCTTTGTTTCTACTGAGATTTTTCTGTGTGTTAGTATTTTGCTCATCTTCTGGAACGCGTCCTTTCCACGCCAATTCGCCTTCAGATCTCCGTGTTGCACTTTCCATCTCCTGTTAGAACACTTCCTAGGTACTTAAATTTTTGTACTTGCTTGATTCTGATATCTCCCACCTGTATTTGGCATTTTGGGTTGTATCTTTTGCTGATGAACATGCACTCAGTTTTCTTAAAGTTTATTTGTAGTCCCTTTTTGTCACTCTCCACTGCTACTTTCTGTATGAGGTCTTGTAGTTTCCTTTCCGTGTCCGCAATCAGCACTGTATCGTCCGCATACCTTATGTTGTTCAGGTTGTGGCCTCCAATAACAAATCCTGGCGTGTCATCTAGGGTCCTCAAAATATTCTCGCTGTATATGTTGAACAAATCCGGTGAAAAGACACATCCTTGTCTTACGGCTTTTTCTATCTCTGTGTATCTAATGAGATCGTTACGTTACCTGTCCGTATGCAGGCCGTTTGCTGCCAGTAGAGATTCTTGATTATTCTTATGTCTTTCCCGAAAATGTCTAGGCTGCCGAGCATCTCCATCAATTCTTTGTGTCGTATCTTGTTGAATGCTTTCGCGTAGTCAATGAAGCATAGGTACAAGTCTTTCTTCATTTGTAATGCCCTTTCAGAGAGCATCCTAATCATGAATATGGCGTTCCTTGTTCCAGTGTCTTTGACGAACCCGCACTGTTCCTGCCCTATCTCTGGCCTGATTCTGCTTCTCGCTCTATTCATCAGGATTCTGACAAACAGTTTTGTAATGTGACTCATTAAGCTGATAGTTCTGTGTAGTTAGCACTCGTTTGTACCAGGTTTCTTCGGCAGTGCTATAAATATCGACTTGCATAGGTCGTCTGGTATTATTCCGCTGCTATGAATTTCGTTTATTATGTCGGTAATTCTTTCTATGCCATATTCTTCTAAGGCTGTCAGCAGCTCTATCACTATGCCGTCTGGGCCAGGTGCTTTGTTTCTGTTCATTTTGGCCATTGCAGCTTCCACTTCGGATTTTAGTATTTCCGGTCCATCCATCTCCTTGTGTATTCTCGGTTGTTCTCTCTTGTCGCAAAAAAGATCCTTTATATATTTTCCCCACCGTTGGAGTATTTCCTTTTTCTCTAATATGATTGTTCTTTCCTTGGATTTTATGCATCCTGTTGAGGAGCAGGTTTTTTGTCCTGTCAGTTCTCTTATCTCTTTATGCATCTCTACTTTGTTGGTCCTGCTCAGTCTCTCTACTTCTGCGCATTTGTTGTTGAGCCATTCCTCTTTGGCTTGTCTGCATTTGTTCCTTATCTCCCTGTGAAGTTTCTTGTACTCTGCTCCGTGTCTTGGCGTTATTTTTTGTCTCCTTTGCATCATGTGGAGGATCTCTTCGGTCATCCAGTCGTTTTTTCTTCTGCGTCTGATTTCCTTTGGGGCTATGTTGTTCGCTGAGGTCACCCTCGCTTCTTTTAGTGAATCCCAATTTGAATGCCCTTTTCCGATTTGTTCTTCATATTTCTTTCTCACGCTGTTATTGTATTCTTTCTGCAGGGTGAGGTCGTCATCTAGCGTGTCGTATTGCAGCCTTGGCGATGTGCTGGGCTTCTTCAGTCTTCGGAGTTTCACTTTTAGTTTACAGATGACTGGGACGTGGTCACTTCCACAGTCGGCACCTGGGTATGTTTTATTGAACTCAAATAGAAGTCTAAAGAATTCCTATGAACTTCCCGTTAACTCTTATTAATATAGGAGGGAGAGTCCATTATCTGAGGAATAGGCGTGTTTCCCCCATAACAGTTTATAAATTTGTAAATGATAAATATTACATTGCATTAGTTTTAATTGTATTAATTTTTAGAATTCTGTAAATATAAAATTATTCTTAAATAAACAATCTAATAAATAAATAACTAATCTAATAAATCAATACTATTTAATATATTATTTTTGAATTTTCAAGAGCATTAAACAATGTATAAATGATATGTTACGTTTTATTATATTTCTAATCATCACGTTTTTTAAACTATCGCCCGGTTCACACTCCACCCACGTCTATTGAACAGGTTAAGAGGCTTGTCCCTTGTTCCCTGTCTAGGATGTGGTTTCCGGCTTTCTCTTTTCCGATCTTTCACAATTACGTAGCCCCCAGCACATTACCGCCTTGCTCGAGGTGATACGATTAAAAATAAAAAAATAAAAATAAAAAAAAATAAAAATGAAAACATTACCAAGGAGTGAAGGTATTTAAAATAACAGCCCTGTCAAATAAAAAAAACCGTTCTTCTGACACACTTTGTTTTTGCAGGCACAAAGGTTCAAGTTGTTGAACATTTTTACAAACAAAATAAAATGTTTTATTTCTATTCAACAAGTGAAAGAAGTGAAAATAAGAGAAATTCCTACCAAGTGAACTAAATCTAAGAACGTTTGCAAAAAAAGAAAAAAGCAAGCATTAAGAAAAAGATGTAAATGCGTTTTGTTAAAGGATTAGATTGACAAATGTGTGACGCGAAGACCGAAATAAACAAACATCAAGACAGCTAAACACCAAATGATAAAAAACAGGTTTCTGAGTCGGCGGATTGCTCATTCTTCCGCTCACTAAACTAATGCTTTGAAAATAAATATTTTTTAACCAACAGATCGCGTTCCCACCAACAATAAAAGAAAAACATGCTTCTTGATCACTTTGAAGGGTATTTAAGCAAATTTGATAGATGTGCGTTGTGGTACAGTGGATATCGGCTCGGAACGAGAAACCGGGGAGCCGAGTTCGAATTCCAGCTGAATCCATTGTATTCACTTACTCGCAAATACCCTTGAGAAAGGTATTAATCCGCTTCTTCCTTCCAGTTATGGGGTAAATACCAGGACAGATTGGGTTCTATAGCCTTGTTCGGCAACCAGTCTACCGCAGAAAGCAATGGCAACCTACTGCGGGATAATCTTCTGCCCAGTCAGTCATGTCTCTTTCGAGACATGATCACCCAAGCGTGTATCACGTATGGCACCTAAACTGACTGATAGATGAACAAACCGGTAAGGAGACACTGACGGCAACATACTACAACATTTCACAACACTCAGCTTACAAGAAATTCCATCACTCATTCACTCGTCTTCCTCACCAAGCTACGTGGCACGTACACTTACCTTTTCACTTTCTAACTTGCTTCTTTTTTCTCGCACATACACGCAAAGCAGTGACGTGCAGAGTTTGATGATTCCTGGGACCAACTCCGTGATTGTATGTCCTTGATAATCAAGTAGGGGTCCTGTATCCTAGTACTGAGAAATCTGAGAAAGGAAAATATTTTAAATATGTATAAACAGATGAAACATGAAATAAACATTTTATTCAAATTAAATATAATGTAAACGTTTATTTTATTTTTTGATTGAATTCTTAATATGGATGCTAGGGGCTGCAACAGCCTCTAGAATTCCCTTTTGCACGTTACTGACTTGAAGAAATCAAATTTCTTTCATCCTGACAACTTTAACACTTATACACGCTAAGAACAATTTAGCTGCAAAAATTACGAAAATAAGGATAACTTATATTTCTAAACACCTTTTTCTTTGCAGTGGGTTGATAAAAACCCACAACACATGAAAAGTCTTAGAATGTGAGTCAGGATGAGTCACTAACTCATAATGATTTCTTAAGCGCGGCTTATATGTGGCACAAGGCCGAAAGTATGGGACATCTAGCGAGAATCGAAGACACTACTAAATTGTAATGGTTCTAGCGATACAAGCTTGCTAACCATTATACTACCACGAGTCAATAATTTAATTGAGGAAAAACAAACATTAACTTTTATAAAGCAAATGTTAGTATTTTTTAAGGTGCTGAATAGAAAATAAATACACAGTTCCTCAATAGTTTTCTTTCTTTGTTGAACAAAAAGAAAGAAAAAAAAAACGGATATCCGAAAATTTGACCCCAAATTAGCACTAGCAATAACAACTGCTGACCAAGTTTACACCCTATATTCTAATATCTCCACTCTGTATCAGTACTTTACACAAGAGGGGCATATCTAGACGTCACTGATAGGCAATATTCATTCACTCGTCCTTTCGCTGTTTAGTCATTAACATGCCTTCACTTGGTTTCCATAGTGACAGAGTTTCCAATTTAATGAGGTTAGGGTGAGGGCGTATTTGCTTTTCGCAGTTAGAGAAAGAGAAAGAAGAGGATAGGGTCGAGCCGTCACTTTCAGATAACCAGGTTACGAAGCCTTCTCGACACCCAACACCCGTGAAAGGGTTAACGCGTGATAGTAGAAGTGAATTCACGTTAACGACACGTTGAATGAATAAACCACACTCTAAGATGTTCAAATAAAAATAACATGACAGGTTGAACTCTTCATCACCCTTTCATTTTATTTCTTGCCTTCGTAAAAGTGTCAGGAATTTGAAAAATTCTAGATTCCTTCTATTTATAGAATTAAGACCTCACACTTCAGATCATATCGATTCTATGGCATAATTTATCTTTGCTAATAATTATATTTTGTTTTTGCTTTGAACACACAGACACACACACAAACATACTGTAAAGTTATTGTAAATCGCCTGAAGATACCGAAAGGTAGGAACCAAGGTCGCGAAATAATTCGTTTTCAAATGAAAAAATATTCAAAAGTTTTACAATATAGTTGTATTGGACACATTTTAATTATTAAAATTTAATACAACTGTGTACTGGTCTAATTTAATTCTGATCAAAAACTAACTGCTTGAATATTTATATACACATATATATGTATATGGTGTGTGTGTACTCGGACCGACGCTATACATTCAAGAAAAGCTGATATTTAAGCATTTGGTCACATTTTGAGAAGTTGGTCACTATTTCGAGTACCATCTCGTATCTAATCTATCTATTTTATCTCTCGCTCTCTCTCTCTCTCGCTCTCTCTCGCTCTCTCACCCGAGAGAGAGAAACAGATAGGGAGAAAGAGACACACAGAAATATTTATTTATCTAGATAGATGCAAATACAAGGTAGTACTTGAAATTATGAGCAATCTTCAAGAGAGTGAGAGAGAGAGAGACAGAGAGAGAGAGAGAGAGAGAAAGAGATAGGGAGAAAGAGAGACGCAGAAATATTTATTTATCTAGAAAGATGCAAATACAAGGTAGTACTTGATATTATGTGCAATCGTCAAAGGACTTACAGCGGCATCTGATAGCGAAAGTATTTATTTTCACTTGGCAAATATGTCCATTATAACAATGTTTGAAGCAATATTGTATATGTAGCTCTACAAATCTTATAAAAAATGAGCACACTGTGGTGAAAAAATGTCTCAAAACAAGATTTTATCGTCAAAATTTTTAAGTTAGTGAGAAGAATTACTACAGATTTTTATTATTAAATTATATATTAATCTTTATAACATTTATTTGAACGTTTTAAATTTTTGGTTAAAAAAATTTAAAACTTTAAAAAATTTTGGTTTTTCTTGTGTCAGTGGTGAGGAGGGGCTAAAGATTAGTATAGGAAATCGTAATGCATTTTTTAAAAATCTTAGTAAGACATATCTTTTACATATATTCCTTCACTTATTCAATCTTATGAAATTCAGAAAAAATAATTTTCTACCACCTGATACTGACCGGCCAGATAGAAGGAAAGAGAGACAGAGGAAGGCAGCGGATAACACATTTGCAGGGCCTGGTCAGGTGGATGACGGAAGTGGGGTAGTCAGGTGTAACAGGAGCAAACATACTAAGAGCCACAAGGGATAGGGAGACGTGAAGAACCATGATCGCCCACATCCTGAAGGGACAGGGCACATAGAAGAAGAAGAAGAAGAAGAAGAAGAATTTTCTACCGCTTGATGTTAAACGCAAAACTTTATGGAGCATTTAAATCATCCTTGTATTTATTTATTTTGTAAAATTGGACCCCCGGCTACCGAAAATCTACTCTGCAAAGCAAGTGAGTTAAGTGCCGTACGTGATACACGCTTGGGCGATCATGTCTCGAAAGAGACATGACTGACTGGGTTGAAGATTATCCCGCAGTAGGCTGCCATTGCTTTCTGCGGTAGACCGGTTACCAGCCAAGGCAATAGAACCCAATCTGTTCTACTATTTAACCCATAACTGAACAGAAGAGACGGATTAAAACATTTCCCAAGGGTATTTGTGCGTCGCTGAAAAAAACAGTATTGGAGTAGATAGATCTATCTATCGCCCGGTTCACACTCCACCACGTCTATTGAACAGGTTAAGAGGCTCATCCCTTGTTCCCTGTTTAGGATGTGGTTTCCGGTTTTCTCTTTTCCAATCTTCTCACTTGTTTTTTTTTTCATTTGGAGTAGATAGATCTGTCTATCGCCCGGTTCCCACTCCACCCACGTCTATTGAACAGGTTAAGAGGCTCATCCCTTGTTCCCTGTTTAGGATGTGGTTTCCGGTTTTCTCTTTTCCAATCTTCTCACTTTGTTTTTTTTTTTTTTTTCAATTGGAGTAGATAGATCTGTCTATCGCCCGGTTCACACTGCACCCACGTCTATTGAACAGGTTAAGAGGCTCATCCCTTGATCCCTGTTTAGGATGTGGTTTCCGGCTTTCTCTTTTCCAATCTTTTCACTATTACGTAGCCCCCTGTACATCAGTGGCGTTACCGCCTTGCTTGGGGTGATATGATTAAAAAAAAAAATGAAGAAAAAGAATCCCAACCTTAATAAAAACGAACTTTTTCCATCAAAATGTTTATGTTATTACTAAGAGGAAAGATCAAAGTACTTTTTGATTAATTTGTAAATTTTTTGATTAATTTGTAAATTTTTTAATCCTTTCTAACACATTCGACGTTTTGATAAAAAATCTTGTTTTGATTTTCGTTAACGGGTAACCAAATCATTACGAGAGTTTACAATGGATAATGTAATATTACGTAACTCAGTTTTTCCTGTGAAAAACACATTAAATTGGAAATTCTTGCAAAAATCAAATAATTGCCGGATTTTAATGAAACTTTCAGGGTTTATTCACAATGAATTACATTACGTTTGAAATCATTATTTTTTATGAAATCTTGGTAAAAATATTTTCTTACATCTGTTACCCCACTTTCACAAATTCATGAAATATCAAGAAATGAAATTTTGTAAACAAAAGTAGTTTTATTAGTTAAACGCATAACTGACTTTGGAATGTAAATCATCTGTTAATTTTTTCAACCATTTGGTCCTTTTTTCTGAAAATCTGCTTCCAATAGTAAAATGAAAAAAATGCAATAAAACTATGACTTTATTTAATTAGATAAGCTTTTACTTGCTTTGATAAATATTATATATTAAAGACATAGTCTGTGTACAGCTTGTGTATTTGAAAGTGTTTGTATGGTAATTTATGTGTATACATTAAATGGTCATGTGTTTCACGGTTTCTTTCCCTTACAGGGAAAAATTGTTCTATTTTGTCAATTCTGATCACAATAGACACTCAGTTATCTCGCATCTGGTTGTCATCACATATCAAATCATACGGGAAAGATCAGAAAAATCAACACTACGTGATTAAGAAATAGTTTTAGTATTAAATTTCATGATATAAGTAAGTAATAATTGTTTAAATAAGATTAATTTAACTTTAAATTTGCTAATTTAAAAAAAAATAACGTGTCATAGACGTATATTGTATTTTTACAATATTTTTAAGACCGAGAATTAAGTTTTGTTTTCAAATGCGTCGAAAACATTTAAACTTTTTTTAAAAATCTAAAAGTTTTAGATTTCAATCAATATAATTTCTGTTTGAAATACACTAGAATACTTTGCTTACTAGAAATAGTAAATTTAATCATTTAGCTTTTAATTAAATCTAAGATAAATGTTTCAAAACAACTTATTTATTTTTCAAAATTCAATTTAAAAGCTAGTTATCGAAAATGAGTGGAAGTACCTACTGAAAAACAAAAAAAAAGCGATAAAACTATGATATTATTTAATTAGAAAAGTTTTTAATTGCTTTTCTGAAAAGAATATATTATGACAGTATCATAATTATAAATTTAAAATATATAGGATAGCGGCAATTTTCCCGGAAAAATACTTGCATATAATTAATATTCGATTACCAAGTATTAGTTATTTTTCAGTTTCCTGATGAATGTTTTCATACAGCCATATATATACGAATGTATCATGCATGCAAATGTTTTTGCGTATATATTGTATGTATTTTCGCGTGTATCTGTTTATGTGTGTATGTGCAAGTGCATGTGAACGGTAGACATATGCGAACACCTAAAGAGTACC
The DNA here is from genome assembly GCA_037127315.1 of Ascarosepion bandense. NCBI lineage: Eukaryota > Metazoa > Mollusca > Cephalopoda > Sepiida > Sepiidae > Ascarosepion > Ascarosepion bandense. Next base: position 409,723 of record JBBBDQ010001011.1, read on the forward strand.
CAGACATTCTGGATATGCTGAATCCACTTCACAAAATTATCAAATATTAGATTACTGATTGTTTTTTAATCAAATCGAGTTCATTTTTTAATTTTTCAGCACTCTCTTGTATAAAGCCTTAAATAATGATGTTAAATACTTTTTGAATATTTAAAAAAATAATAAACTCCTCCTGTTGCAATTTTACTCAAAGTAATTTTGAACTAAGCAAAACAGTTGATTTTCTCTAAAGGTATTTTTCATCATTTATCCAACACACCCAATGGTGCATAGGGCAACAACTTTTTGTTGCTGTAACAAACTGATTTTTTTACGGTGCAGGGTAGTTAGCTCGGCACCCAACCCCCAAAACATGGAGAACCGGTGGACCATTACGTTTACAGCACATGATATTCCCAAATGATCACCCATTTAAGTACTGACCCGGTTCGATGTTGCTTAACTTCGGTGATCGGACGGGAACCGGTGCATTCAACACGATATAGCCGTAGACAAAGGTCTTTTTACTCTGTGAATAATATTCCGATACATCTTGTGTAACATCACCATATGGAAGTAAAATCTTAATGCTAGTTAAAAAAATTAAAATTATATACATCCACTCATTTTCGATACCTACGTTTTAAATTTAGGATGTGCGTTGTGGTACAGTGGATATCGGCTCGGAACGAGAAACCGGGGAGCCGAGTTCGAATTCCAGCTGAATCCATTGTATTCACTTACGCGCAAATACCCTTGGGAAAGGTATTAATCCGTCTCTTCCTTCCAGTTATGGGTTAAATAGCAGGACAGATTGGGTTCTATAGCCTTGGTCGGCACCCAGTCTACCGCAGAAAGCAATGGCAACCTACTGCGGGATAATCTTCTGCCCAGTCAGTCATGTCTCTTTCGAGACATGATCGCCCAAGCGTGTATCACGTATGGCACCTAAACTGACTGACGTTTTAAATAAATTTTAATACAAAAAAATTCTTGAAGCTTTGAATTTAGCTTAAATTGAAAGCTAAAAGTTTAAATTTACCATTTCCATTAATCAAATTATTCTGGCGTATTTCAAACAGAAATTATACTGATTGGAATCTAAAATTTTGAGATTTTAAAAAAATTTCAATTTTTCGGCCATTTTTGAGCGATCGATACATTTTAAAGGAAAGTTAATCCTCGGCTTTAAAAATATTTCAAAAATACATCACTGATACGTTATTTTAGAAAAATTAGCAAATTTAAACTTACATTAATCTGATTTGAAAAAAATTCACTTGTTTACTGCCTGAAATGTAATATAAACGTGTTTCTTAATCATGTTTGCTCTGTGTTTCTGAGGTGCTAATTTTGTTAGTGACAGATGGACCTGTCAAAACGCTAAGAATTGATATAAATTTATGTGACCTAAGTGAACATTTCGGTTTTGCTTTTGAACTACCCAGTAAAATTAAAAATTAAAAATATTTTCAGCAATTATTTAATATTTTATAGAATTTTAGTTAGTTTAGCTTCATAGCCTTACGTTTGAAGATTCATTCTGAAAATAAAAATTTAAAATAATATAAAACTTTTTTCAAAATTTATTTTAAAATGCAATAACTGAGAGAATGAAATTATATAACATGACAGAAGTAACTGAATAATTTATGATATGTCACTTATGACCTAATATATAATAAATATTATATTTGCACACAAAAATATTTTATTTTAAAAATCTTGGTGCCGGAAGATTTGTATTAAACTTTCGTTTTAACTTTTCGTTTAGTAAATATAGTCTTCACTTATTAACTTAATAATCTAATAGTCATAATGATTGGAAGAAATTTAAAAAGATTTTTGAATGTTTATAAATTATTGTACAAACAATTTTGACGATAAAACTTTGCTTTTATTAAGTTTGAAGCCTTCTCAGAACATGCTATGTTCTTTTTTTTAGAGAATGAGCGGCGGTAACTAAAATTGTAAAATTATCCCCTCACTGCATAAATATATTTTAACATTTTTCCCCTTTTTATGATTCAGTTAGATTTCACAATCATACTTTCTCTTGATTAAATGCAGAAACAAAAGTAAATGCCAAAGAAATATGTGGAACTTTTTTATTATTCCCCTTTCGAAAAAAAAACTTTGATACTTCTTCAGTAACGCTGGTTATTCTTTTGTACTGAGCGCATAGATATGCCTACTTAATGTCTTTGCTTTTCATTCGCTAAGTTGTATTTATAAAATCTTTGTTATAAATATATATAATTCCAGTTGAATTCGTTGCATTCGATTACGCGCAAATAATTTGGGAAAAGTATTAATCAATCTCTTCTTCCGCCAGATATGGGTTGAATAGCAGGATAAATTGGAATCTATAGCCTTGGTTGGCAAGCAGTCTACCAGGAAAATTTCAACCTGCTGCGGGAAAATCTTCACACCACATGCTGTTAGGGATCGCCTGTGGAGCCAAATGTTCCCACGAAACTTCTTCTAGAGAAGCCGGCTTAACGCAGTGAATGTCGCCACAAGTTTAAATACGTAATCTGAAGACAGTGCGGAAAGAGTTGAATGAGTGTAATGTTGATTATGAAGGTGTTTGGAAAAATCACTACTGACGGAGACCTTGTGCTCTAATTCATCTTCCACTCAGGGTTTTTTGTTAATATCTTTCACTTTACTGTAAATAGAAGACATTAACAAAAGCTCGAACATGTAAATCGTTACATGAAAAGGGTTTCCTTTGCTTACAAAAAAAATCCATATAATTACATTCCCAAAATCTAACTTATTAAACCAACATTATGAAATTACTACTTACTGCCACCATAAGATAATTCACACTATTAAATATATCTAAAATTACTTCAAACTGTTTACTATATGCTATAATCTATAATTCTACCCATTTTAGTTAATTATATATACCTTAAATCTAAACTTAATTAACTGTTACATTGCTGTGTACGATTACTTTCACTACCAGTTATCTCTAAAATCAATCAATTTTACTTTTAACAATTAATCTTGGACTTACGTCTATTTCCTTTCATTAAAATTGTGTTTTTATATTAACAAAACCCTTTTAAGACAAATATTTTATTTTTTTTATTGTTTTAATTTCATTCTCGTTGCATCCAGAATAATATATTGGCTACATTTTTCTTCCATTTTTATTTGAAAAGATTGGTACTTCCTCTTGTCTATAATACATCGCAACACTAATGTTCCAATACTCATTGGTCTACACCCACAATTCTTTTACGCTATAATAACTACCTACTCGGATAAATTCAACTAATATACTGGCATTTTCTAATTTTTTTATTTTTTAATTTTTACTTTAATTTTTTTTATCAATATCAATATGACTTCGAAAATAAAACACAATTCACTGCTTGATGATGGTGCATTGAGCACTGAAAGTTCATAGTTTTGAGTCGCAGTATGCTATTATTATAACAATAATAGATAGATAGATAGATAGAGAGAGAGAGAGATGCATAGAGAGAGAGAGAGAGAGAGAGAGAATAGCGAAACAGCGGCAGCTCAGTTTCTTCTATTTACTGCCAGTTATTAAACTTTACTATCAGTTATGAAGGCTATTACTGCGTGTTTGCCACTTAACAGTACCGTATTATTTTATTTTTTGCAATAATTATGTTGAGTAGTGAAGAATATATATATATATATATATGTGTGTGTGTGTGTGTGTGTGTGTGTGTGTGTGTGTGTGATAGCGAGCATAAAGATCAGAACGATGTTAAGAAAAAGTCTAAGTATGAAAAACGTTTTATTTTAAAACTTCAAAAAACATTTTATCAAGGAAAAAGGATATAAAGGTAAATTATATCATTCCAAAATATAAAGTTTAATAAACTTATTTTAATAAAGTTATAAGAACAATTATATAACATTCGAAAAAAATAGATGATCAAAAACTTCAGAACTATTAAATAAATTCATAAAATTTAATAATTATTTTGCATTCTTGAAAATTTTTTTTAGGGTAAGAATATAAAATGAGGTATTTTACTAAATTACTCCGGCTTTTTACTGGCTCTTGCATCGTAAACATGGCGAAAATATCTGTGACGTCTTAGAAAACTGATAGTCATGTTAATGAAGATAAACTCTCGATTGGGGATATTTCGAAGAGTGTGAGGAAATCTAAATGTGTTATTTATAGTATTTTAAGAGAACTTGAGAAAACTGGGTCATGTGAAGCCAAGAAACCATTTGGCAGGCCTAGGAAAACTACTGCAAGGGAAGAGAGATGAATTGGTAAAGAATAAAAAAAAAAGAGCTAATGCTAATCTTGGCGTTAAAAAAATTACGGCACAATATTTCCGGAAGACTTAAGGAAATAAATTTGAACAGTTGAGTCGATTCTACGAAGCCTTACATTTCTAAAAAGAATCAAATAAGCCGATTGAAAATTGCAACTGAACACCTCATATGGACAGAAGAACAGTGAGATTGTGTTCATTTCAGCGATGAGTAAAAGTTTAACCTGTTCGGTTGTGACGGGAGAAGGTTCGTTAGATGCAGTCCTAATGAACGATATTTGCCTCAGTGCGTTAAAGTAGCGTTAAATGTTGAGGAGGACGCGTGATGGTGTTTGGCATGATTTCAGTTGATGGTACAGGACCTCTTGTTAAGCTACACAATAAAATTAAGGCAACTTTATACAAAGAGATATTGAAGAAATATGTTGTAACTAATTCGAGAACTGCAATTTATCAACCAGCTGTATTTATGCATGATAACGCGCCATGTCACACAGCGAAGTCTGTTAAGACATTTCTTTCTGAGGAAAATGTTACTGTTATGGGGAGGCCTGCTCAAAGACCAGACATGAATCCTATTGAGAATGTTTGGAGGTTACTAAGTGAAAGAGCTAAAGAAAAAAATCCAAGAAACGTCGAGGAACTATGGACTAATTTGAAAGAAGAATAGAAGAAAATATTCGTTAATGAATGCAAGATATTAATCCGCTCATGTAGCAAAAGATGTCAAGTTGTTATTGAACATATGGGGTTTTTATATCAAGTACTAATGAATTATGAACGCTATTTTCATTTGGATACGGTGTATACATTATAATAGTATGATTTTGTTAATCGTTCTGATGTTTTTGATCATCTATTTTTTAATGTTATATAATTATTGTTAAAACTTCATCAAAATAAGTTTGAGCTTTATATTTTAGAATTACATAATTTATCGTTATTTCCTTATTTTTCCTTGATAAAAATGTTCTATGAAGCTTTAAAATAAAAAAATTATTTCACATTTAAACTTTTTCTTTCGTTTTGATCTTTATGATCGCTACTATATATATATATATATATATATATATATATATATATATATATATACGATCATCTCAAATATTTTGCCGTCATTTTTATTGCAGGGGTACATTTGTTAATAGTAAGGGATAAAATGAAAAATAAGATATTAAAAAGTATAAATTAAAAATAAATAAAATATCATAACATTTAACAAATTATTGAGTTATCTCTATCATGCTATTTCGTTACTTTCATTTATTTATTTTTTTATTTTTTAGAATCGTTTCACCCCAAATAAGGCAAGACCACCACTGGTATGCATGGGTTACAGTGAGAAAAAGAAAGCAAAGAGAAAAAAGTACAGAAGTCGAAGAAATGATAAGAGATAGAAAATATCAATTGACGTTGCATTTAAACTTCTGTAGATTGTAGCTATCAAAGAAGCAGGTATATAGAAGCTAGTTCCAAAAGCGAAAAGTGCGAGAAAAGAAACTGTTAGAGTAGAAGTAAGGGTTAAATTTGGCTATTTTGACGCCAGTCTATTAGCATGTGTAAATTCATGTGGTCCTGGCACCAGGGAAAAATGTCGTCTGAGCAGAAGCTGTGAAAATGTTTGTAAAAAAGACAGATGAAGGGCAAGAAGAACAGATGAAAACAACACATAACACACTTAATGTGATTGAGAAAATGGATGGCGGAACAGGGCTTAAGAGAAATAAGAGAAAGTTAAAGTTTATTAAGAGCTACAAGGGACAGAAAATTGTGGAGAGCCATGATCTCCTGCGTCCTGACGAGACACATCACATGAAGACGAAGATTAGAATAAAAAGAGTGACACAGCACCTCAAGATAAGTACTACAACATCTATATCTTAATGAAAATGATCTCCCTCATATGATAACTCCGTTAGAATCTTTATCATAATCATGAACAGGGAAAGTTTCTCAATAGATAAATTCGTAAAGTAATATAGGAAATATTAAATCTATCACATCCAAAAAAAATCTTCTTGTCTTTGAGGGAGTGCCTGATTCTGGGAAATCTAGGATTGCCAAGTCAATATCAGGTTCTTTCCGACAGACTTCTACATGTACAAGGTAATTTTCTACATGTGCAATGTATTTTTCTATACATGAAAAGAACCCTTTTTATTTCAACTGTGTGTGTAAAAAATTGTCCTTTATAGAGAAGTTAAAGCATATATATATATATATATATATATATATATATATATATATATATATATATTGATCTCGAAATATTAATTTATAATAAATAGGTAATACCCAAAAACTTCTTTACCTTCCTTTATTTTACTAAACGCATTGTGACAGCCTTCAAGACATAACCATATACCTAATATACACAATGCTTCAAGCAAATTACAAAACTTTACTATATATATGCTAACTGCATGCGAAGAAGGCGAATAGAGAGAAAATCTTATTTGCAGCGTCTTCAAGAGGGACATGGTTGTGTCCTGTGATATTTAAGTTAGGTTCCTACTTAGGATTGTAATTGCGTCATCCGCCTCTTATACGCAACTGACTCTTCTCACCAACGGGATATCACATGACACTCAAGGGCATCTTATGACATCAGTCAATTCCTCCAGTCAGAATCACATTCTGCATCCTACACCTTAAATAGATTGGATATATAAATGTACGTAGATACGTGTGTGTGTGTGTGTGTGTGTGTGTGTGTGTGTTTTTATGTGTGCTTTTGTGTTTGTAGACATTTCAACAATTTTATAGGTTGGCAAATATCATACTATAAAAAGTACTTTTTCATTTTTATTACTTGAAAGTTATTTTTAGTGGATACTCTTACTTGAGTAGATGCTTTGTTTATTTATTAAATGCAATATTTATATTTGTCTACCGGCCTGAATATCCGAGAAATTTTATGAAAGGAAAATATGCGATCTGCAACAGGATGCGAAACTGTCGTTAAGTTTGACATGCTTTGACTGGATCGGTCACGAATATATGTGCTTAGTTCTTGTAAGCGCTAAAGTCGTTGGCTTGGATGCAATTTTATTGGATCTGAACATAAAAAAATGACAAAGTAAAACGAGAAAAGACATCTACGAAATAAAACAGAGAAACAAAAACCATTTTATTCAGTGAATGAACATTTCAATTGCTTTCCTTCATTGAAAATGCATTTTTTTATAATCATTGTTTGCCGCATGTAAAAACATTGTTGTTTCATAATCCATTTTTGGTACAAATTGTGCACGGACTAGCCATGCATCTTGATAGGAATTGAATGAAAAGATTTCTATTCAAAGCTTGTAGTAAAAAATCAAACAAATGGCAGATTTTTTCACTATCAGCATATAAATATTTTTCTCCGTTGGATGCAACAAAAATCTTTAATTCTAATCTTTTTCCACGCCAGATACAATATATACAATAATACAATAATACAATATATACAATAATACAATAATATACAATATATACAATAATACAATATATACAATATATACAATAATACAATAATACAATATATACAATAATACAATAATACAATAATACAATATATACAATAATACAACAATACAATATATACAATATATACAATAATACAATAATACAATATATACAATAATACAATAATACAATAATACAATATATACAATATATACAATAATACAATAATACAATATATACAATAATACAATAATACAATATATACAATAATACAATAATACAATAATACAATATATACAATAATACAATAATACAATATATACAATAATACAATAATGATGATAATGAATGTAAAAAGAAAGAAAAAGAAATACATTTTCCAAGATGATTGTAATAAAGGAACCGGAACTTTTCTTAATCTCCTTGTCTTTTCCATACGTTCATTAGGTGGCGCTATTTAAGTTCTATAAAAAGACAAATATGTCCTTCCTCTTCTCTTTTCTTACTAGGAGACATATTCTCCCAGTTGACTAATGGATAAAGAAATTACAACCTATACTTTGGTCATTTCATCTCAGCACAAGGCTGATTTAATCTAGACCATTAAACCCATTCTTGTAACTAGATATAGGCTCAGAATTAGAAATCGGAGAGTCGAGTTCGAATTTCAATTCAATTCGCTGTATTTACTTGCGCGCAAATACCCCTGGGAAAAGTATTAATCCATCTCTTCTCCCTCCAGCTATGAGTTAAATTGTAGAACTGATTAGTTTCTATAGCCTTGGTTAGCAATCAGTCTACCGCAGAAAGTAATAGCAACCTAGTGCGGGAAGATCTACTGCCCAGTCAGTGATGTCTCTTTCGAAATATATGATCGCCCAAGCGTGTATCACGTATGGAACTTAACTGACTGATCTGCTTCGTATGAAGAGTTAGGTACTTACTAGAGGGGGTCGATCCTTTTACCGATAGGTCGTACATCGACTTGAGGTCGGGTGGAGGTTTGAGGCCGGTTCTGAATGCAGTAAGAGTCAAACTACACCTTTTTGCGATAGTTAGTAGTGGTTCCGGTGTGATATGGATACTGAGCATTCAAGGGTGAACTAGAACTGACTTTTTTTCTGTAACACTCTCTATTCTTAAAATGATCCAACTATTTAATCTTTGGGGGAAAGTATAAATTAATCCATTTCACAAGTGCATTAGCGCGATGAGAAAATGACGGAACTTCTATGTTTTTACTGTAATTACACTATTCGGACTATTGTCCTCATCTTTGTTGCCATTTGTACGACGTTTCGGCCGTCTTCAGTTGCTAGGAATTTCGAGCCGAACCCTTTATTACAATATACCATTCCTTGTCTAGAGTCTCTTCTAGAAATCATGAGTTATCTCTCTTCCTGAAAATTGAGCTCACAACCCTTGGATCAAGTCACAGAAACTTAAGCACAAGAACAACTGAATTTTGGGAAATCATGAGTTATCTCTCTTCCTGAAAATTGAGCTCACAACCCTTGGATCAAGTCACAGAAACTTAAGCACAAGAACAACTGAATTTTGGGAAATCATGAGTTATCTCTCTTCCTGAAAATTGAGCTCACAACCCTTGGATCAAGTCACAGAAACTTAAGCACAAGAACAACTGAATTTTGGGAAATCATGAGTTATCTCTCTTCCTGAAAATTGAGCTCACAACCCTTGGATCAAGTCACAGAAACTTAAGCACAAGAACAACTGAATTTTGGGACTTATAAACCTTATGACTTTTTTTTTTACTAGAGTTCATATTGCAGTTTTTTGATGTTAATGCTTTTCTCTAGTATTTAGATGTTAATAGTTTTTTGTAGTATTTTTCTACCAGAGTTCGTATCGACATTTTTGACACTACTGATTTTCTCTGTTACTCCGTGTTACTGGTTAACTTCTATATTTTTATCCAATTTTCTAGAAGAATTTATATTTTTGTCCGATCGTAATTAGTAAGAGTTCTATTGCGTGCCGACAATACAGAGTCACATAGCATGAAAGGAAGGCAATTTAGATCAAAAGACGGATCGATCAAGTGCTTCTTTTATCCAACGAACATCACTTTCGTGCTATAGACGCTCGATCAAGGAATCACTGCAACGATCAGAAATATTTTATACCAAAGATTCGTTTCATTGTCCGTGAAGACAAATGATATCTTATTGGTTTTCTTTGGGGTGAACACATTTAAATAGAAATAAAATAAAATAAACCCTGACAACGGTAAACCAGTCCGCTATCTTTCCTAAGAAAGATAGTAGTCAACACATAAAGAAAACGATCTTGAAGAGACATGATTGTCTAGACCCTGAAAGGATATCTTCTTTTATGTCCCGTGTCCCTTTATAACGTAGGCGATCATGGCCCTCCACATTTTTCTGTCCCTTTCAGCTCTTAATGTATTTTGTTTAGTTATTTCTGCCAAACCTTGCTCTGCCATTCATTTGCTTACGCCCAGCAGGTATGTCAGACGCTTTTTCCCCCATTCCCTCTATCTTTCCTATAGGTATTAGATTTTCCAAGCCTTCCTTCTTCATTACGCGTCCCAGAAACTTCAACTGTCTCCTCTTGATGTTACGAATACATTTACTTTTTGTTTCCAATGGTAAATAGGTACTTAAAGTTATTCATTAAGGAAGATTTTTCTCACACAACAACAATCATAATAAAAATATTTACAATATTTACACTGGATAATGTGCAAACACTCTGGAAAATATTTTAACAAACACTAGTATGAACATCACCCAACACCGGTTACAGAAATAGAAGATGTCACCATTCTATGGGACTACATCATCCACACAGACAAAAAAATTGAAACAAATAGGTCGTACAGATTTGTCAAAAACCGAAAAGAAAAACCTTGTGTATTAATTGATATGGCTTGTCCAGCGGATTATAACATAGCAAGCAAGGAATTCGAAAAACTGTCAAAATATAAAGACCTAGAAATTGAAATAGAAAAAATGTGGACATTGAAAACAAGAGTCGTGCCAGTGATAGTAGGTGCACTTGGAATGATAAAAAATAGAACAAAACAACACATTGAAAGAATTCCTGGAAATGATGAAAAATGACATAATAATAATAATAATAATAATAATAATAATAATAATAATAACTAGAACAGATGAAACAGCGCTGACAAGACAAACCTCTGCATGGCCAACATCCAGAACGTGCCAATAAATCCAATGTTGACAAAGTTAATACTCATCGATGGTTACGTGCATCTGGATTAAAGTCTGAAACTGAAGGATTGTCGGAAATTTACAGATGTAACGGGTCTCCTGATTGGCTGATTTAACCCGAACCTCGTTTTGAACTTTAGGCGGGCTTTACCAGAGGTTTTATGTTTTTTCTGATGGTTTTGTGCTCTCCTTTTTTTTCAGCTAGCACGAACAGTATCGGACGTATTTGTGCCGCTCCGGATTTTTGTTGCAGCAGGGCCTAAATTGGCGCCCACTTGTCTCGCTATATCGAGACCATCTTACCAATTCTTTGTAATCTTTTAGGCTAATGCCACAACTTTGTAACAGAGAAAATCTCTTGTTACCCTTCTTACCTTAAAAAGGATACCCTATGGGCAAAGCCTTGCCTTCCTAGAGAAAAATTCTCTAAGCACTATCATCTTATACCAAGATAAGAAACTGTGAAAGAAGCTGACCCAGAAGAAAGTTCCTGTACGTCGCGGATCGCAGTTCCTTGTGTCTTTTTCATCCCACTCCTAGACGGAGGATACTATACCAAGCTAAGCAGAGAAAAGAGACTATACCAAGCTACACTGTAGCAGCAAAATTCAGCATATTTTTTGCAAGACAAATAAATTGTTTTTCCTATACCAGGTATGTCTTGTTATGTTTGATAATTTCCTTTCACTGCTTAAGCGCTAAGCTATGTGAATATATTTCTCACATAGCTTTTATTGCAAAAAATATGAGCGTTACATATTTTATTGTAAATTTTTCCCTTCCAGAATTGTTATTTGTGTGATTTTTTTTGGTGCTTCTTGTCTGCTACCTAAAAAAAAAAATTTTTTTTTCAAAATTTGTCGGAGAGGGGGTTAGTTTGACTGGATAAGCCTTGATATTTCCTTATTTTCTCTCTCTCTTCGCATGTTATCCAGGTATGCTTGAGGGCGACATCATGGCGGCCTTAAAAGAATTGACAAATAAAATTGAAGCAAAAAAATTTCGTATTCAAAGTACGGTGAACTGGCTTAAGGAAAATAATTCCTCTCTGTCAATCATCGAGGCGAGCGAGGAAGACATAACAGGTTGGCTGAGGGATTTGGACAATCTATTTGACCAAATTATTGTAAAGTCTCCTAAAGAGGAGCGGTTGACAATTTGCAATGACTCGGTAAAATTTTCTTCTGGCGTAAGGGAAATGATATTTGAGTTGAAATCTGGTCAAGAGAGCGGCAAAAATTTAAAACCTGTCTCTCTTCAACCTTTAAAATTACAATTGGAGTGTCCTGACTTCAGTGGGTCTCCTTCGGCGGATAAATTTGAATTTCGGACATTTCTCAGAAGGTTCGAATTCTGCACAGCCAACTTGGGCAATGCTGACAAGATGTTGATTCTCAAGTCAAAGTTGACGGGGAAAGCCTTTGATTTAATTTCTAATTTGGATGTTTCCTCCGAGAACTACACCTTTGCATTGGATAGCCTAAAACAAAAATTCTTGGATCCATCCCTTATTAAGGACCGAATTTTTGAGGAAATAATTCCACTACCGGTACAAATTACCAATTTGGATAAGCTTAAAAATTGTGTAGAACAAGTAAAGCTTGACTTATCTGAGTTGGACAAGTCCTTTGGAACAGATTTTTTTTTGGAAAATTCCACTTCTGGGTCAATGGTGGCCCATATTCTGTTCCGAAAATTCCCAGTTAGTGTTCGGAGAGAATTAATGTCGAGAACGAAGGAGCGTTATCCTTCCCTTTTAGCTATTATGGCCAACCTTTTCGACATTATTGAATTTTTACAAGCGGCGCCTTTAGTTGATAGAAGGCGGGAAAGTGACCCGCTCAAGCCGTCATTTTCTGCTTCTTCTTCAGCTGAGTCTCGACCCAATTTGTCGAGCCATAAAATTTCCAATCCCAAAAAGGGTACGGATTCCTCAAATACCCGGACTAGCGTCGGAGAAGGCAGGAGGGTTTGCAAGTTGTGTAACTTAGCAGACCATACCGTTAAGGACTGCCCGAAATATCCTAGCCACGAATCAAAGGTTCGACGAGCTAAGGACCTACGAATCTGTTCCAGATGTCTGGGTGGTCACTCTGAGCAGGACTGTAAGGGAAACCGAGGGTTTCCCTATCCCTGCAATACTTGTGGACTGAAAACCCATTACACGGTTATGTGCCCTAAAGCCTTAGAGTCCTTTGTGGGAAGGACTACACTGTCTAACCTGGAAAATTGTATATTTCCAGTTATTAAAGTGTCCATGAAGGGTAAAGGGCGTCCCGTCTCATTTCACTGTATCTTGGACTCTGGAAGTCAAAAATCGTTTTTCTCTCGGGTTATTTTAAAAAGATTGTGTTCTCGGGAAAAATTAGTACCGAAACCCGTGATGATGCCTGTTAACACCCTCATAGGAACCAGGTCGGTGGACCTTCTTGAACTTAATGTCTCCATTAGATTAGGGTCTCAAAAACCCTTTCCCTTCTCTGCCTTATTTACGGACAACATTAACCTCAAGTTTCAAGTACCGAGATTTGATGAAATTGCCTCTAATATAAAGGAGGCAGGATTTCGTCTCGGTAATGGCTATGAGAATTTGAACGGTAGAGATCTACATGGCCTTGTCGGTTTAGATTTAATCCAGCAGTTGAAGGATTCGCAGTTGGTTGAATGTCTAAATGGGACTGCATGGAGAATTTCTGACGAAATCATTCCCTTCGGCAATAGGTACAATTTTTTGAAGCCGGTTATTATTAGGGAGGATAAGCAAGTGTGCCCCCCCTTTAATCAAATTATTGAATCCTTGCCTGAATGTTCGTCGTTCTTAATCGACAGTGCCTTAAATCCGGTATATTCATATTCAGATACACTTGGCCCATTTTTTGAGGATTCCTCTGTTGAACGCGGAATTGAACTTTTCCTCTCTCTCGAGTCTATTGGAATCGACGAGAGTGAAACCTTATCTTCCTATGATGAAGAAAAAATTGATGACTTCAAGAAATCCATTGTTTTGAAAAATGGTAGATATTATGTGGATCTGCCCTGGGACAGAGATAAATTGTCTCGGGTGGATTCTAATTACGTGCCTTCCCTAAAGATAATGCATAGGGTGGCAGATTCCTTGGAGAAGAAGGGACTCTATGACGAGTATTTACAAGTTTTTAGAGAATACGAGGATTGTGGTATTGTCGAACCTTTTTCAGTTCCTCCTGGGGACTTTAAGAATTATTGTTGGATTCCTCACCGGCCCGTTGTTAAAGAGGGCCTTGGGGTCACTACGAAAATCCGCCCCGTCTTTAATTGTTCGTTGAAACGGCGGGGGGGGGGGTGTTTCTATTAACGATGCAGCGTATGCTGGAGTTAACTTAACAGCACAGCTACTGGACTTGTTGTTGATTTTTAGAAAGAACAACTATGTTCTTTTAGGAGACCTTCGTAAGGCCTTCCTCCAAATCCGCCTGAGAACTGTTCAGGACAAAAATAGATTTTGTTTTTTTCTCAAGGTAAATGACAAATTGTATACCTACAGGTACAACTCCATCATTTTTGGCTTTAATGCAAGTCCCTTTATTATGGGATGCATCCTTAAGTTTCACGTGGAGAGATATGATTCTGATATATCTTCTTCTGTAATCTCCAACAATTTTTATGTTGACAATTTGGTCACTACTAGTTGCGATGCCAAATCTCTCCTTTCTGTGTATAGTACTGTACGTAACAGGTTGAAGGACGCAGGATTCGATCTTCAGTCCTGTAACTCCAACTGTGCGGATTTGCAAAAGAAAATGTCAGAGGATGGATCAATTACCTCCCCCTTCCCTCCTATGAAAAGGTACTGGGGTATCATTATTCCCCTCGACAAGATACAATCAGACTTGCGCCCACTGAGATTAACATTAACGTAGACACTAAACGTGGAATTCTGTCTCAGACTTCCAGCATCTATGATCCGCTTTCCTTACTTCTCCCAGTTACTATTCAGGGCAAGACATTCGTTAGCCAACTATGGAAAAACAACTTGTCCTGGGATCAACAGATCCCTGAAAATGTTACTATCCCTTGGCAAATTCTTGCTAAGGAACTTAATGAATTAAGCGAATTTGAGTTCCCCAGACGTGTGTTGCAGGAGAGCTTCCCGGTGGAATTTATTTGTTTCTGCGACGCATCTAAGCTCGCATACGGGTTTTCTTTATATGTTAAACAAGGAAATCGATGTTCCTTGTTGTTCGCTAAAGCTAAGGTGGCTCCCATTAAGCAGAAAACCCTACCTACTTTGGAACTAATGGCGATCTATCTCGCTCTCAAAGTTGTTCCTAAGGTTATTGAAGCCTTGAAGCCTATCAACGTACTTTCTATTTTCCTTGTGTCAGATGCACAAGTAGCCTTATCTTGGGTTTTAAATGGAAAGGGGCCTAAAAGAAATATTTTTGTGGAAAATCGTGTCCTGAACATAAAAAAAATGTTGGAGGACGTTAACATCAGATTTGGCGTCACCCCCTTGTTCAAGTATGTCCCTTCGTCGGAAAATCCTGCGGATTTGTTGACTAGAGGCCTTTCAGCCTCCAAGTTTAAACAATTGTTCGATTTTTGGGTATACGGACCCGATTGGCTAAATCAACATAACATCGACTGGCCAGTATCTCCATTACCTTGCCTTAATGACACCAACCGGAAGATTGTATCCTGTATGTTAACCGAGGATTCTCGCGCAGACGAATCCAGTCTTCCTTTAAATATTTCTAAATTTTCAACATTGTCTAGAGCGATCAACGTTCTTGAAAAGGTTTTAAGGTTCGGTGATAAGTTGATGCATCGACACACTGATACCTACCATAAAGCCAAATTGTTGCTTTTTTCTGATATGCAAAGGGAGGCGTTTCCCTTTGAGTTGGAATATTTGACTCAACCTTCTAATAAGGTGGTACCTCCTAGAATAACTGCCCTTGGGTTGTTTATTGATAGGGATGGTCTGTTGCGGACTAAAGGACGCATCCAGAATTCCAGTATACTCCACTTCGGAGTCAAATTCCCTATACTTTTGGGTAAACATCACCCCTTAACTGAATTGGTTATCAAAGAGGCGCATTTGAATTGTTGCCACATGGGAACCAATTCAACTCTTTCCAAGTTGAGATTATCCGGATTTTGGATTCCCCAGGGAAGACAATCGGTAAAGAAAACACTTCGTAGCTGTATTACTTGTAAGAAAATTAATTCTTTACCGTATAAAGCTCCCTCGGGCTCTCAACTACCCACCCATCGGGTAAATTTTGTTCACCCCTTTCAACAAGTGGGTATAGATTTTACCGGCCATTTCTTGGTAAAGTACAAGGATGATGAAATAAAGATGTACATCCTGCTATTTACCTGCATGAGTCTTCGCGCAGTGCATCTGGAGCTTTTGCCTGACATGAGCTCCAGATCCTTCCTGTTAGCCTTCGTCAGATTTACCAATCTTTTTGGCGTTCCCTCTCATGTCTATTCGGATAATGCTAAAACCTTTCTAGCATCCGGCATTATGTTGTCTGAAATTTTCGTTTCCGACGAATTCAGGGAACATTTTAGGTCCGCTTCCATTAGTCATCACACCATTCCCCTTTATTCCGCCTGGTATGGGGGCGCATGGGAGAGAATGATCAAAACCATGAAGCAATACTTGACAAAATTAATAGGTAGGAGGAAAATTCAGTATTTTGAATTTTTAACGATAATTTCTGACGTGCAGAAAGCGATCAACGATCGACCGCTGACTTATTTTACCGCTTCAGAAGGGGGCCTAGATATTTTAACCCCAATCACTTTCTACAAACTGGCTACAATCCACGTTTGTTAATTAGTAACTATGGATCGGAAGATCTGTGCCCCGATCCCCCTAGTAGAATAAAGCTGGTGCAATCTTTGGAGTTAAGACATAAATATGTCGAAAAATTTAGGAAGATGTGGCACAATGATTATCTGTTGTCTCTGAGAGAGAGGGATACGAATTTGAAGGGAGATTGCCCTCTAAAGGTGTCAGTTGGAGAAATTGTATTAATCAAATCTCCTAATAAGACTAGACCTTTTTGGAGTCTAGGTAAGGTGCTTAGACTCATTACCGGGAACGATGGTAAAGTTCGCTCGGCCTGTGTGTTGAGGAACGGTTGCGAACAGGTTCATTCCTTAAAACATTTATTTCCCCTGGAATTAAAGGCAGACAGAAGCACATTCAGTTCCCCTTGATCTTATTCTATGAAAAAAAAAAAAGTAATGGATAACCATTACTTTTTTCGTTCTCCGTTGGCAGTGTGTCGGAAATTTACAGATGTAACGGGTCTCCTGATTGGCTGATTTAACCCGAACCTCGTTTTGAACTTTAGGCGGGCTTTACCAGAGGTTTTATGTTTTTTCTGATGGTTTTGTGCTCTCCTTTTTTTTCAGCTAGCACGAACAGTATCGGACGTATTTGTGCCGCTCCGGATTTTTGTTGCAGCAGGGCCTAAATTGGCGCCCACTTGTCTCGCTATATCGAGACCATCTTACCAATTCTTTGTAATCTTTTAGGCTAATGCCACAACTTTGTAACAGAGAAAATCTCTTGTTACCCTTCTTACCTTAAAAAGGATACCCTATGGGCAAAGCCTTGCCTTCCTAGAGAAAAATTCTCTAAGCACTATCATCTTATACCAAGATAAGAAACTGTGAAAGAAGCTGACCCAGAAGAAAGTTCCTGTACGTCGCGGATCGCAGTTCCTTGTGTCTTTTTCATCCCACTCCTAGACGGAGGATACTATACCAAGCTAAGCAGAGAAAAGAGACTATACCAAGCTACACTGTAGCAGCAAAATTCAGCATATTTTTTGCAAGACAAATAAATTGTTTTTCCTATACCAGGTATGTCTTGTTATGTTTGATAATTTCCTTTCACTGCTTAAGCGCTAAGCTATGTGAATATATTTCTCACAGGATTTATTCTTGCAGCACAAGACCAAAGTCTTTTCACTAGAAACTTTCAGGCATATATTAAGCATAATAATATGGATCCAAAATGCAGGTTTTGTGATAAACAACAAGAAACAATAGACCACCTAATCTGTGCTTGCCCGAAATGAATATAAAAATCGCCACCTTAGAGTTGGGCAATATTTACATTGGACAATGTGCAAACATTATGGAAAATCTGTAAACAAACACTGGTATGAACATCACCCAGCACCGGTTACAGAAATAGAAGATGTAAACATTCTATGGGATTACACCATCTACAGAGACAGAAAAATTAAAGCAAACAGGCCAGACATTATTGTTAAAAACTAGAAAGAGAAAACTTTTCTATTAATTGATATGGCTTGTCCAGCGGATTGTAACATAGCAACCAAGGAATTTGAAAAACTGTCAAAATATAAAGACCTGGAAATTGAAATAGAAAAAATGTGGAAATTGAAAACAAGAGTTGTGCCAGTGATAGTAGGTGCACTTGGAATGATAAAAAATGGAACAAAACAACACATTGAAAGAATCCCTGGAAACCCCAGCTTAAGAGATATACAAAAATTGTATTATTAAGTACAGCCCACACACTAAGGAAAACTTTATCTATGTAATGCTGGGGATGATAGGGAAGATAGAAAAACATGAAATGGAGCCATAATCTGCCTTAGGTCTCCACGCAGACTTGGTTGGTAGTGAGACCAAAGCAGAAATCGAAATATGATGAAAAATGACATAATAATAATAATAATAATAATAATAATAATAATAATCGTTGCTCAGATGTTCGGTCCATCCTTCTATAAAACAACATTTCTGTTGCTTTGAGTCTTTTTATCCTTGAGGAGATTGTCCAGCATTCGTTGTCGTATGAGTGGACAGATATCACATAACAGTTCAATACTCTTTTCTTTGTTAATAACAAAATCTTTCTGTCACTCACTATTCTGTTCAGCTTTTGGAATGCGATCTTGGATATTCCAGTACGCCTGCGGATCTTAGAGTGGCACTCTCCGTCCTCTTAGCAGTCAAAACAAATGCCATTAGAAATTAGATCTTGTCACAGTTGTTGAAGTAACGTGCATTTTCATAACCGTTATAATTTCTGGAGGAACGGCTCCAACAAGACGCATTTTATAAGTGCTGGTAGTTCTGTTGCAAAAAAAATAAAAATAAAAATAAAAATAAAAAAATAAGGGAGCGTAAAATGATCTTTTTACATTTTATGTCGCGATACTTGATTTTCTTAAAATGTCAGTAAGTTTTTTGTTCAGTAATGCACGGCGAAATAGTCAACGTTCACCAGTATTTTACGTTTGTCTCAGTTAATAATTTTCTGCATGGATGACTTATTGCAATTGGGCTTCTTCAAGAACACAGAGTTTCTTAATGTCGAGATGAACTTTCATACGCTTTAACTCGACGATGTGATCGGATACTTGATGTGATTCACCGGCGGGGATTCTTTCACAACAGCTAGTCGAACCTTTTCTTGAAGCATCAGGTCAGAGGCTGGAATCCCATTTTCAAGCTAATGTATAAACTACAAAAATTATTTTTTGAATTGTTCCCCTTTCCATGTTTTCATGAATTTCCTTATAAATGCACGCGTAAAGTGTCACTTTAGTTAATATTTTTTTTAAACGCTGGTCTTGATATCAGACACTTTTTTTCTAATGTTGGACTCTTCCGCAATTTTTGAAGCTTTCTCAACCATGATCTAAACCCTATAACAAGCTTTTATATCTTACTAGCAGTATAGCCCGGCGTTGCTCGGGTGTAGTGAAAGATTTAAAACTAATCCATGGTCCTGGAGCTCAGACTCATCCTAAAGAATATTTGTGTAAAGTTTGGTGAGAATCTGATAAAAATTGTGGATTTGTATAAAGGACATACAGACAGATAAACAGACACACACACAAACATCTTGCTTTATATATATATATATATATATATATATATATATATATATATATATATAATCGATTTTCTGCACTATTGTAACAACTGCAACTGAAGTATAGCCCGGCGTTGCTCGGGTGTAATGAAAGTCTTAAAACAAATCCATGGTCCTGGAGCTCAGACTCAGCCTAAAGAATATTTGAAATAATAAAATAATTGCGACAATTTACCAATCGTAACTAGTATATATATATATATATATATATATATATACTAGCAGTATAGCCCGGCGTTGCACGGGTGTAATAAAAGCTTTAAAACTAATCCATGGACCTGGAGCTCAGACTAATCCTAAAGAATATTTGTGTGAAGTTTGGTGAGAATCGGATAAAAATTGTGGACTTCTATAAAGAACATACAGACAGATAAACAAACACACACACACAAACATCTTGTCTTTTATATATATATATTATAGATTTTCTGCACTATTGTAAGAACTGCAACCTTGAAACTTCTGAATATCGTTTCTTATGTCTTTGTCTATGAGTGTATCAAATTTGATTAAAATCAGACCACTCCTTCTATAACCCGATTTTTCGATTATCGATTTTCGATATTTATCAGGAGTACCTCGACACAAAACCGAGCTAAGAACACTCGCAGACGCTTATAGTACAACTGTATAAATTTTCAAAAAAATTCAGTTCAGCCGTTTCGGAGTCTATAGGTAACGGATACACACACATACAGACACACACACACAGAGACAAAGTTTCATTTATAAATAAGTTTAGATTAGATTTTTAGCTGCGTTGGCTTTCTCATCGCACACATGGAAGCAATAATAAGCTCTATCACTTGGAACAGATAAGTGCTCAAGATAAATTCGTAGAGTGAATGAAGGTCTCACTACAGATTTTACTATGCTTTTCTAACCTTCAACATGCCATACGTTTTTTTTTTATTTTATTTTAACTCTCTTTGAAGTCACTGAGTTTAAGAAGGATAAACCGATTTATCTTCACAAACGTGAAAAAATAATAAATTACATCATTCGGAGCAGATATGTTAATGAAGACAGATTTTATCATGTGGCTTAATCCTTCACTCTTTTATTTATTTATTTATTTTCATTTCCGTGTTAATGCTATTTCAGCACTGCTTGAAGAGGCCATCTGGTATCAAACAATTCAATCAACTGCATGAAATTTGAAAAAGTTCGTTGAAGCTCCTGGAAAACTCCGATGTAGTTCTCATAAGAGTAAATTAAGAACTTTATCATACCAAACTATATACTAGAGAAATTATAATTTTTTGGGTGCCGTAGCAACGAGGTGGGGACGAAAAGGATTTCTGGGCCTTAATTCAGAAGGAAAACATCTAAGATTGGTGACTGGACTTCTTTTAAAAGACAGACATTAGAAGACTCGAATGAAATCAGAAACGGAATACATGACGACCAATGGTGAAAACGCAAATTGTGTTCCGATTACAACTACCATATATTGAACTCTTGGAAGGCAAACGTCGAATTACGACTCAAGAACAAGGCAATTACCCCCAGAGACGCAAACTTTGTGCTTAATCAAAATTGGAGTAGAAAACTAATTAATAATAAAATGTGTTCTACGGATACGGATTTAACGGCATTGCTGGCTTTTTTAAAAATATTATCACCCCGAGCAAGGCGGTAACGCCACTGATGTGCAGGGGGCTACGTAATAGTGAGAAGATCTACTCCAATTGAAAAAAGAAACCAAAGTGAGAAGATTGGAAAAAAAGAAAACCAGAAACCACATCCTAAACAGGGAACAAGGGATGAGTCTCTTAACCTGTTCAATAGACGTGGGTAGAGTGTGAACCGGGCGATAGATAGATCTATCTACTCCAATTGAAAAAACAAAAAAAAACAAAAAACCAAGTGAGAAGATTGGAAAAGAGAAAGCCGGCTTGTTTGCTGAACTTTCATTAGAGGCAAAACTTATCAAAAAAAGATTTGAATTCCCGTTAGCTAAATAACCAACAAAAATATATTTCGGAATCATATTCTGAATTCTATATTATTTGTTTCAGATGAAAAAATGTCATTTGTAAAAAGTCTATGGATAAATGATTACTAAAATTAGTTTCGTCGGCTGTAAAATAAATTTCACTTGAACGTTACATTTTTTTACTTTGTTGTCATTAAAATGACAGTGTTTTACAAAAGGCATTTGTCTCTATAAACATTACGCATATTCTATAATTATGCATTTTAAATTTGTTTAAATGGTTACACGCAACCGTAAGTTCTATGCTAACAGTTTCTTCTCTTACACTTCTCGTTTGTGGAACTCATTTCCGGCTTCTTGCTTTTCCATCAACATTGCTCTTCAGAATTCTAAATCCGCTGTCAATCATTATCTTCTATTTACTTAATTTTTCTTCTTTTATTGTTCTTTGGTTTTAATAATTTTTCTCATATTCTCTCACGCTCAATAACCCATTGCATATTACTGGGTTTATTGCTTTGCTTCGAGTGAAATGATTAAAAGAAACTGACATAAGTTGTTTTTTTTTAATCATATCACCCCAAGCAAGGCTCAGTAACATGATTAAGGATGTGAAAATTGTAAAATTTGGCAAGCTTCATGTTTTATGAATCTTGCCACATCGTTAGTCTGCTATAAATTATACATATTGCGAGAAATACCATACACACAAAAAGTGCCAATATTTCATTGATTCCCTTTATTAGATCAAATATTAGATCAAATTACGTACTGGTCTGTTATGTAATACCACTCCTCCTATATGGCAGATGATACGGGATAATCATTTTACAGATGAACAAGATACTTGAAGCAACAAAAGTATAGTTCTACAGAAGGCTGCTGAGAATAGCAGGGACTGACATGTGAGCAACGACCAAGTTCTAGAGACAATGGTAAAAAAAGACACTCATGCTTAACATAAGGAAGAAATAGTTGTAAATTTTTATGGCACATCATGAGGAAAGAGGGCTAGGAAAATTTTATACTGACAGTACAAATTGAATGTAAGAGGGCTAGAGCTTGAGTTAATACGTGGCGAGTCAGTGTTTGGGAGAGAGAACAGAAGTTATTAAATGCTACAAAGGACAAGAAATTGCGGAGAGCCATGATCGCCAACGTCATGAAAGAACACTGCACATATAAGAAGAGGTGTCAATTAATGTGAGGCACCGTGTACATATTTACATTGCTACATTCATCTCGTATTAAACTCATTCATTTAAGAAAATAATGATGGGAAAATCTCTCTTACGACCACTTTAGACAAGTACTATGAATACTTTAGACAAGTACTATGAATATACATACATAATCATTGACAGCTGAACATCTGTAGTAGCCCATTATTTGTGAGGTTTTCAATCGGCAAGCACTATTCCAAGCCTCTCGATTGACACAAAGATTACAATCAGAAAACACTTTAGCAAGTTTAGCCAACACTCCTTTATAAACTAATGATATGTTTGCAAATACAACTGAACAATTTTACGGTCTTCATGAATTTCTTGAAATGCTTGGTGATAATTAAAACTTGACGAGAAACTAACGAAAGGATAAACTTCAAATGCAGATCAATCAAACCGATACATTTTCTATTTCTATTTTCTTCTGCGGTGTTCTAATGGATGTGCGTCGTGGTGCAGTAGATATCGGTTCGGAACGAGAAACCGAGAAGCCGAGTTCGAATTCCAGTCGAATTCATTGCATTCACTTACGCGAAAATACCCTTGGGTAAGGTAATAATCTGTCCCTTCCCTCCAGTTATGGGTTAAATAATAGTACAGATTGGGTTCTATAGCCTTGGCTGGCAACCAGTCTACCGCAGAAAGTAATGGCAACCTACTGCGGGATAATCATCTGCCCAGTCAGTCATGTCTCTTTCGAGACATGATCGCCCAAGCGTGTATCACGTATGGCACTTAACTGACAGACTGAATGTTCTAATAAGATTTAGTACAACGTTTTATTTGTCAGTATCAGTCAAATGAAAAAGTTTTAGTCTACCTCTTTCTCTCCCAGGCAAGAACCCATCTCTTCACTGGGGTTTGAATAGAAGGATAGAATGTGCCTTTAGCCATGGTTAGCAACTAGTCTACCGCAGAAAAAAAAAAACGGTAGCCGATTGCAGGTTCTGTATAGTCAATCATGTATCGAAATGGACATGAATTCTCAACTTGAAATGTTCGTAAAAAGTATTTCATTTCATTTTATTCTCATAGTTTTAGCTGATCTACGATTTAAACCGAAATCTTCGGACTATATTTTAATACAATGGAAAAGATATTAAAATACATGATGGCTGCCACGTGATTTTGAGTAATGCTGCTGCTTGAGGCCTTTTCAAAGATTGGTAACACGAATGTTGCTTTTTATTCTTGTTAGGAACTTACATTCTTTTGTGGCAACGTTGGGAACAGCATGCAGTAATTGTTGCATTAATAATTTTTTAAACTTCCATATGGCTATGAGGCCACCAACCGAGTACAACCCTTTTCATACTCGATGCAAGTAGAAATATCGCATAACATGTAGTGAATGACTTCTCTGTCTATGTTGTGACTTTGCTGATTTTTAGGCCTTCCCAACTTTAAACAATATTTATTCTGTGCTAACATTCTCAGAGAAATTAACGTCATTAACATTAAAAAAACACCGTCTTACGTTTTTCATACTCAACGCGATTCTGTTCAAAGTCTCTCTAAGCACTGCACTCTTCCAAGATGAACAATCAAAGTAAGTATTAGGCTTACCCAGTCATTTCAGTTGTTGCTGGCCTTCTGCAGTGTTCTTGATACAATCTTTATACATTAATTTCGGCTTGTGAACTGTTTTTTTCCCCTTCGGCTAATTCAGCGCCAACTTCATCCTGACCACGTAACCACTCCATCTGAATTAAAGGAGGCTATACTAGTAGACTGATGACGTTCGAGGATATAATGTCACTCACGTATATTTGATACCCAATTTACAGTGGAAAGATTGTCGGGAAAATGGCTCCAGCCTTTTCATGTGTCTAAGGTAAGGGATCCGGGTCACGCATGCAAATAGCAATAAAGACTTGTCGGGAAAATGGCTCCAGCCTTTTCATGTGTCTAAGGTAAGGGATCCGGGTCACGCATGCAAATAGCAATAAAGACTTGTCGGGAAAATGGCTCCAGCCTTTTCATGTGTCTAAGGTAAGGGATCCGGGTCACGCATGCATATAACAATAAAGACAAAACACAAGCATTGCAAAACTTTAATTTTGTCTCAATTACAAGTTTTATGCTGAGATGATAGGTGTTTATTCAGTTTTTTGAATGCATTAATGGCCTTCTTGATTCAGACGGAGATTCACACACACACACACACACACACACACACACACACACACACACACATATATATATATATATATATATATATATATATAGACAAAACTGGTATCCATAACATTATTGACTATTTATATCCTCTCTGTGTCTGTCATGACGACAGATTTCCCCCTCTTCCACAAAAATACACGAATATACACAACCATACATATAAACATTTTTAAAAAAATTAATCAGGGTTACAAACTCACACCTATATATATATATATATATATATATATATATATAGGGTAGGTATGGATGGAATAAAAATCCGTATCCAAAGAAAGACTACTTTTTTAAAAAAGTGCTCAATACAAAGTAGAGAGAATGATATTTAGTTAGAATTCACTACAAAGATGTTATGTGTATATATATATATATATATATATATATATATATATAACGTAAACAGGCATCAAGTATTGCACTAATTCAAATTGGGAATTAGTTCCAAAATTTTTTTCTGAGATCAAATGCCAAACTAAGCATTTCGAAATAAGCCGTTCCTCTATTTCGTTAGCAAAATGCACGCGAACATCTTTTCGAAAAATGTTTTTAGGTACCTCCAGTCGGATCGATAACAAAACAGCATAGTATGAATAAAAAAGTTCCCAAACTTAATAAAACCAACTTTTTCCTTCAAAATCGTTATATTATTATTAAGCGGAAAGATCAAAGTAATTTTTAATTATTTTAAAATTTTTTAATCTCTTCTAACATTTTCGAAATTTTGTCAGAAAGTTTTGTTTCGATTTGAGTTAGCGGCTAAAGAAACGTTACTACTGTTTTATTACTGTTTTACAATGGAAACCTATGATTGCATTTGCCACTTTTTTTAGGTTACAAACACATTAATTTGGAAATTCTCGCAAACATCAAATAATTGTTAGATTTTAATGAAACTTTCAGTATACATTTACAAATGAATAAAATTACTGTTGAAATTATTATTTTTTAAAAATCTTGTAAAAATATTTTTCTCCGTTACCCCCACCCCCGCTCCACGTAAATCCATGAAATCTTAATAAATTTTACGCTGAAGGTTAACTTTTGTTTTATTAGTTCAACGCAGGACTCATTGGGAAATATAAATCACCCATTTTTTTATCTGAAATTTGCAATCACTAACCAAAAACCTTCTCCGAAAAGTAAAATAAAAAATGCAATAAAACTCTGATATAATTTTATTTGATACTCTTTTAATTACTGGAATGATAACTGTTGAGGACATTATACTCTGAAGAAAAAAATCTTTTTCGATTAATAATAAAATTTTAAAAGAATTGTTTTTATTTTTTAAATTTTTTTATTATTAAATAATTTAATAATATTTAAAATTTTAAAAATATTTGTAAAATTTCCAAAGAATTGATTGCGAGTAGACTTTTTACTTAAGAGCTGATGATCATATTGCCTATCTAAAATTAAAATGTTTAATAAAAATCGTTTAGCCAAAATATTTTAAATTAATTAAATAAATAAAAATTTGTGTAAATATGTTCATTTACGTTCCATTTTGAGTAAGTACGATGTTCCATAGGAGTCATAACATGTTTCCATAATTATGACATCTGCAGTACTATAAAAATTAAATTAGATATTTTACCATGCCTTAAACTTAGTGATAACTTAATAATATGAAAAATACATAATAAAAATATTAATAAATAACATAAAATAACTTAGTTTGGATATTTTAATTTCATTCTTTCTTATTAAATTAAAATTATTTTAAAAGAAATTAACTTTTTAAATTTGTATTTATTCAGAAAGCATATTCAAATGTCTGGCTATAAATCTAAACTAAATATTATATAATTGCTGAAATTATTAAATTAAATTTTTAATTTTACTATTTAGTTAAAAACCAAAAAAAAAAGAAATTAAAAGTTTGTTTTTTTTTTTGCCCGTATGGACGCCATACTTACCGTTCTTGACAACTTCCGGTTCTCATAAATCGTTTGACACCTTCATTCCGTAATTGCGGTGACAAAAGATAGGTTAGAAGTTTGTTTTTTTTATTGTAAATTTCTGGCAGTATGGAATGATTACTTGATTGAAATCAGATAAAGGTAAGTTTCAATTTTAAAAATTGACTTAAATGACGTGTCAGGCAGGTATATTTTATTTTTGCAAAATGTTTAAAACAGAAACTTGGCTACTGTTTACGTAATGTGTCGCTCAATCAAAAATGGTGGGAAATTTAAAGTTTTTTATCAGATCAGAAAAAATTAAATTAAAATCAATATAATTTTAGTTTAAAATACACCAGTGTATTTTCCTTACTGCAATTGAAATTTAATCTCTTGATTTTCAATTAAAGCTAATTTTAAAGCTTGAAGATAACTTATTTATTTTTAAAATTTCAGTTTAAATTTAGGTAGAGAAAAATGACAGGAGGTACCTATTTTATATAGATGTTTCGTAATCCATTGTCAGTGAGTTAGATTGCTTACCTTGTTAACTAAAGCTGCAGATAGGTATTTAATAAATACATCTACAGAGGCATCTGTTATTACATGTATGGATATCAGAGGTTTCTTAAGAAGTCGATGCCTTTCAAACTTTATGTCTATGCGTTGTCCAAATTCTGTGTATAATCTAACTCCAGGTAGCCATTTTTAAATTGGTATTAAACTTTGGAGTCTATAGAATGTGTTGGTCAAAGAAAAACTGTGTATTAACAGGAGACCTTTACAAAGAAAATTGATAGCAAATAATATAGATCCAATACTTAACTAAAGCAATGAGTTAGCTTTACATGTCATTTTCTGAATTCTCTTCAGTCAATGTTAAAAAAAAATGCAATGCATACGTATTGTACATACTGTCAAATTTCTATTTATGGCTTTCCTAAATGAAACAAAATTAAGAAAAACATCAATCTCAGTGAGTCACTGAATTATGGAAAAAATAAATAAATATCTGGTGCTTATAATAAACGTCTAGGGTTTTTACCTATTTATTTGTGTATAATTCAAGAAATTTGATATCATAAGTAAAAGCTAAAGTGGAAGATTTGAATTAGAAGAGTGTAACTTTTTTTTTAAGTTCTTCAACGAGGTAACTGCTTCGCAGCATTGTTTCCACACATAACCGACTGTATTTTTTCCTAGATGACTTTAATAATTTGCATTTTTTAGGGAAGGGCCACCAAACGTATACAGCAGGTGGTTTTTCTACAGGCTATAAATCCCATGATTAATGTTTTTAAATGAGCGAATATATTCAAAAGCGAGATTTACATCGGCTTCCATAATTGTTTTAGATCGAACACGATGCACTGTGGTAATTGAAAACTGATATTTTCACATCTTTCATGCATATTAAAATAGAAATTGCATTATATGCGAAAATATTAAGATTTTTCATTTATTTTATGGCCTACGAACACACAGAATAACGTAATACAAGATATCGTATAATACAAAAATGCAGTTGGTAGCATATAGCATATGCAAGATTTTGCAGAAAGCACACCGTGATTCACAGACAATGGTCAGTATGCTGTATTCAACACCTTAACCTTAAACTTGGTGTTAAAATAATTACGCATTTCGTCGCTAGAAATTATGAGTCAGTCAAATTATGAGTCAGCCAACCAACCCAGAACCAAAATTAAATGCTTGGAAACGGCTTCAAGAATTTGTTCATCCTTATTTCTATCTGACAGTGTGTGGTTTATAGTGCTTTTAAAAGTTTGCTATTACTTACTCGAAAAGAACAGTATTGTTATCGAGGCATTTAAAACACCTGTCCAATCTATATGGTTAAAGTTAATGCTTGTATATGTCACCTGTGAGGTAAAAGATTTACAAAAAGCGATTGTGATATATCCGGAAAGTATCCTCCTGGAATACGACCCACTTGGAATGAAGATGTTTAAAAGAGATTTCAGAACATCTATCTCAAAGCAACAAAAATTTGACATAATGTTTCGTGTTCAGTCGTCAGTTAACATCTTATGCGAACTGTGAACACATAAAGACACATAAATTTATGTCCCTCACGAACTTTCGCTCGAGAATCAAGCACAACGTACAGCCATCTTCAGCAATCTTTTAACAAGGAAAACTAACTTTTCATTTTTGTATTGTATTGTTAAAGGTGATCAAAAACGTTCCCCAGTGTTCTCTTCTCAGTTCAAACCTCTTCCTACTCTACATAAATGATCTGTCAAAGAGTATGCACTGATCATTTCTGAATATTTGTACTATCGATACAACGATATATGAGCGCACTTCCAAAATTTTCGATGACCTGAGCTTAGCAGCTGATCCCTTCTTTGTTCTAGCTCTAAGATGTCAGTGGATTAAAAAAAAGAGGCTGGTTAAATTCAATGCCCCAAAAACGATGAGCCTGGTCATTACCTAGATGAGTGTCTGCTTAAGAATACCCGTTGCTGTAAGTTTTATATTTACTTACGCGCAAATATATTTGAGAACGGTATGAATCCACTTCTTCCCAACTATGTATTAATCAAAATTTTAACATTCAAGCATTATTATCTCCTACAAAATTCTTACAATTTAAACAAATTTTCTGGTCTAAATTAGGAAAAAGAAAGAAAAGGAAAGAGCGTGATTATGAAATTGTTGGTAAACCCGAAATGAACGTGAAGAAAAATAAGTCTACTGCTGCATAGCGAACAACCTATTAATAACACAGTTTTACACTGTAAAAATACCCAAGAGCTGACTGCGGGAGCGACCATCTTCTTGATATGTAACCTTAGAGTGAAAGTTGAAGAGAGCCAAGAGAGCACTCAAATTGCAATACGACAGACTCCTGAATTATCCGATTTTGAAAGAGTTGTATACTGACAACGTTAAAAACAGATATATGGAATTAAATAGGGATGGAAATGCGGAGTGGGTCCCATTAAGAAGTTTTAGTAACACCAACAAACCAGGTCATTCCAAAGTAAACTAAAGGATACGGGTGTAAAGGAATGAATGACGGATGGAATTCAAAACATGATGCAAGAGAGAGCAGATAATACCAATGTATAGTACGGAATATAGGAAATTAGACACAAAAATCAGAAACAAATGCAGGCAGGTAAAAGACGAATGAATCTTTAACCTAGAGAAATAGAAAGAACAGTCCTCACAGGTGAGGCAGATATACGTAAAAGTTTAAGAGAAATAACAGGACAAAAGATGCGATCATCGACAGGATAAATAATCAGAAGATGGAACGCTGATAATAAAAAAAAATACTTCAGCGATTGAACGAATACATCGGAGAAATCTTCTATGACGAAATAGGGGAACCGGAATTTGACGATAATATGGAAGGAACAGAAATCTTGAAGTCCGGACTGAAATCAGCTTTGGTCAAATTGAACAGGAAAAAAGCAGTAGGTAGGTCTAGATTGAAATATAATATATTTACTGATTTTGATTAATATACATTGAAAAAAAAAAGGTAAATAAAATATAGTACAGTGGTGATAAATCAAAAGACCTAAGTAGATCCATTTTTAGCACCATCTAAGAAGGCAGGTGCAAATAAATGTGAATTCCATCAGACAGCCAATTAATAATATTTATCACCCGAATTCTGATTAATAGAATGTACAGAAAGAGCTAAAATAGCAGAAGAACATTGTGTCTTCATTAAAATCACTGGAGCAAGGAGTGCAATATTTATTTTCGTAATGATCACAGAAAGAGCAATGCAAATACAAAAGTAAGTACGCCATAGATTTTGCAAAATCGTTTTATAAATATGTCACAAAGAACTGCTTGAACTGCTAGTTAAACTTGATTTATTTGCGAAAGATATTAGAATAATACAAGGTAATAAAGGATTATGAGTGAACAGCATAGGGTAGGACTTGGGACCCTGCCCTTAAACAAATCCCAATGAGACTTGCTCCGTCAGGGAGGAAGCCGGCTCAACCCGACTAGGGTGAATGCGGCATACATACATACATACATACATACATACATACGGTTAAAAATGAATTCAGTCAAAAATAGGAAGGGGTTAATCAATCTTTACCATAAGGCGAACCCGAGAAAAAATATCAGGTCGGGGCAAAAGTTTTTGCCGGTTTATAAAAGGGGCATTTTAAATCATTGTAATTTATTTTATGCATAGTGTTATTACTTAAACCTATCCCCATGATTAATTTATAACTTCTCTTTTAGATTATTAAAGCACCATCCATATTTTTCTGCAATATCCTCACCCATGTTCTCCAAAGAACCTGTGACAACGTGTTTCTTGTTGCGAATCTTTGCTTTCACGAAACCTTCAGACACCATTTATGGGTAAGCTTGTCACCTCGCCCCATCCTGCATATTCTCCTAAGCTAGCTTCTTCGGATTATCACTTATTTCGAGGATTACAAAACCATTAAGACGGCCTTAGGTTAACATCACGAGGGGAGATTGAACATTAGTTAGATTCATATTTCACATCAACAACTAAAGAATTTTACAAGCGAGGCGTTTATAAGCACGTTGACAGATCGAATCAAGTTATAGAAAGCAAAGGTCGTTATTGTTATGAATAAAGATTTTCAAAAACAAAGTTTTTCATTTTCAAGATGAAATTTTAAATCGGCAAAAACTTTTGCACCGACCAGATAAATGTCTTACCAGTATTCAGCACTTTAAGAATTTTCGATGCATTGTATAATATTATATAATTAATTGTATAATGTCATTATATTACTATTACATTGTATAATATTATTTGTTAAATAAAACTTTCTTTCTGTATTTTTCTTCCATGCACAGAATGATTAAAATTTAAATTAATTTTCCCGCTTACTTAAATCTATTTTATAATCAATTTTAATTTAAAAGCCATGCTACTTTTTTTTTTTTTTAATAATATCACCCCAAGCAAGGCGAAAACGTCACTGATACGCAGGGGGCTACGTAAGAGTGAAAAGATTGGAAAAGAGAAAGCCGGAAACCACATCCTAAACAGAGAACAAGGGATGAGCCTCTTCACCTGTTCAATAGACGTGGGTGGAGTGTGAACCGGGCGATAGTTTAGTCTATCTACTCTAATAAACTTATTAAAAATAAGTAAGTGGAACCACCCAACATCCTTTAGGGCTATTCTTCATTGGTTCTAAGCATTTTACGTAGCGAGCAATTAAATGAAGCATCGTTAGATTATTTTTTCTCCATTTCTCAAAATCCACTTACACTTGTAAGAACACCTGTAACCATTCTTTCATAAACATTAGCGATAAATTCAAGGAGTCATTATTAGTCAATATATCGTTAATAGTTAAGATATTTTACTAAGAGCAGAAGTGGTACAGTGTGATTAGTACTTTTTACGTTAAAGATTTCGAGAAATTTATTTCTTTTACTTCGATATTTTTTAGTTTAATATTTTTAACCAGAAAATATATGCAGTGGTGTAGTAACTTCTTCTATGTGCCTTGTTCTGTCAGGACGTAAGCGATCATGGCCTTCCTCGTCTTCCTATCCCCGGTGGCTCTTAGCACGCTTTCTCCTGTTATACCACGCAACCCCAGTTCTGCCATCCACCCGCTCAGACCAGTCAAGTATGTTACACATGGTTTCCCCAGTGTTTCCCTTCCTTCAATCTGACCTGTTAGTGTCAGGTTCTCCAAGCCCTCCTTCCTCATTGCGTGTCCCAGGAACTTCAGCTGTCTCTTCCTGATGCTCAGTATTAATTTCCTTTTCGTTTCCATCATTTCCAAAACCTCATCATTGCTCACATGCTTGATCCATGATATTCGCAGCATCCTTCTGTAGAACCATATTTCAATTACTTCAATTTTTTCCTTCATTTTCGATGAGATTGTACAGCATTCACTGCTCTATTGAAGAACTGAGTAACAGTCGATGCAAAATGTGAAACAGAAAACTGAAGAGGTGCATGAATAGCTTTTCTTACTTAGATAGATAGATCCATAGGCATTAGTTCTGGTTAAGTTCATCTTGTTTTTACACAGATATTGTGAAAATAGTTGACATTTCCAGGAAACATGCTATTCGAAAACCAAGCAAAACATCAAGGGACGTGAAGTGTCTTTAGAGACAAACAAATGAAGAGAGTTATGTAATATGCAATCTTCTATATGCTGGACAATCTCTTCAAAACCGAAAAATGTATCAGAAGCGACAGGGATGCGGTTCTAAAAATTAATGCTGCAATCACCATGGGCGGAACATATGCGCAACGCGGAAATTTTAAGGAACATGAGATTAAAGAAAACGTATATCTTACCATCAGAAAGAGACAGCTGAATGTTCCGTAACAAATAATGAGGAAAGACATCCTTGAAAAATTAACTCATATGACAGACAGAAGGCATTTACGAGGGTTGTTCAAAAAGTTATAAGTCTCACCAAGAAAAAAGACCCAAAGCTAAACATTTTTACTATGACAATACACTACCACTGCTTATAAAACAAGAAAAAATCCAATTCTTAATTTCTGTGAAGGTGAAGCACATACAAAGTGAGAGGTGTGTGACAAATCTAAAAATGGACAAAATAGTGCCCTCGACAGTCATAAAGTATCTGTAAAAGAAAGGTATAACAACCAAGGAAATCTATGAGAAGATCCTGCAGACACTTGCTGAGCACTCCACTCCCTATTCAGGTGTGGGGAAGTAGGCTCTGAAATTCAGGCGAGGAAGGGACAGTATAGATGATGAACTTTAGTCAGGTCCTCCAAAAACCTCAACCACTGATGAACAAGTTAATACCATTCATCGTATAGCTTTTCTTACTTTCCATCAGAGAGATAGATCCATAGGCATTAGTTCTGGTTAAGTTCATCTTTTTTTTAACACAGATATTGTGAAAATAGTTGACATTTCCAGGACACTTCTGGTTCGCTTCCAGGCTGACTCTGAAAATTTTCATCTCAAATCAGTAACTCAAGAAGAACCTGGGTTCACCACTTCGAACCTGAATCAAAGATTAAAAGCAATCCGTGAAAATACTTTGGTTTTCAGACCCGAAGAAATTCAAGCAGGCAGTTGACAAGGTATTGGCTTTTTTTTTTTTTTTTACATGAAGGCGTAATCATGATAGACTACTTGAGATAGGAAAAATCTATTTATGGAAACTACTATGCATCAAAATTAAAACAAGTGAAAAAAGCGATCAAGTCGAAGTGGAGAGGGAAGCTGAGGGCTGTGTGCTCTTGCTCCAAGATAACGCGCCGGTTCACACTGCTCAGGTTGCAGTAGCTGTAATAGCCAACTGTGGCTTTGAATTGTTATTCAATCTTTCTTACTCACCAGACTTAGCTCTGACTTCTTCCTGCTTTCCAAAGTCAAATCTCACCTGTGTTGTAGTTATTTTGGAAACAATAATGAGATCATATGTATTGTGGAGTTTTTGATGGCCCAGGAATTGGTCTTCCATGATGTGATAGCAACACTTAAGCATCATTGGACCAAGTCCATTGATATTGATGGAGACTATATTTAAAAATAGTTACAAATTCTCTTGTTTATCCAACTCCTTCTACATGAGGCTTAGAACTTTTCGGACGAAACTCATAAAGGAGAGTGAAAACAGCGAGTAACCTATTCAACGAATTTATGTGATTGGATGGTAGAATAAAGACAAAGAAGGATGGTAAAAATTCAAAGATTCTTCTTCTTCTTCTTCTTCTTCAATGTCCCCTCATGACGTAAGCGATCATGGCATTCCACGTCTCCCGATCCCTGGTGGCTCTTAGCACGCTTTCTCCTGATATCCCACCCAACCCCCGCTCTTTCATCTATCTGCTGAGGCCCGTTAAATATACTACATGCAGTTTTCCCTGTCTCTCCTTTCCTCTATCTGGCCTGTTAGTATCAGATTCTCCAAGGCTTCCTTCCTCATTGCATTAATTGGAGTAGATAGACTAAACTATCGCTCGGTTCACACTCCACCCATGTCTATTGAACAGGTCAAGAGTCTCATCCCTTGTTCCCTGCTTAGGATGTGGTTTCCGGTTTTCTCTTTTCCAATCTTTTCACTCCTTTTCATTTTTTTTTCAATTGGAGTAGATAGTCTAAACTATGGCCCGGTTCACACTCCACCCATGTCTATTGAACAGGTGAAGAGGCTCATCCCTTGTTCCCTGCTTAGGATGTGGTTTCCGGTTTTCTCTTCTCCAATCTTGTCACTCTTACGTAGCCCCCTGCACATCAGTGGCGTTACCGCCTTGCTCGGGGTGATATGATTAAAAAAAAAATTTAGCTGTATTTTCCTGATGCTCAGTATTAATTTCCTTTTCGGTTCCATCCTTTCCAAACCCTCATCATTACTCACATACTCAATGATATCTGCAGCATCCTTCTGTTTCATCCACATTTCAGCTGTTTCAAGTTTTTCCCTCATCTTCGATGAAATGTTCCAGCATTCACTGCCATATTGAAGAACTAGCATCACATAGCAATCCAGTAACCTCTTCTTTGTTTCTAGTGAAATTTTCTTGTCTCTTAATACTCTGCTCAGCTTCTGGAATGCGTCCTAAAAGTTAATTACACCAAAAAAGAAGTGGGAATTTTTCTGATGAAGTTTCTTCTATAGTACCTAGACTTGGTTTAGGCGCAGTATTAAATTGATACTAAAGTCTTATCAATTTACAGTTGAAATGGATAGATGTAACTGTGAGTTCTACGCTAACAATCTCTTTACTCGCTCTTTTCGCTTGTCGAAATCTCTTTCGGTTTGTTACTTCCTAGTCAATTTGATCTTCAGTAATTTGTATACATTATCTACTGTCTTCTCAAATCTTGATCTTTTATTGCTCTCTTTCTCTTTCTCTCTCTCTCTATCTCTCTCTCTCTCACACACTCACTCTCTTTCTTTATCCTTGATAGTGATTTCTCGTATTCGTAATCTCTTTACTCGCTCTTTTCGCTTGTCGAAATCTCTTTCGGTTTGTTACTTCCTAGCCAATTTGATCTTCAGTAATTTGTATACAATGTACCTACATTATCTACTGTCTTCTTAAATCTTGATCTTTTATTGCTCTCTCTCTCTCTTTCTCTCTCTCTCTCTCTCTCTCTCTCTCACTCACTCTCTTTCTTTATCCTTGATAGTGATTTCTCGTATTCGTAATCTCTTTACTCGCTCTTTTCGCTTGTCGAAATCTCTTCCGGTTTGTTGCTTCCTAGTCAATTTGATCTTCAATAATTTGTATACAATGTACCTACATTATCTACTGTCTTCTCAAATCTTGATCTTTTATTGCTCTCTCTCTCTCTTTCCCTTTCTCTCTCTCTCTTTCTCTCTCTCTCTCTCTCCCTCACTCTCTTTCTTTATCCTTGGTAGTGATTTCTCGTATTCTTCTTTATGTTTTAGTGGCATTATTGTCTGACTTGTGGAACGAAATGATTAAAAAAGCTACCTTTAAAGCTTTTCAACTTTTATTAATTAAAGACGTTTGAAATAGTAATTGGTAACACTCTAATGTTTTCAAATTATTTCAATACTGAAATCCCAATAATTAGATTCCTCGACGTCTATCTTTTTATCTCGAAATGTAGTGACTATAACAAATTAATTTCTAGGTTTACTGCCAAGAAAGTTGGTTCACTGTGACGTGTCAAAAGATCTTTCACGTCCGAATCCATCTTGCACATTTATAAATATACAATTCGCAGGTACCTTGAATACTGTTGCTATATTAGGTGTGGTGCTCTTTCTGTACATCTGGAGATTCTTGACAAAATTCAAAGATGGGTCTGTAATGTAATCAATCATTATTTAAATATAAACGTATCTCAACTTCTGTCATTTTCTCGCCGACGTGACGTAACGGGACAGGACTTTCCTCTGTCTTTTCTATAAATATTTTCATG
The DNA here is from genome assembly GCA_037127315.1 of Ascarosepion bandense. Lineage (NCBI taxonomy): Eukaryota > Metazoa > Mollusca > Cephalopoda > Sepiida > Sepiidae > Ascarosepion > Ascarosepion bandense. The sequence continues at coordinate 446,722 of JBBBDQ010001011.1, forward strand.
GCAACTGTTCTAATGAGTTTTTCCCTGTTCCCTCGACTACAAGGATCTAAGCGTGCTATTAGCTTGACAGCTAGGTTACACCATATTACTGTGGAACTAACTAGATGCAACCCTCACTTTACTTAAATGGTTTCTTTTCTCGCATTTTTCACCTATGGAATTACTTCCAATTTTTGGCTTCCTGGATAACTTCTTCTTCTTCTTCTTCTTCTTCTTTGTGCCTTGTCCTTTCAGGACGTTGATGATCATGGCCTTCGGCGTCTCACTATCCCTGGTGGCTCTTAGCACGCTTTCTCCTGTAACATCTCGCACCCCCCGTTCTGTCATCCACCTGCTCAGGCCCTTCAAATATGTTATCCGTTGCTTTCCCCTGTCTCTTTTCTTCTCTATCTGGCCTGTCATTATCATGTTCTCCAAGCCCTCCTTCCTCATTGCATGTCTCAGGAACTTCAGTTGTCTCTTCCTGATACTCAATATTAATTTCCTTTCCGTTTCCATTCTTTCCAACACCTCGTCATTGCCCACATGCTCGGTCCACGATATCCGCAGCATCATTCGCTACAATTATAAAAAAAATTAAACTTTCATTTTCTTTAATCCTTCTCACTAAAGTCTTTTCGTTCTCTTTCACTCACTCTGACTTCCTGCGTGCTAGTGACACTATTGCCTTCTTTGGGGTAATTTTTTTTAAAAAACAGAAAAAGAAAGAAATTTTGTGAAAAGTGTTTATTCTAAAGTTTTGTTGCAAATACAAAAGGAAACAGAAAATTCATGAAAATTCCTCGCCTTTATTTTCCACTTGATCAAGATTAAATAAAAATCATTTAATATTACGAACCACAATTAAACTCTTTCTTTCTTAATGTGTTTATAGATACGAATACTTTTTAAAACGTAACTTTAGAAGTGTCCTTTTCAAAAAATATACGATCAGTGAATAAAATATACAATCAAAGAATTTATCTTAAAATAAAATCGATAATATATTTGCATAAGTTAAAATTTCATACAACGCTTTTAAAAATTTCAAGTGTTATAAACTCTGTTCCAACTCATCAAAATCGTCTAAACTTATTTACTTCATACTAAACTCAATGGTATAAATATCATTCAAATAATATATTTATATGTATGTTTCGTTTTGAAATTAGAACTACTTTGTTTATATTTAAAACTATAGAGTATCTTTTCATGAATCATTTCTATAACTTTCTCATTGAAAATAACTAATTTATAATTTATGCTATAAGCCGGATTTAGGTCTGAGAATAACTGTCTACCAAATCAAAACTTTATTGCTGCCATATCTGGTCGGGTGCCCCTGCTGCTCTCCTTGGGCTTCTTGACAAAATACAAAGGAGGATCTGTAACGTGGTTGATACTGACTTGGCAGACCGGCTGCAGCCGCTCTCACACCGGCGTGATGTAGCTTCCCTGTGCCTCTTCTACAAGTACTTTCATGGCTTCTGCTCCGATGAGCTTAGATCACTGGTGCCGCCCAAGCACGAATTTACACGAGATACTAGATTAGCAACTAGGTCCCACCCTTTTACAGTTAAACAAATAAGATGTAACCGTAAATTCTACTCCAACAGCTTCTTTTCTCGCGCTTCCCGCCTGTGGAACTCCCTTCCACAAGTCTGCTTTCCCGACAGTTACAATCTCCAGGTGTTTAAATGTAGGATCAATAGACACCTCCTATCACACTAACTCCCAACTATTCTCACAACACTCTCATCTACCCAACCCTCATTCTCGGTATCCTCACCCGCCTATCACCCACCCTCTGTTATTTCCTATATTTAACCAGCCTTTCTCCACTCTACGTAGCCCCCTGCACAGTAGTGGCAGTGACATCCCTTGCTCGGGGTGAAACGCTTATAAAAAAAAAATAAAATAAAATAAAGTTTGTATAGACATGCTAGAACTTGTATTTCATTAGTTTACGTTTCTTTTTATCCACACGACCATTCGGAAAATCAACCGTTAGTATAACAAAGTTGAAAGATAATAAAACCAAGCTGCAAAAATAAAAATGTTTAACCTTTTCCGGGTTTTTTAAATGGAATATTTTTTCATATTGCATAAGTAATTTTATAAAAAATATAGATATAGACCATACTTTAAACTGTAAATATTGTTATTTTCATTACTTTCTGAATTGTTAAAAATATAAACTGATTTGCGCTTTGTTTCTCAAAATCGAATTTCCAACAAATACAAATTATTAATCTCCACCCCATGAAAGGTCAGATTTTCTATCGGATAAAGACAACATAATAATACGAGCAAAGAGAAAAATCACCTATTGTTATCATAAAGAATTTATTTTCAATAAAATATGTTTAATGCATAAACGTTGCCAATAAGCAATAATAAATATACCTGCAAACAACACGGTTTGTGGTTTTCTGGTATTTTTTTAAAAACCTTCCTATCGCACCCAAATGACGAATAAAGGGTTTAATAAAATATTTTATTTGTACTTCTATAATTGTTTTCCAACTTTTTTCTATTGGTTATTATTGATAGCGTCAATGAGACGCTTTAGTCTCATTTTGATATGTGGTGATTTTCTAAACATAGCTTAAGTGTAGACACAAGGATGAAACACACCATATAAAAATCAAACTTACTACTCAATCTTAATCGTTCTAGCTTGCAAACTATTACATCACGTCGAGGTATCAAAGCCTCATTTTAAATATTCTCGTCTCTGGGGTAAATTATTCAAGAACATTTGATTTTTTTTTTCTTTGGTTCCACTTTTTATTAATTAAAGAATAATCGCATTTGCTTCATATGCAACATAATTTTAACGCGGAAAATCAAAGCTTTAAATTTTGGAATGCATCAACAATCTTAAAAAAAATTAGATGCAACGTTTATCGCCATCTTCTTTCTTCCTGAACCCTATTACTTTATTGTCCTTTCCTCATTGAAATCTTTCTTTTTAACTCCTAGTAGAATTTAAACCCAATACCAATCGCCATCTTCTCTCTTTTTCACTGTTCACTGTTTTATTGTCCTTTCTCCTCACTAAAGTTTTCTAGTTTTCTTTCACTCCTGCGTTCAAGTGGCATTATCATCCTTCAAATGAAATGATCTAAAAAGTGACGCTGCGTTATACGAAACCCAATATATCCATAATTACACAAAGTCTTATACATGTATACAAGACAAATGCAAACAGTCTCCGGTGGAGTGCGTTCTTAAGTATCTATTTGAGACTCCCAGGTCGCTTTGACTGATTCATACTTCCTGACACTCGTCCAAGACAGATTTGATGTGGTGACTCGTTGAATTTCAAAGTTCCAGATAATTCTAAAGTTTTCTTTCTCTAAAACGAAATACTGGTCTGCACTTGAAATACTGTTTCACTTTTCATGTGCTCTCTTCGCAATAATATCCACAGTGTTACATCTAAAGATTTTGCTCGTCCCTTGAAATGTCGACGCTTTCCTGTTTTTGTTTCTATTTTTAATGGTGGGATTTGTGCATGTGTATAAGTATGAATTTGTCCCATTAGTTCTCTAGTATATTTTTTGCTTTTAATAATGATATTTATTTGTTTGTTTTACGTAGTTTTAACAGCTAACGAACACTCTTCCTCCATTGTTTATTTTTAAAGTAAATATTTACAATAATGTTCAGTCTGTACAAGACCTAAAAGCCGTTCGAAGTAGAAGGTTACAGAGTAAGAGGCAAAGTTTATACGGGTATGTCGAGAAGTAAGTGCAAGATTGTAGTGTCCGGAGATGCTGTCTCTTGGAAGTCGGTTCCACAAAACAGTGGTGCGTGGCAAGAAGCTTGTCGAGTGGAACTTACATTTCACTAGTGGAATACGAAGAGAATGAGTGTAATTCGCTACAATGTGCATGGCATGCCAAGTTTTAACCGTGAGGGTTAGAACTGGTCGAATGCAGAAATATACTTCGTTTCAACAGTTTTTATGGAAATAACAACAGAACAGTGACAGGCTTACAATGTCTCGTCTTTGAGAAGGGGGTTGTAAACTGGAAAATATTTCGTTAGCCACAAGGCGGCGGAGACGTTTTTGAACTCTATCGAGGTCGCAAAGTGAAGAGTGAGCCGTTTGTGCTCACATATAGCAGCAGTACTCAATGTATAATATGTCATCTTCACAGTGCTAGGTTTATCCATTGTCATCGACTCCTTTAGTTTAATTTAGTTTAAATCTAGAATTTACATATCCCAGGTCTTGTCCGATTTAGAAATTATCAAAACATCGTATTATTATAATCAACATTTTTCTTATAAGTAATGATAAAAAGCAATTTTCATTTAGACCTTACATATTGGTTGATTGATTGATTCGATTTATTAACCTTTTGCAAGTTATTTAAAGCCAGGAAATTTATTTAGATTGTAAGATTTTTTTTCTTCTTTTTTTTTAGATAATAATAATTGAGTGACACAATTTTTTTCTAATTAAATCTATATCTGGAGGACAAGAATATCTGGAGGACAAGAATATCTGGAGGACAAGAATATCTGGAGGACATTTCTCAAGGGTATTTTTTGTACGTGAATATAACGAACCCAACAGGAATCGGGTTCTCCAATTGGCAATGCCAAGCTATTATCTATTACACCAGTCGCACATCAAAGCTTACAACACCTGATATTCTCAAGCGGTCGCCCTTCTGGGTACTGAGCAGCCTCGATGTTGCTTAACTTAGAAAATAGTACGAGAACCGGTATTTCAACGAGATGTGGCCGTAATATGTAACTAATGCTAAATTTGTTATCAATATCAATGAGTAAAGACTTATTAATTTTGTCAAGGTCAGACATCCCCTATTAAGACATAAAATAAAAGAATCATTTATCTATACAGACAGGATATTCCTTTGGTTATATATATATATATATATATATATATATATATATATATATATATATATATATATTATTAATTATACTTTAGAACATTTAGTTTGGACAATGAAAGAACAATGTCTCATCAGCCAGTTAATAATGATAGTAATTAGCGTTTTTATTGAAAATAATTAAAAAAATATACGCCACGTCCTTTTATTTTTGGAATTTCTTTTTGCACGAGGAAAGAAGACAATTAAAAAGAGGGGAAAAAAGAGGGCAGAACAGATGAGAAAACAAGATGAGAAATCAAGATGAGAAATCAAGAATGGTAAATGAAAGAGGAAACGGAAAAACCCGAAGAAAACAAAAAGAGAAAGACAAGAGAGAAGGCACTGAGAGGAAAGAACCAATGGAAACGGCTACGAGAGACAAATTTTAAATTTACGCATGAAGTGAATTGTAGACAGATATAGTTACATGGTGTCTGGGCTCAAACCGTTTTGCATTTTTGTTTTCCTCTTTGCTTTTTTTTTTCTCCGTGCCTTTCACTTTTCTCTTTATTTTTCCTTTCTTGATTTCTCATCCTGTGTTCTCATCTTTTCTTCCCTCTTTCTTTTCTCTCTCTTTTTTCAATATCTGTTTACCTCGAACAAAACATTTTCAAAAAATAAAAGAAAGTGGTGTTTTTTCAATAAAAGTTTTTTTCAATTAAAGTTTATTACCATCATTATTAACTATCTGATGAGATATTGTTCTTTCAATGTCAAAACAAAATGTGCAACTTAACAGTAGTTTGTAGTTTGTACATGTTCTAAAGTATAATTAAAAATAAATATTCATTGCTCAAATTTTTGTTTTGAGTACTGTTTTAAATTAATATTTTGAGCGTTGCAATTATTTTCTTCGCTCCTTGTTCATTTATATATATATATATATATATATATATATATATATATATATATATTGGATTTATAAATAAACACTTATAATGCACTTCGGTTTTTGTGTTGTTGATATTTTTAACAAAACCTAACAACGAAGCATGTAATTATTAATATATTTTAATAAGGGTAGATATTATATGCTAAAACTAACATGATATATGAATATAAATTATCTTGGAAATTTTATCAATATATGTTGATTAATACTAATTTTATTATGGAAACATTGACTTGCCAAATATAAGGTTGTTACAAAATAATGGCTGCTCGAAGTGTTGTATTTTGAAAAGAAATTTTAACATAGTATTCATAGGATACATTAAGTGACTTTTGGGATACATAATAATTAATGTGAACTCTTTAATAATTCTTAACTTATTTTCAGACAGAAATATTTTTGAAGTATATAAACCCTTAATTATGAACATGACAAAGCATGATTTTCGTTTATTTTTATTCCATGAGTTTAAACTTGGGTACAATGCCTCCCAATCTTCTACCAATATCAACAGAGCACGGGGAGATGGGTCTATAAGTGATAGGGCGGTACGAAGGTGGTTCCAGAAATTTAGTACTGGTAATGAGAACCTTCAAGACGGAGAAGGTAGAAGACGGTCATGTAATCTTGACAACGAACAAGTGCAAGCAGTTGTTATGCAAAATCCACGTTAAAGTGTCAGAGAAATGCCTCAGACGCTTGGTGTCAGCACTGCAATTATCTTAATGAAAATCAAAATCTTGGGCGTTTTAAAGCAAGCTTAATTCTCTTTTTGCTTAACATTAATGACCCCTTTCTTGACCGAACAGTCACTTGTGATAAAAAGTATATCCTTTATGATAACCGTAAACGATCAGGTCAAAGGCTTGATCGTAAAGAGTCCCCCAAACATTTCCCAAAACCAAAGTTGTATCAACAAAATATTATGGTGACTGTTCAGTATGCATCTTGGTGTTATCCACTACAGCTTCCTGGGAGCAAATCAGAGCGTTAATGAAGAGCTTTAATGCAATCATCTTGCTGAGATACATGCGTACCTGCAAAAAATGAAACCTACATTAGTGAATTGATGGGTCCAATTCTGTATCCATGATAACGTGCGGCCACATGTTACAAGAATGACGTTGCAAAAACTCACAGAGTTGGAATAAGAGAGTTTACCAAATCTTATTCTCCTGACCTTTCACCCACTGATAAACATATTTTTAAGCACGTAAGCACATTTTTAAATGGTAAAATATTTAGGTCCAAACCAGAGGTGGAATCAACTTTCAAAGATGTCGTTGCATCACAGCCAATAACTTTTTATCAACGAGGAATAAATAATCTTGTCAGAGATGAATAGATGCTCAAGACTCGTATTTTGACTAATTTCAGCATTTCTGCAGTTAGTTTTTCAAGAATAAAATTATGTTTCTAAAATCTGCTATTATTTTTTTAACAACCTAATAAAATCTAACATCGTAAATAAAGTACAAGTCGCAACAAAACGAAGATTCAGAACAACATAGTTAAAACGATCGTACGTGAAATGGTGTTTTAAGGTGATATTACCGTAAGGCCAAGAAATTTCCTTTAAAATGTGACGGCTTGTTTGGAAAAACTTATTAATCCATCATCATTAGAAGGAAAAGAAAGATATCTTCTAATTACGTTTTAAAATGGCCTTTATTTATTTGTTTGTCCCTTCTAAAAATACACTCTTGTCTGAAAAAGTCAACGTTACATAAAAAAAAAATACTTCTGGTATGGTATTGATATCATTTCAAAGATTCTTGTTATTACAAATACGGAAAGATAGCGTTATTCATATATTTTTTAATCATATCACCCCGAGCAAGGCCACTGATGCGCAGGGGGCTACGTAAGAGTGAAAAGATTGGAAAAGAGAAAGCCGGAAACCACATCCTAAACAGGAAACAAGGGGTGAGCCTCTTCACCTGTTCAATAGACGTGGATGGAGTGTGAACCGGGCGATAGTTTAGTCTATCTACTCCAATTCCTAGTTTAAAAATGCTATGTATATTGGATGATTGATTTGTTTCTTTCGTATTATGTATCTTTTGCGAGTTATTTAAGCCAGAAAACTTATTTAGATTATAAGAATTTTGGAGTTATAATAATCAGTTTACTGATTCCAAGCTCTACTAATGAAACCATAGCAGGGAGAAATAGAGTGCTTTTGAAGGAATATCAGGAAACATTATTTTAGACAGGTGCTGAAAATTCTGTTTGACTAAAAGGGTATCCAAAAATAAATGTATGGTCATTGATGTGTGGTCCAAAATTGATATTTGGCCATTTATGTGTGATCTAAAATTGATATGTGGTCCTTCCAAAATAAACTATAATACTTGGTCATTTAGTTAGATGTGGTATAATGGGTTTTGTCCTATTTCGTATATATTCGGTTTAATTTAGTCAGGGACACTGCTAAACGAGTGGTTCATGTTATTATTAATCATTACTTCTTTTATATGCCGATTATGGCTCTCTACGATTCTTGTTCTTTTTAGGACTTTTTCTTATCTATCCCAAACCTTTTTCTGTCATCCATTTACACAAGATTCCTAAGTAGGTTAAACGTTGTTTTCCTCTATCAGTCTTGTATTCAATCTGCCCCTTGAATATCAAATTTTACAAGTCTCCTTATTTCAGTATGTACGCTAGACATTGCAACAATCTCTTTCTGGTTATAAAAAATAAATTTTTTTTTTTATTTCTATTTTCTCTAAAACGTCGTCGTGGCTCATATATTCGGTTCACAGTATTCCTAACACCCTTCTATTTAATTACAATTCTGCTGATTCAATTCTTTTCTTTCTCTGTGAGGAGATTAACATAGTATTCACAGAATATATTAGGTGAATTTTGGTATACATAATCATTAATGTGATCTCTGTAATAATTCTTAACTTATTTTCAGACAGAAATATTTTGGGGGTATAGAAACCCTTAATTAACAACATGACAAAACATGATTTTTCTATTTTCTCTAAAACGTCGTCGTTGCTCATATGTTCGCTTCACAGTATTCCTAACACTCTCCTACTAAATTACAATTCTGCTGCTTCAATTCTTTTCTTTGTCTCTGAGGAAACTGTCTAGCATCCACTGCCATATAGATGTTCTGATATACTTACAGAGCTAGCGAAAATAGATTTCTAACATTCGTTCTACATCATATGCACTAGAACAAGACTGCTCAAGCTTAGTATAGGATCATATTAGTGAACTATACCTTAAGTATGGCACTAACAATACTTTGCGCGGTTTGTTAATTCTTGCTCTTATGTAGATTGTAGATAAATATTTACTAAACGTAACTTTGGCACGGAGCCACACCCCTTGAATATCAGACAAGGGTCATACACTCTAGGAACAAGTGTGCGAATCCAGCTGGTTAACTACTGCTCTACTGTAGTGGTCCGATTGTAAAGAGGTACTTAAGCTTAATTACGTTAAACGTAAGGCTGCACCTAGGTAAAATCAGTAAGTTCGTAGCCCTACTGACGAAAATAGCATTTATTTCCACTCCCTCTTCATCCAAAAATATTTTCCGACGTAATCTCTTTCCTTGTTAATTCAATGAATTCAGAAGTGAATATTAATCCCATTGTTGGAATATTTTTCGGGGACCAATTTAGTTAATAACTATGTATCCGGATGCAGACTTATTGATTCAGCCTTTGATATTAGCAAATTGTTTGCAAGATTAGCTTACAAAGTGTTGAAATCTCGTGATTATTCAAGGAACTTTCTAATAACCATATATAAGGTGTGTACAAAAGAGTCAACGGTTTTCATTAAAGAAACTAGTTTTCTAAGGGGTATTCAGTCTCCATTTTATAAAAAAAAAAGTGGATACTGGGAACTTTGGCAAAAACTAAATAAATGACCCTTTCAGAAGTTTAGGACGATTGAATATAGGCGAAAGCATTTTTATTGTGATTCAAATAAAAAAAGCAAATCATCACTGATAATGTTATCATTGTGAGCATAAAGATATGAATATTTACCTTTATCATTTTAACCAATAATATATAACTTCAAATTCCCTCATTAGGCTTTATATAACCCTGACTTTATCATCTGTACCGTTTCATGCTCTCATGTGTCTTTATTTATGAAGTATAAGGAACAGCCCATCAAGCAAATTACAAATTGGAGATAGCAAAATCAAAAAAGTAAAACAATTTGAATATCTTTCCTAGATATTCAAATTAACATAAGACGGAAAGTGTGACACTTAAATCTGAAGACTCATTGTGAAAGTAATTAGAAACTTTCGAAAAATCTAAGCAAAATATTAAGAAACAAAAACAAAAAATCTATAAAAACAATGAAAAGAGCACCTGCAAATATACAAATCTACCATCCGCCCGTGCATTGAATACTGATCCCATATCTGGTCGGGTGCTCCTGCTATCCACCTAGAGATCCTTGACAAAATCCAACGGAAAATCTGCAATGAGATCGATCCCGACTTAGCAGCTAGAATACAATTGCTTTCTCACAGACGCAATGTGGCTTCCCTGTGTCAAATACTTTAACGGCTTCTGCTCCGATGAACTTAACTCACTGGTACCCCCAGTAAATTCATATAGAATTTAAATTCATATAGAATTTACTCGAGCCACAAAATTAGCAACTTGGTCCCACCCTTTTACTGTGAAACCGATAAACTGGAAAAGCAAATTCTACTCCATCAGCTTCTTTTCTCGCACTTCCAGCCTGTGGAATTCCCTTCTGCCTACTTGCTTTCCAGACGACTACAGTCTTCAAGAATTCAAATGTAAAGTCAATAGTTATCTCCTGTCTCACTAACTTGCATCCTCTCTCTCATGCTTCTTTCTCCGTCCACCCCACTCTCATCAGTATTCTCATCCTTCTCTTACCCTCTTCCTGACAAGCCCTATAACCTGTCACTCTTTCTCATAACTTTCCTTCTATATAACCCCCTGCACAACAGTAGCAGTAAAATGCCTTGCTTGGGGCGACACGATTATAAAAAAAATACCTGTTATATAATTTCAAGACTCCTATTTGCCAGTGAATGCTTGACAACCTCCTCTAGATGAAGAAACAGAAATGTGGTTCTACAGGAGGATGTTGAGAATATCATGGAACTAACATATGAGCAACGACAAAATTTTAGAGAAAATAGAAACAAAAGGAACACTTAAAATCGGCATAAAAAACAGATGAAATTTCTAGAGCACATAATGAGAAAAGTGTGCTTTAAAAAGCACAGATTGAATGCTAGAGAGACGGAGGGAAGCAATGCATAACCTATCGAGAGAGTATGAGTAAATGGATGGTGGAACAAGGTTTAGGTGACATGAGAAAAAAGACAAAAATTATTAAGAAGTAAAAACAACACATAATTGTGGAGAGCCATGATCATCAACGTTATGAAAGAACACAGCGCATAGACGAGGAACGTTAACCTCGAGATTACATCTATCCACCAAAAAGGAATCAGTTGCACAAAAGACATACAAGCTTTGAAATTTTCTGCATTTCAGTTTGTCCCCTGAATGTAATATTTATGAAAACAATTCAGCAGAAACTATATTCTGAACAATAACTGGGTAAAGTTATTGCGAAACATTTATTATGAATGACTAACATGTCTATTAAATAAATTCAGTAAATTGGAAACTTGATAAAACAGTTTGTTCGCCGCGACTACTCATAGCGATCAGTCAAAAGCAAATTATAATTCTTCTGAAACGAATGCGAGTGCCAAGTGGGCCACTTTTGGTAGGCAGAACTGGCGCTGTGGGATGCTTTTGCAAAACAAGTAAAGTTTAAACTTGTTTTGTTATCATTTTTATATATAGTTTCGGTATCTTTTATCCCGAAATGAAGAAAGAATCTGATGGTTATTTACAGTGATTTTTTTCATTTACAATTCGCAATTTATGCATATAAATAACACAAATTAATCAATTTTCTTTTGCATTAACTATAACAATAAGCTATCTAAACCAAATTATAATTTCACTCAACTTAAAAGTTAAATAGTATTTATATAAAAGGTAATATTGATATAAGTAGTATTGATATAAAAGGCTTGTATTGACACGTTTTCTAGATTGTATTAGCAAAGTGACTCACTGTAAGTAAGTAAAAAAAACATTTATTTGGGTTATTGTCTTCATATCATCATCATCGACATAAAGAAGGAATACCCAAACCTATCCGTTTTTTTGCTATCCTGCCACCTACAATCTAAATACAACGTCAGTCGTCATATTCTGTCTTCTTGAATCTTGTTCCTTGCTTGAGATGAAACGATTTAAAAATTGTTCACTTAGATGTTGAATGTTTTTACTTTAAGTTTAATGGAATTCTATCAATTCTTCAGCTAAGAAGTACTATATTTACATAGTCTATTTGCATTAAATACGTAATTTTCATAATTACACTGGTTAATCGATTTGTGTGTATATATATATATATATATATATATATATATATATATATATATATATTTTTATAATAATAAAATCGACTCTGTACGTATCCAAATCTTAAAATCTTACACAAGTAATTTTTTAGGACCACGAATAACCGGCAGAATCTAACTCCGTTATTGTCCGCCGCTATAAAGCTTTGGACAATGAGGGGAAAAAAAAGAAAACTGCGGAGCACCGACAATACATACAGTACTTCACAGCAAAGAAAAAAAACCCTCAAACGGAACGAACCACAAAGAAAGAAAAGTGCTCGATACAAAACTAACCAAAAAGGATTAACCAAGAGGCAGTGACGTAGAGCAAAAACACACGAGAAAAAATCGCAAGATCGCCAAGACCTACCGAGGTTTCGCACAACGGCTCGTCAGGGCCCTGACGAGCCGTTGTCTGGCGCGGCAAACCGCTGGTAGGTCTTGGCGATCTTGCGATTTTTTCTCGTATATATATATATATATATATATATATATAGTCATATAGTAAGACAGGTCTGTTTCGCTGTATCACACCTCATCACTACGGTTCGACATCCGATTGTTTATATATATAGACATCCGCAGACAGATATAGATATATATGTTAAAATATAGTGTTAGAATATGCTGTATTTATGGATGAAAGTGGTCAGTATCAGAAACAGGGCGCATGTATGTAAATACCAAAATGGACGCCACAAACCTAATGATTGTATCTAAGCATGTATCACATTCTCATTGATCAGTGATAACATTAGTGTCTTTTAACAAAGAAAATGTGTTGGAAACTGTGTTGGTCTTATGTAAAGAAATTGCCTTGTATAGTCCGGTGTATTTTAGACAGCCTTGCCGCCGGGGACTTCACGGCAAATCAAGGCTCAATTGTTAACATTACAATCTTCCGAAATCCATTTCTGCAAACTTTACTTTCGCATCCGAAACATAAACAAAGTAATAAAGAACTTATATATTCTTATTCATAATCTGGCTGTATTTTTTTATGTACAATTAGACTATATCTTTGACTTGCGAATCTCATAAAGATTTACAAACTTTTTGGAAACACTAAAAACGAAATCAGTTAAAGCAAACAATTTTTCGGAAAATCCACATGTAAGTAAAATAATTTTTATTTTGATAATTCTCTGTAAACATACATGCATCATGAAAGTTATATATAAATGTTATTTATAAATATAACATATTTGTTATACCTAAACTTATTTATAAATGGGACTTTGTCTGTGTGTGTGTGTCTGTGTGTGTGAGTCCGTTACCTATAGACTCCGAAACGGCTGAACCGATTTTCTTGAAAATTCACTCAGTTGTACTATAAGCGTCTGCAAGTGTTTTTAGCTAAGTTTTGTGTCGAGGTACCCCCGATAAATATCGAAACCGATAATCAAATTTGATACACTCATAGACAAAGACATAAGAAACAATATTCAGAAGTTTTAAGGTTGCAGTTCTTACAATAGTGCAGAAAATCGATAATATATATATAAAAGGCAAGATGTTTGTGTGTGTGTCTGTTTATCTGCCTGTATGTCTGTATTTTTTCAGCCCTTTTATTTTAGTTTTTGCTTCGGGTTTGCCTCTAAGTAGGTATAATAGTAGTTCTTAGTTTCAGCCATGATACCATTTACTCAGAGGACATATTTAGCCTTCACAATTCAGTTTACGAAGAAAAAAACTTATTTGATATCGATACCAGGAAATCAAAATTTGACTTGTATCCATTCATTTTTCTTTCAGCCTACGGTTTCGCTTTAACTGGAAACAACTATTGCTTTTTAGTTTTTCGTACCAACGTTCTCAGAGTCTGAGCTCCAGGACCATGGATTAGTTTTAAAGCTTTCATTACACCCGAGCAACGCCGGGCTATACTGCTAGTATCAATATATAAAATTGCCTATATATAACAAAATTAGGTGTTTTTCCAAAACTTATTCTCTCTCACTCTCTCACTCTCTCTCTCTCTCTCTCTCTGTATATATATATATATATATATATATATATATATATACACATGTGTGTGTGTGTGTGTGTGTGTGTGTGTGTGTGTACATTTGCTGTATAATATCTTGGTCGGTGTGGAATAATGCTGGGGTTCATTCATGATTGCTAGTGAAAATGATAAAATTTTGCAAAGAATTGCATTTTGCACTGAGCTATGTTGTTGAGTCCGAACCACAGATGTTGAGCTGGCGGATTTTTTGAAGAGGCAGGGTCAAAAGGGTCAGTGCCCGAGATAAGACAAGACACACTGAATTCCCCGGTATCAAGTGAGTAAATTTTTAAGTCATGTTAGCTGTCACAGACAGTTCGTTTTACAGTTTACAAACGAGAAGCTGATCTTAGCAGCTGGAGAGAGAAGGGACTAGTCAGTGGCTGGATAGCGGCTTCAATGCGTGTGTAATCCGACTAACCCAACCCACAATACGGACAAGTCACCGTTTTATTAAAAAGAACTGAATAAAAGCGAATAAATGGATATTTTTAATTATATGCATGTCTGTCGATTTTATCAGTTGTGATTTTGAATCACTTTGGGTCCGGTTTATTTCGTCATTTATATATATACAACACATTAGCACCGATTGAAAAAGAAAAAAGAATACTAGACTGCGATATGAAAAATGTCTTTCTGCTGGACGATCTCTTCAAGAATTAATGAGAGACTCGAAGCATCAGAAATATGGTTGTACAGAAGGATGCTGAGGATGCCATGGACCGAGCTTGTGAGCAACGACAAGGTGTTGAAAAAGATACAAACGAAAAGGAAAATTGACAGCTGAATTTTTGGGACACATAACGAGGAAGGAGGGCTTAGAGAATCTAATACTCACAAGACAGATAGATGGAAAGAGAAACAGGGAAAAGCGGCACGAAACATACATGATGGCCTTGAGCAAATGCATGGCGGAGCGGTGTTTAGGAGAGATCAGTCAGTTAAGTACTATACGTGATACACGTTTGGAAAAAAGACATAACAGACTGGGCAGAAAATTATCCCGCAGAAGTTTGCCATTACTTTCTGCGGTAGACTGGTTGCTAGCCAAGGCTATAGAACCCAACTTGTCCTGTTATTTAACCGATATCTGAAGGGAAGAGGCGGATTAATACCTTTCCCAAGGGTAATTACTCGTAAGTGAATGCAAGGAATTCAACTGGAATTTGAACTCGACTCCCCGATTTGTCGTTCAGAGTCGATATCCACTGCACCACAACGCACCAAGAATAAATGTGTTGAATGCGACAAGGGATAAGGGTAAGTGGAAGTCCATGACAGCCTATGTCCTGAAGGGACACAAAACATGAAAAAGAAGATCTTAAGATGAGATATGAACGAGGAAATAAGACTCATCTTTGAGTTGTCAAAGCAATGCTAATTCCATTCGCATAAAATTCTCGGGGTATAAATAAACTCTCTTGCAAGCATTACTAACTATTCCTTATCAAGTTAAAGACATTTATTCCTAATAGATTTGATTTGAACAAAAACATACACCTACTCAGACATTCATGTTCTAAAACATAATTTATAATAAATATTCACAGCTCTATACATCATATATCGAGCACTGTTTTAAATTAATGTTTTGGACGGAAAAAAATTCTTTCTTCGTTCTGTACCCACTCGGATATATATATATATATATATATATATACAAGTATTGTTGGAATAATATTCCAACATATAATATATATATATATACAAGTATTGTTGGAATAATATTCCTTGTCAAAAGAAACACTATTTTTAAGAAAGTGGTCAATACAAAAGTAGAGCTAATAATATTATTTATTCATAAATTATAACACACACACACATATATATATACATATATATATATATATTAAGAAAGAGAATGGTAGACTAGACCGGGAAAAAAGATCTTATCGAATTAATATAAATTATCAATTAGATAAAAACAGAGAGCTAGATGGATATTATCTAAAGCATTATAAAATATTGTGAGGAAAACTTAACATATATTTAGACAGTCATAAATTAGGGTCTATTTCGACAGTGTAAATTTATTACCTTGTCCCATTTAGACCATACAATATGAATGACATAATGTAAGTTTACACTGTTGAAATAAATCCTGCTTTATAACCGTCTAACACATCACTCAATAAATCCCGGGCCTAACTAATAAAACAGCAACTATTAGGTAAAATTCGACTTTATTCATCAGCATAGTCTCCTTCTGGGGTGTTAGACTAATTCCAACGCTTCTCTAACAATTCGATGCCTTTATTTATAAAGCGATTTTTCATTGGCCTAAAAGTATACCTCAGTTTCCAATATCACTTCTTCATTGGAGTCGAGTCTCTTTCCCTGGAGCATTCTTTAGAGATTTGCAAACAGCGAGTAGTCGCTGGGCCGGATCTAGAGAATAGGGTGGATGCGGAAGCAATTGGAGGTGCAGTACATGTAGTTTTGCCATCGTTGCAATCAACTTGTGACACGGTTCATGATATTGGTGAAATATCATTGTTTCATCATTTGTGGTCGTTTTTGGCGATTTCTTCCTTCAAACACACCAATAATGCTATATATTATTCACTATTGATGGTTCTTACTTTCTCAGTGTAATCGAGGGACAAAATGAACGGCTTTGCTGTTCACTTAGCTTGACTCCGGAGTGAAGTGGTAGATCCATGTTTCATCCATTGTTACATATTTATGCAAAAACTAATAGTTGCGTTGCAAAACTTGCAAATAACGCTCTGAAACTTCGACGCATTGTTGCTTTTGATCGACTGTGAAAAAACGTGGCACCCACTTTGAACACAGCTTTCACAGTGACAAATATTCGTGCAAAATGGTGAATACACTGCCCTGCAATATGTTCAGCACCTCTGCTATCTCAAGCAACTTCAATTTACGATCGGCCAAAACGAGTTTGTAGATTTTATTGGTGTTTTCCAGTACAACTACCTATTTTGGGCTACCTGAGCCTTCAGCGTTATTTGTGTCTGTATGACCACGTTTAAAGTTAGCGTACCACCTCTTAACTGTTACTTCTGACGAACCAGAGTCCGAATAACACTTATCAAGCCATTGCTTTGCTTGAACAGTTTTTTCCCATCAGCAAGTGACGAAATTAAGATTTTTCCATTGTTTTGAAAATTTGCAGCAGTAGCTTCCCTTAAATAACTGTAATTTGTAAACTAATAATCCGATTGGGCCCAAATGTTGCCACGTGCCATTTGAATGTTAGTACTTCGTAAAATATTACATGGATTTTTTTATTATTGCTGCCATCTATATGTCAGGCCCAGGACTTATTGAGTGATGTGTTATATATGTGTTGAGTTTTCCTCTCAATATATATATATATATATATATATATATATATATATATATATATATAAGAAAAAAAGAAGTTTATATAAGGCGATGAGTGCGAGAAAATAAACTATTAGAGTAGAAGTGGTTGTTTCATTTAGCTATTTCAACAGTAAAAAGGTAAGACCTAGACGCGAATCTGGTAGCTCGTTTAAGTTCATGCATTCTGGCCATCAAGGAGAAAAGTTCGTCAAAGCAGTTTCCATGAAAATATCAGTAGAAAAGAGAGAAGGAAGCTATATGTCGAATGTGATTGAAATCGAGATACCTGGACAGGATTTATTATTTAATATAACTGTGAAATTAAACCCCGGAAATTTTGTAAAGACTTGAAAGATGTTGTACTCTATCGTCTAGGTATTAATTTCTATGTTTTCTCAAGCAATTCTTGAAAGGCCATGCCAAGAATATGTATAAATTCTGAAAAAAATATTAGTAGCGCATGAAAAATATCACTGATTTACAAGGAATTTAAATATCCACGTAGGATGAAATTACCTCATATCACATCTCAATCCTGTGCTGGTGCGTACGGTGAAAAATGCACTTCATAGCCATCGAATAACAAGTGTACTATTATTAACACCAATGTGTGTTGTGATGCAGTGGATATCGACTCGGAATGACAAATCGGGGTGCTGAGTTCGAATTCCAGTTGAATTCATTGCATTCACTTACGCACAAATACCCTTTGGAAATCATATTAACCGTCTCTTCCCTCCAGTTATGGGTTAAATAATAGGCCAGATTGGGTTCTATAGCCCTGCCTGGCAACCAGTCTACTGCAGAAAGTAATGGCAATCTACTGCGGGATAATCTTCTGCCCAGTTAGTCATGTCTCTTTCGAGACATGATCGCTTAAAGCGTGTACCACGTATGGCACTTAACTGACATTACTTACTGTGCCTCAACTAGGCCAAATAGTATCACTAAAGAAAGTTTTTAAATGTGCCAAAATAAAATTCGCATACGACAGCATCTCATACACTCAATCGCTTGCTGCTTGGCCGCTATACGCTCTTAAGTAGATGTCTCTCTTTTAGAGGGAACTTCAGTTTATGTTCGTGTGTGTGTAGAAAATATGAATTTTAAATGATTTTTTTTTTATAGTAAGTTTCAATCTTTACAAGGGCCAGGATGGGCACCTGAGGTAGAGATTTACGTTAAGAAAAAAAAAATTTGCGAATAGGAGTAGAAGATAACAGTTACCTCCAACCTTGAAGGGGTCAAGATTGTAGTGATCTGGGAAATATATTCATGGGAGTCTGCTTCATGGCGTAGTGGTTCATAGGAGGAAGCTGTTCGAATATAACTTACTTCTTACCGATGGAATAAGGAAAGAATGCGCGTAGTTTGGTATGGCATGGCATGTCTTTGCCGTATAGTTTTGAATCTGAAGGACCAGTGGATGTAGTACATCCTAACCTTCTCTCTCTCTCTCTCTCTCTCTCTCTCTCTCATATTTAACTGCAGTAATACATCAATGGCATTGACTTACAGATAAAACATCAAGTCAGAAAATTTGCGATTGTTGTTAATGTCAGTCACTCAGTTAAGTGCCATACGTGAAACACGCTTGAGCGATCATGTCTCGAAAGAGACTTGACTGACTGGGCAGATTATCCCGCAGTAGGTTGCCATTGCTTTCTGCGGTAGACTGGTTGTCAGTCAACGCTATAGAACCCAATCTGTCCTGTTATTTAACCCATAACTGGAAGGAAGAGACGGATTAATACCTTTCCCAAGGGTATTTGCACGTAAGTGAATGCGTGGAATTCAACTGGAATTCGAACTCGGCTCCCCGATTTCTCGTTCCGAGCCGATATCCAATGCACCACAACGCACCATAACGCACATTGTTAATGTAAGCTGACTTATTTCTTTGAAAAAAAAAATCAAATTCAAACCAAGTATTAAAAAAATCAAATATTGAAATCTCTTCGCATGTCATTCTTCATTTGATAAACTGAACTCAATAAAAGCATTGTCATTATAAAATAATCAATTATATAATATAAAATAATTCAGTTGTTGAATCAGTGCACTGACTTTTAATGAATAAATACTAGAATATTTTTGAAAATCAATGAAAAAGACATTGAAAACTTCTTTCATACAATAAGCGGGCACTTTGTGAGTTAGCTTAATCTACGGTGATTTGGTCATTCATCCACTCTTTTTTGTTAGTCTTAAATAAATTTTTTTAAAAATCAAGACAAAAGAAACATCACTGTGGATGAGATAAAAAAAATTCAAAGAAAACATTACTTCAAAATTACAGAATTAAATCGAAATTAACACATTAGTCATCGTCTGATTTTTTTTTTTATGCAGGTCGACATAAGTTATATTTTCATGCTATAAATATTTTCTGCGAATATCAACCTACAATATTTGTTTTTATCTAAACTTATTTATGGAACTTTCTGTGTGTGTGTGTGTGTGTGTGTGTGTGTGTGTGTGTGTGTGTGTGTGTGTGTGTGTGTATCCGTTAACTATAGACTCCGAAACGGCTGAACCGATTTTCTTGAAAATTTACACAGTTGTACTATAAGCGTCTGCGAGTGTTCTTAGCTAGGTTTTGTGTTGAGGTACCCCTGATAAATATCGAAAATCGATAATCGAAAAAATCGGGTTATAGAAAAAGTGGTCCGATTTTAATCAAATGTGATACACTCATAGACAAAGACATAAAAAACGATATTCAGAAGTTTCAAGGTTGCGGTTCTTACAGTAATGCAGAAAATCGATAATATATATATATATATAATAAGGCAATATGTTTGTGTGTGTGTCTATTTATCTGTCTGTATGTCCTTTATACAAATCCACAATTTTTATCCGATTCTCACCAAACTTCACACAAATATTCTTTAGGCTGAGTCTGAGCTCCAGGACCATAAATTAGTTTTAAAGCTTTTATTACACCCGAGCAACGCCGGGCTATACTGCTAGTTAATGATATTTGCAATGACTTATTTAGCAGCATCAGATTTCTTTATGCAACTTGAGGTTTGTTAATCATATAATAAATTAATTTATAATTGTATAGTTATTGATATTTATTATATCGTGATTTCAAATACATGAAGATTGTCATAAGTCAATATAAATATATAACTCTAAAAGAGAAATAAGATATAAAGTTGTTAAATGATGCAAACAACGTTAGATATAGCAAAATGAAAAAACAAAAGAATTAATCCAATCTTTCCTAACAAATCGAGTAATGAAGATTGTGTTGAATGGATACGCTTATAGTTCATTTCATATTAATACAGGGATTTCCCAGGACTTAATCCAAAGATCTACGCTGTTTCTGGCCTTCATCAACGATCTTCCCGATGTTATCAATTCCCAATTAGATTTCTAAGGAGAAGTTACAATTATTTATTCTTGTCTTATTAGCTAATTCGTTAAAGTAAAATTAGCGAATGACCTCCCATCAGTGGTTACCCGGAGTAAGGAATGGCTTGTAAATTTTAACGCTTCTATTTAATTTCTATATAGATGTGTTCTGTCTGCTATCAGTATGGTTGAAACTAAACCTCAGGTGAGCAACACCGTTGCACCTTCTAGGACTCACCTATTCCACTGACATAAATTGGAGTGATTACATCGAATCAATTACTAAATCTATAGCTTGGAAAGTTGGTTCATTGCGTCGTGTCGGAGAATTATTCTTGTCAGTATCCTTGTTACACATTTATAAATCTAGCATTCGTCAGTGCATTGAATACAGCCACTATATCTGGTCTTGTGTTTCTCTTATATACAGTATAACCCTGATATAAGAGAGTTGTCGGGACCGGATAAAAGTTCTCTTATATCCAGGTTTGGTCTATTTTATATACATTACCACAGGCTCTAAATTGGGACCAGATAATTTTTATCTTATATCCGGGTTTCTCTTATATCCGGGTATCTTCGAGATTTTTGACAAAATTCTAAACAAGGGTCTATAATGTAATCGATCCTGACCTGGCATCTCAACTTCAGTAATTTTATTCAGTTTTCCTTTGTCTTTTCTACAAATACTTTCATGGCAACTGTTCTGAGGAACTGTTCTCCTTAGTACCTTGAATGCAGTCAAGGTACGG
This sequence comes from Ascarosepion bandense, assembly GCA_037127315.1. Classification (NCBI taxonomy): domain Eukaryota; kingdom Metazoa; phylum Mollusca; class Cephalopoda; order Sepiida; family Sepiidae; genus Ascarosepion; species Ascarosepion bandense. The sequence continues at coordinate 468,428 of JBBBDQ010001011.1, forward strand.
CATTCAAGGTACAAAAAGTTTAAGCGTGCTACTAGATGTGCGTTGTGGTGCAGTGGATATCAGCGCGGAACAAGAAATCGAATTCCAGTTGAATTTCGTGCATTCACTTACTCACAAATACCCTTGGGAAATGTATTAATCTGTCTCTTTCCTCCTGTTATGAGTTAAATAACACGTCAGATTGGGTTCTGTAGCCTTGGCTAGCAACTAGTCAACCGCAGAAAGTAATGGCAACCTACTGCGGAATAATCTTCTGCCCAGTCAGTCATGTCTCTTTCGAGATATGATCGCTCAAACATGTATCACGTATGGCACTTAACTGACTGACTGAATATAATAGTTGAAATAATGATTAAGGCTTCTACTGGTCATAAAGTGGGGCATCAGTTTATTACTTCATAACAATAGGAAACCGATCCCCCACTAATTAATCCATAAAAATATAATACATTTCTTTCCCCTCTACCTATGAGTCAAATAACAGGACAGATTGGGTTCTATAGCCTTGTTCGGCAACCAGTCTACTGCAGAAAGTAATGGCAACCTACTGCAGGATAATCTTCGGCCCAGTCAGTCATGTCTCTTTCGAGATATGATCGCTCAAAACATGTATCACGTATGGCACTTAACTGACTGACTGAATACAATAGTTGAAATAATGATTAAGGCTTCTCCTGGTCATAAAGTGGGGGATCAGTTTATTACTTCATAACAATAGGAAACCGATCCCCCACTAATTACTACATAATAATATAATACATTTTTCCCCTCTACCTATGAGTCAAATAAGAGGACAGATTGGGTTCTATAGCCTTGGTCGGCAACCAGTCTACCGCAGAAAGTAATGGCAACCTACTGCGGGATAATCTTCGGCCCAGTCAGTCATGTCTCTTTCGAAACATGATCGCCCAAGCGTGTATCACGTATGGCACTTAACTGACTGACTGACTGACTAGATTAACAACTAGAATTTATCAATTCAATGTTGACCTAACTAGATGAAACTGTATGCTATACACCAATAGTTTCTTTTCATGCACTTTTCTCCTGTGAAACTCTCTTTCAGTGTCTCGCTTCCTTGCCATCTACAATCTTTAAATTGTAAATTTGACATTTAAATGCAACGTATTTCGCCATCTTCTGTCTTCCTGAATCCAGTTCCTTTATTGTCCTTTTCCTCACTTGCCTTCGCTAAAGCATTCTCATTCTATTTCATTCACTGTGACACCTTGCGTATTAGTAGCATTATCGCTTTCCTTGGCGTGAAATGATTAAAAATTAAGATAGCTTACACTCCACTCACGTTCTTTTGAACAGGTGAAGAGGTTCATCCCTTGTTTTCTGTTTAGGATGTGGTTCCCGGCTTTCTTCTTTTTTCTCCCAATCTTCTTTAAATTTTTATTTTCTTTTTTTTTTCTTGTTCTCAATTGGAGTATATAGACTTAACTATCGCCCGGTTCACACTCCACCCATGTCTTTTGAACAGGTGAAGAAGCTCATCCCTTGTTTCCTGTTTAGGATCTGGTTCCCGGCTTTCTTCTTTTTTTTCCAATCTTCTTTCACTTTTTTTTCTTTCCTCTTTTTTTTTTTTTTGTTCTCAATTGGGGTAGATAGACTTAACTATCGCCCGGTTCACACACCACCCACGTCTTTTGAACAGGTGAAGTGGCACATCACTTGTTTTCTGTTTAGGATGTGGTTCCCAGCTTTCTTCTTATTTTTTTCCAATTTTCTTTCACTTTTTTTCTTTTCTCTTTTTTTTTTTGTTCTCAATTGGGGTAGATAGACTTAACTATCGTCCGGTTCACACTCCACCCACGTCTTTTGAATAGGTGAAGAGGCTATTCCCTTGTTTCTTTTTTATGATGTGGCTCCCGGCTTTCTCTTTTCCAATCATTCTACTCTAAAGTAGCCCCATGCGCATAGGTGGCATCACCGCCTTGCTTGGGGTGATATGATTAAAAAAATAAAATAAAATAAACTAATGAATATGGTAGTGAGGGGCAGTGAATGCTGGACAATATCATCAAAGATAAAGGAAAAACTTGAAGCGACTGAAATGTGGTTCTACAGAAGGATGCTGTGGATATCATGGACCGAGCATGTGAGCAATGATGAGATTTTGGAAAGGATGGAAACGAAAAGGAAATTAATACTGAGCATCAGGAAGAGACAGCTGAAGTTCCTAGGACATGCAGTGAGGAAGGAGGGCTTAGAGAACCTGATACTAACAGGCTAGATAGAGGGAAAAAGAGACAGAGGAAAGCAGCGGATAACATATTTGAAGGGCCTGAGCAGGTGGATGACAGAACGGAGGTTGCCTGGTGTTACAGGAGAAAGTGTGCTCAGAGCCACCAGAAATAGGGAGACGTGGAAGGCTATGATCGCCTACGTTCTGAACAGACAAGGCACATAGAAGTTCAACGAGAATACATGGAAGAGATTTGATGATTTGAATATATATACTGCCACTTTATAATCCACGGTGACAACCAGAGTTTTCAGGTTGCAAAATGAAAGTAAAGAAAAAAATATTTATTTATGCTTCACAAAGTTTCGTATAATAATAAATTCACGGAAAACTAAAGGATAAATAACAATGGCCTGTAACCCAAGGAAGTGTTGCGATTTGTGATGATACTGGGGAAGGTGCTGGAGATTTTAGAAAGTTTGCTGTCACCTAATCTCTACCATTCTTATTACTCTTATATTTCTAGCAATGCTTAAAATAATTGAGTAAAGAAGCTATAAAGCATTAAGGGAATAATCATAGCATACATTGTTTGATCGCTGGGAACGATTCCGAAAAGCCAAGCAGGAATCGAAACCTTAACGACTGAACAGTACTACTGAAAACAATTGAAATATTCAGATGAATCAACAGGAGACATGATGTTACTTAGCCTCCACTGAAACCCACCAGGTACTTTTTGTGTAAAATCTTTATAACAAATTATATTTCTTCATTAGTCAGATTAAAACAATAGAATGGGTAGATTTTCTAGGAAAGAAGAAGAATGGTAAATGTATGCGTTGTAGCACATTGGATATCGGCTCGAAACGAGAAATCGGGGAGCCGAGTTCGAATTCCAGCTGAATTCATTGCATTCACTTACGCGCAAATACCCTTGGGAAAGGTATTAATCCGTCTATTCCTTCTAGTTATGGGTTAAATAACAGAACAGATTGGGTTCTATAGCCTTGGTCGGCAACCGGTCTACCGCAGAAAGCAATGGCAACCTACTGCGGGAAAATCTTCTGCCCAGTCAGTCATGTCTCTTTCGAGACAAGATCGCCCAAGCGTGTATCACGTATGGCACTTAACTGACTGACTGAATTTTTAAAACGGTTAATATATAGATGAACGACGGCAAATGGTGGTGATAATTAAATTAATATTCAGAATATAAATATTATATAGTTATTATTAATTAGTAATGCATTATTCTGTACATCACTATTATTTTATACTCTTTGAGATACTACAGTTAACACACCAATAACATTTAGAATTTAATATTAACTTTGGTTGACCAAGTAAACAGTAAATCACCTCAATGCGCCAAGTCTTTTAATAACTTTTCTTTTTTATTATTATTATTTCTAGTTATTGAGTTTTTACACTAACTGATGGTTTTCTCTGGAAATTAAGTGACAAGTTTCCTCAATACTTTAGCACTCGATTCATCATCATCCTCATCATCATCATCCTCATCATCATCACAGCTTTATACTTATTACTCTAGACTTCACGCCAGCAGTAACTGCCGATGAAGAGTTACCCTACTGACATCTTAATATTCTAACTCCTTTAGAAATTTATATTTCTTTTTTTCTTCATATTATTATTATTATTATTATTATTATTATTATTATTGCTGTTGTTGTTATTGTTGTTGTTGTTGTTGCTGTTATCGTTACTCTTAAGTCGTAAATACATAGATGAATGTAAATATACAATCTGAGTATGGAGCGTATTTTCCTTCTTCACAGATCCTTTTTTTCCTCTGCAAGTTTAAACTTTTATGCACCTATATATTAATAAAATAAGTAACTATGTATAATATTCTCATAATTTTATCGAATTACATACAAAAAGGACAATTTTCATGTATATTTCGTATCTTTATTTGAGTTGTGCAGTTATAAATTTACACGCAAAAATACTATGATGCGCCTAGTTTAGACTTTTTAGAGTACCGACATACACACAGTATAGGTTGTTTTACAAGTTTGTTTTCTATTAGTTATTTTGGAAATATAAAAAAAGGGAATTCAGTCTGTTCATTGTCATGTATGGAAAGTAGTGAATGAATCTTGCTGAGACATTTGATTCTGTTCACATACTGAGGATTTTCAGCACTTTCAATGTTTTTTTTGTTTTTTTTTAATTAAGGACTTTTAACGAACCTAACTGGCTCTGCATGAATTAATTCATTATGTAGAATTTGTACAAAAAAAAATTTCTTATTTTGCTGCATTATTTTATTTTTTATTAATTTAATTTTGCCGATTGTCATCAGTCAAATAAAAGAAAAACTTCACTTTAAAAATGTATTTGTTTAAATAATTGTATCGATATCCTCCAATATACAAAAAAAAAACCCCAAAAAAACAATCTGAATGAACGACTTTCATCAGAAAGAATATTAATTTTTTCATTACATTAATTGCATATTAAAATCATAAAATTAAAAATGTAATGAATATATAATTGAATATGTATCTGCTTAAGCGATTTTATTGTTATTGTTTTGCTGTTATTGTTTAGTTTTTTAATAATAAGTCTGATTGCTTTAAACATTTCTTTAGAAAAAATACGAGGTCGGGAATCTGCCGGTTGAACTATTTTGTGTTAGTGAATGAAAGACAGTGAACAGAAAAGAAAAAAAAAAGGAGATAAAACAAACTCTTACCTTTTTTTCTTTCTTTCTTTCTTTTCTGTAGTATTTGATTAGTTTATTTTTTTGGGGAGGCAAATTTTCATTCCGATGTTTGCTGTCTTTCGAATAATCCAACAGTGATCCGAACAAGTGAAAACAATGAGAGAAAGAAAAAAGTTTTATGTTTTTTGCCTGACACAGATTAAATTTTTGCGTCTGAGCGAAAGTCCGTTTTTAAAATTTCAACAGAAAATTTTTTCATCTTTTGTTTCTTTGCCAGTATTTGTTTTCGTCTTTTTTTTTTTTTTTTAATTTTATATTTTCCTCTCCGTTTTAACGTATGTTGTACCTTGTACACAAGCTTGTCAGCGTTTGTATGAATTTAAACTGCGAGGAAAAATATTCTTTGGGAGCACCGACCGACTCGACAGACACACAGTCACAACCCATGCATAGGCCGGTGTAGATTATAAACACAACGGAATCTCACTTCAGTTCTCTGTCTGCCTGTCTATTGGTCTGCTAATTTATGTAGTTGTCAGCATCTCTCTCTCTCTCTCTCTCTCTCTCTCTCTCTCTCTCATTCTTTCTCTCACACTCTCTCTATCTCGCGCTTTTTTGTGATTTCTCTTTCCTATTTTTACTTTTTTTTCTTCTTGAGCGGTAAATACGCTTTTAAAGATAACGAAAACTTTTTGGGGAGGTCTGCGTTTCCGTTATAATGGTAGCAGCTTAAAGAATTTGTCTTGACGTTTGACTCTCGTAAGAAGAGGACACTGTTCAGTTTTACGAACGTTCCGAATGTCGATTAGATGAGGCTTGATATATACTGCGACCAGATTTTCAAAAGGATCAGCGACCTCCCATTGTGTATGTGTATGCGTGCATGAATGTGTCAGTGTGGTTGTAAATGTATAGTATCAACAGATGCCTAAACAAGATCTTTCATTCTCCTTCTATCTATCTATCTATCTATTTTAACCTTTTAATGATGATAATAATAACAATACTATATATATATATATATATATATATATATATATATATATATATATATGTGTGTGTGTGTGTGGAATAATATTCCTTGTCCAAAGAAATACTATTTTTAAAAAAATAAAAATAAAAATTTAAAATAAACCACATTACTTGACAAGACTCAAGAAGTGTCGAAACAAAATAGCTACTTTTGTAGTGATATTGTAACATATCCATGTTATAATTTATATATATATATATATATATATAAATTATCCATGTTATAATTTATATATATATATATATAAATTATCCATGTTATAATTTATATATATATATATATATATATATAAATTATCCATGTTATAAGTTATATATATATATATATATATATATATATATATATATATATATAAATTATCCATGTTATAATTTATAGAAGGAAATTACTGCAAAAGTAATTCAAACTTACCAAAAAGGTAGCTTTTAAAATTCCACTTATCCTATCGGCACAATGCTTCTATGACGGTCTTTGGGAATCCAATTCGTAAAAGTTCAAATAATCTATTACTCTTGGGGTCATCAGGAGAGAATGTGCACCGTTTCGGGGCCTTCCTCTCTACGGTTTTCATTGCACACCGGTCCCCCTCACTGATGTGAGGCCCCATTGTATTTTACCAACCGTTTCAACGAAAAGCAAAAATATATATATATATATATAAATTATCCATGTTATAATTTATATATATATATATATATATATATATATATATATATATATAGTTATAGTTATAGTTTAGATTTAAGTTAGACCAGTAAACAGTAGTATTAGAAAGTGCTTAGTACATTTTTGAAAGAAGATGAAGTTTCAACATGTAGATCTTTTCCATTTATATATTTAGGTAAGGAAGATCAGCCGGTGTTTACGCTATGTTGGTTTCAACCTTTTTAGTTTCGTCAGCCGAAATCGACTGACACGCTTACACACACACGCACACACACGCTTACACACACACACACACACACACACACACACACACACACATATATATATATATATATATATATATATATATATATATATATATATATACACATATATATATAATGTGTGTGTATATATATATATACATATATATATATATATACACACATATATATATATGTGTGTGTATATATATATATATATATATACATATATATATATATGTGTGTGTGTGTGCTACGTTCTTCATGTCTCTTTATTTAAATATTGAACACTTTGACATGGGTTAATAGTTAGAAACTAAAACCTATTACATTTAGTGAGTAGTGAGTTGATCTTCACTGGATACCTCCATACTTTCTGCTATGTGTCACATCTAAGCACACACACACACACACACATACACACACACATACACACATATATATATCTATATATATATAAATAAATACATAAATAAATAAATATATATATATATATATATATATATCACTATCACGCCCTTCATATACATCTATCTCTCTCATTTGGATTATGTATGTATGTATGTATGTATGTATGTATGTATGTATCTATCTATCTATCTATCTATCTATCTATCTGTCTGTTCATAATCTCTCTATCTATCTATCTGTTCATAATCTATCTATCTATCTATCTATCTATCTATCTATCTATCTATCTACGTTCTATCTTACGCTCTTCATATCTAACTCAGCATTTTGATTATCTATGTATGTATCTGTCTATTTACCTATCTGACGAACATCATATCAATCTGAAACATTTAATTATTCATCATTCTTACGCTTTTCATATTCATCTATCTAGCTCAACATTTTGATAATGTATCTACACATTTTATTCACTAAATATTACGTTCTTCATATCTATCTATCTATCTATCTATCTATCTATTTTACTCTATTCATATATATCTATATATCTTAGTCTTATGTATGTATGTATGTATGTATGTATGTATGTATGTATGTATGTATAGTAATGTATGTAACCGAGTGGTTAGAACGTTCGCTTTCTGGCCATGAAGCCGGGTTCGAATCTCACCATGGTCGATTTGTCAGGAAGGTGACTTCTTGATATTATCTCTTTGGAGGAGGCGATTCCAGCAAGTGGCACCTTTGGAAATTGCCTGAAAAACTATACCACGGGGACCCAAGTCTTGTGAGTGAAATTAGGTAGACGGCTCCCTTTGAGGAGTCGTCGATGGTTGTGCTAGCTCGAAGTCACAATAGATAACGCTAGATCGTAACTAAGGTCCGCTCAGCATAGTTACAATATAAACCACAAGTCAAACACAAGTCTTCCTGAGCAGGCGTCTACAATGGGGATTAGCTAGCCACCCTGGTAGACGGGTATCCTCGAATACGAGTGAACAGCCATTAGGTATCTATCTATCTATCTATCTATCTATCTATCTATCTATCTATCTATCTATCTCAGTCTTTTAATTATCTATCTATCTATTTTAGCCTTTTGAATATCTCATTCTCGGAGTTGGCATTTCGGGCTCCTCTTTTTAGTGATGACCATGCTTTCATTTTCCTGTAATTTATATATATATAATCCTTTCTTTCCGCTTTCTTTAAATACCTTCTTTAGAAAGTTTTGTAGTTTCCTTTCCTTGCCTTCTATCAGGACTGTATATTTTGCGTATCTTATTATGTTAAGATTGTGTTCACCAATAACTGACATGATTTCTAGAGCCCTCAGAATTGTCTAACTGTATAGGTTGAATATATCTGGCGAGAAGGCACATCCTTGTCTTACATCCCTTTCTATTTTTGTATATCTGCTGAACTCGTTTCCTGTCCGTATGCAGGCAGTTTGCTTCCAGTACAGTCCAAGTTCTTGATTATTTTAATGTCTTTCCCAAATATGTCAAGGTTGCCAAGCGTCTCTATCAAGTCTTTGGGGCGTACTTTGTCGAATGTCTTTACGTAGTCTATTAGACAAAAGTACACATTTCTCTGCGTTTTTATTGCCCTTTCTGGTAATTCTAAGCATAGATATCGTGTTCCATGTCCCAGTTTCCTTAAAGACACAGCACATTTCTTGTCCTACCTCTGGCCTGATTCTGCAGCGCGTTCTATTCATCAGAATTCGGATGATGAGGTGATTGTTCGGCGTTTTCCATGATGGTCTGTTTTGCTAATGACATTTGTTTTCATAACCTAAACCAAGTCGTATGCGCCTTTCCCAGTATATGATTGCTAATACCTTATGTTTTGTGTTCTATTTAGGCCAGCTCGCTGCATTCATTGATTATATGATCTACCGTTTCATCTCCGCAGAGGCATTCGTTTGTGCCTGGCTTCTTACGCAGCTAGAAAGAATGTATCTTCTCACCAGATCTATTCAACCTGTACAGCGAAACAATTCTGGGAGCTCTAGAAGTCCTGCTAGTCATTGGTGGCCACAATCTAAACATAATAAGATACGCAGATGTCACAGTGCTAATAGCAGAAACGAAAAGGAAACTACAAAAGAAAGCAGAAAAACTAAAAGAAAACTGTATGCATGGTCATTAGTAAAATGCAATCTTTAATCGTTGCATACTGTTCCCTTAATTCCCTTTCGTTTATTGGCTTCTATCATCAATATTGTTTTTCTCAGATTCTTTCACACTCGTTAAATCCTTTTGTTTTAGTAGGCTCAATTTTTTTTTAATTCAAAAACACCAACAATGCTATGATCTAGACGGTTTAAATCCTTTTCTCGGATTTCGATAAAGTTTCGATTCCAGCGGTTAAGGAGCAGTTCCAATTGCATTTACTACTATGGATATTTTACAAATTTTCATCTTCCATATCTTTTGAAATCGTAAGATTATGATATTTGTCTAATTTATCATTCTCCTTGCTCAATCCTTTATTAGGCCAAAGTTTTAGGCCGATGAACTGGCAAGACGTTTTTCATTCTTCTTCTTCTTCTTCTTCTTCTTCTTCTTCTTCTTCTTCTTCTTCTAGATTATTTCATCCTGTTTGGTTGCGGACATGAAGTGGTTTTTCCATGTATCAAATCCCAAAATATTTTATTTTGTTTTCCATGAAGATCTCTGGTTTTGTATTTGTTTTCATTGCTGCCTTCCTTCGTTATTACATATTATCTGTGTAATCTTTGGGTTGTAAAGTTTGGCGTATGACCATCGGTTTCCTGGACCGCCGATCTATTGATTAACGTTTCTCTTTAGACCATTCGAGGAATGGCCCTGTTTGTCCCACTAACTCACAAGTGTTATGTCTTTTAATCATATTTCTTGTAATTAGTTTGGTTTTAGGAATTTTCATTATCCACTAAAGATATAATTTTTTTCATTTCTGTCTGATTTTTACTACTTCAACTAGTCACATTCGAGTACGGTGATTCCAATCGAACACCCTGCATTCACTTACGCACTGGTACCCTTTGGAAAGGTATTAATCCGCCCTTCACTCCAGTTATGGGTTAAATAACAGGGCAGGACTTGTGACCCTGCCCTTAAACAAATCCCAATGAAACCTTCTCCATCGGGGAGAAAGCCAGCTCAACCCCGACCAGGTCCATGCGGCTTGGACACACTCCACAGGTTATGGACTCTTCTACTGCGTACACCTATCTATCGCATTATCAGTATAATTTCTATCTGTCTGCGATAAGGTGGATTTTTTTCTATTTGAGCATAAAAGAGAACAGAGCATAATATATATATACTGTTTGTGCGTCTTTATATATTCTGTTTTCTGTATCTGTTTATCCTCATGTAGGAGTGTAAGTGTTAAACGCTTCTAAGTTGCAGCTTCTCTGTCCGTAAAATATAAGAAAGCAATACACTGGGCCTCTTCGGCCTCACTCTCTCAACTGACCTCAAGTGGAACTACTACACCGAATTAATATCTACTGTTAAGAATGGTGGATCACTGTGTCGGGCAAGGAAGGTTTTCTCGTCAAAAAAAAAAAAACTACATTCGACCGTGCATTGAATACTGTTGCAATATCTGGTCAGGTGTTCCTGTTATTCATCTCAGATTTCTCGATAAAATTCAAAGGAGAATCGGCCACGTAATCGATTCAGAGTTAACAGCTTCTAAGCATTTATTTTCACGGTTTCTGCTCTGACGAGCTTCATTTTCTGTTGCCCTGACCAAATGAATTTACTCGTGCTACTAGATTAGCAACTAGGTCGCACTCTATTACCGTCAAAATAGTCAAATGTAACCACCACTTCTATTCTGTCAGTTTATTTTCTCGCATTTCCCGCCTTCGGAACTCCCTTTCGTATACATGCTACCCTGATAGCTACAATCTCCAAAAGTTTATGTGCAACGTGAATTGCAATCTTCTCTCTCCTTGAATCCCATCTTTCTCTTAACCTTTCTTCGACATCCATTGTGCCTCGTTTTATTTTCCCCCTCTCTTTTCATATTAACCTCTGAGCAGCAGTTGCAGTACTGTTTTTCTTGAGATGAAACAAATAAGGAAAAAACACATTCAAAGTGAATGCATAAATGCTTCAGTTTAGACACGCATCCAACAAGATTGAGCAGAAAGAGCAGAGATCGGAGCAACGTCTATTCCGTAGCACACTGGTAGCTGTCCGTCCAACTTATTCAGGTTTCTCTTCAAGATTTCGGTAATCATGGCTTTCTACATTTTCCTATACTTTAAAGCTTTTAGTAAATTCTGTCTTTTTGTTGTCTCACTTAAACCATATCTTACATTTATTTACACAAAATCATGAGGTAAGTTATACGCTCTTTTCCTCTGCCATTCTTGCCTTCTGTTATAGGTCCTTACCTGTAACTCCAGAATGAACTCTTCCTAACACTATATATACTACGCCTCGAAAGAGAAAGTCGAGTCGAGTCCTTGCACTGTACTACAACACTGTCAGCTCTCTGCCTCCGAGCAGAGAGCAATAACCCAGTCGTGGTTCCGCCGAAGGGTAGAATCACGACTGGGGAAAAATAGACAGATATTTTTTGGCCCGGCTATATGGCCGGGAATACCCACTATGAAATGACCATGTGTCACATCCAGCCTACGTGGGAAGGCTAGTAAATACAGTCGAGTCCTTGCACTCTACTACGACACTGTCAGCCCTCTGCCTTCGCGTAGAGGGCGATCTCTGCTTCCGAGCAGAGAGCAATAACCCAGTCGTGGTTCCGCCGAAGGGTAGAACCACGACTGGGCAAAAATAGACAGACATTTTTTGGCCCGGCTATATGGCCGGGAATACCCACAATAAAATGACCATGTGTCACATCCAGCCTTGCGTGGGAAGGCCTATAAATACAGTCGAGTCCTTGCACTCTACTACGACACTGTCAGCTCTCTGCCTTCTGGTAGAGGGCGCTCTCTGCTTCCGAGCAGAGAGCAATAACCCATTCGTGGTTCCGCCGAAGGGTAGAAGCACGACTGGGGAATAATAGACAGACATTTTTTGGCCGGGCCATATAGCCCAGAAATTCCCAGTCATAACTGACCATGTGTCACATGTTGCCCTTACTGGGAGGGACAGCTAAATAATGTCGAGTCGGTAGTAGTTCACTCCAAACCAGACTGATAGTCATACTAATACCTTTCACATTTTGTATTTTATTTCTTGTTAATATATATTTGTTATTTCTACCCTTGTAGTCGTGTTGTTCTTTTCGGATCTAAACCTGGTCTATAACACCTTCAAAATGTTCTGTGAGTGTTAAATTTTCAAGCCATCTTTCCTCATTATGTAACCTAGAAATTTCAGCTAACTCTTTTTGGTGCTAAGTATATATATTTTTGTTTTTCCATTTTCTTGAAAACTGTGTCGCTGCTTCCATGTTCATGTTGGACTTTTTGTGTGCATATATATACTGGTGAGACAGCCATGGGCTAACCCATTTTATAGTTCACCAATAGAAGTCTTAACCCATCAGGAAGCTCAAAATATTCAATGCAAGGTGTATAAAAGGCGGCCATATTTTTCCGAGAATTGCCGATCAAATCCGATTCAGTAGAGTGTCTGATTTGTGAGTGTTGATTAATCTCTAACGTTGTTTCATTGAACAGATTACGTGCTGCGCTTTATCCATAAACTATGGCGGTCATTGTCAACAAAGGTTACGGGGTCAGTCTACGACTCTATTTTGACGGTGACGAGTCAAAATACGAATTGTGAGAATTGAAATTCCTAGGCTACCTTAGAATACGAACACGTCAGGACATCATTCTTTGCCAAGAGGATCAGAAGGAAGATAATGATTTCATGGAAAGAAATGCGACTGCGTTCGCCGAATTAATACAATGCCTTGATGGCAGGAGTTTTCCTTTAATAATGAGAGAAGCCAGGGATAATGGCAGGAGAACTTTAAGAATATTGCGTGAACAGTTCAGTGAATGGCATTCTCAGCATTCTTTTGTGGAACCATAATTGGAGTAGATAGACTAATTGGAGTAGATAGACTAAGCTATTGCCCGGTTCATACTCCACCCACGTCTATTGAACAGGTGAAGAGGCTCATCCCTTGTTCCCTGTTTAGGATGTGGTTCCCGGCTCTCTCTTCCAATCTTTTCTTTTTTCTTTTTTCAATTGGAGTAGATAGACTAAAATATCGCCCGGTTCACACTCTACCCACGTCTATTGAACAGGTGAAGAGGCTCATCCCTTGTTCCCTGTTTAGGATGTGGTTCCCGGCTCTCTCTCTTCCAATCTTTTCTTTTTTATTTTTTCAATTGGAGTAGATAGACTAAACTATCGCCCGGTTCACACTCTACCCACGTCTATTGAACAGGTGAAGAGGCTCATCCCTTGTTCCCTGTTTAGGATGTGGTTCCCGGCTCTCTCTCTTCCAATCTTTTCTTTTTTTATTTTTTTCAATTGGAGTAGATAGACTAAACTATCGCCCGGTTCACACTCTACCCACGTCTATTGAACAGGTGAAGAGGCTCATCCCTTGTTCCCTGTTTAGGATGTGGTTCCCGACTCTCTCTCTTCCAATCTTTTCTTTTTTATTTTTTTCAATTGGAGTAGATAGACTAAACTATCGCCCGGTTCACACTCCATCCACGTCTATTGAACAGGTGAAGAGGCTCATCCCTTGTTCCCTGTTTAGGATGTGGTTTCCGGCTTTCTCTTTTCCCATTTTTTCACTCTTACGTAGCCCCCTGCACATCAGTGGCATTACCGCCTTGCTCGGGGTGATACGATTAAAAAAATATATATATATATTTCTGTTGTTTCAAATCTTTTTATTTATTTATGGTGAGATTGTTCAGCATTCATTGCAATCTGGGAAGACCGATATTATACAATAGTTTAGTACGTACTTTTTTTTTTCTTCAAACAATTTTTTTCTGTTTCTTAATACTTTAATATCTTTTGAAATGAATCTTTCTCTATCACAAGAATTCTTCTGATTTCAGTGTCGCACTTTGCGTCCTCTGAGAAAACTCTTCCCAGATATCTAAATTTCTGTACTTACTTGATTTCGGTATCACGAATTTGTAATTGGTACCATATATTTTTATTCTTGCTTTTGATGTTTACTCCCTTATTGCTTTTCTTCACTAGCTTTGCTCTTTGTCTCTGCTATCAACACAATTTATTTTCAAAATTGTGGCCGCCAATAATGAATCCTGGTAGGAATTCTCTCTTACTGTATAGGTTGAATAAGTCCGGTGAGAAGACACACCCTTGTTGTACATCCCTTTTCACGGGATACATTTTTATATTCACGGAATTCATTAAAAACAGAATAAGTTTCTGGGAATAGAAACTTAATACCATTTATTCGTGCCTCGATAGTAAGTCTGGTCTGATGAGATCGATAAGGTCTAATTGGTGGCTGATCTAAAAGATGACCTACAGTCAGTTGTAAACTAGAGCAAAGGGTTCCATTTTAATTCTAACGCCTCCAAATACAAAACGGCCCTGTTAAACATCTGAGAAAATCATTTCTGTCATTCATCAACATGGCTAATGCTAACGTCACTGCGCCTTCTCCAGATAACATTCTCGGCTGACATGAAATAGAACGACTATATTAAATCTATTCCTAGGTCTGCTGCTAAGAAAGTTGGTTTACTGTATCGTACTAGAGAGTTTTATCTCCATAATCTGTCTTACATGTCTTCCATTTGTCCATACTTTGCACATATGGTCCCATGATCTTGTTATATTTTTAGAGATTCTTGATAAAATCCATAAATTTTTTTTTTTAATCATTTCACCCCGAGCAAGGCGGAAACGCCACTGATGTGCAGGGGGTTACATAAATGTAAAAAGATTAATTAGAAAAGATTGAGGAGTACAAACTAGTTAGAAAGGAACAATAGAAAGCAAGTGCGATGACAGATACATAGATGGAGAGAAAGGGAAGGTTATACAGGGGAGGGGAGAGAGCGAGAGGCCAGTGGTTAGTAGATGAGTATTGACTTTGCATTTAAATTTCTGGAGGTTGTAGCCGTCAGGAAAGCAAGAATACGGGAGCGAGTTCCACAGGCGGGAAGTGCGAGGGAAGAAGCTGCAGGAGTAGAATTATCGTCTGCATTTGACTAACCTGACTGTGAATGGGTGGGACCCAGTTGCCAGTCTGGTTGCACGAATAAACACCTGTTGAGGAGGCATCAGTGACTTAAGTTCGTCAGTAATATAATTTGTCCTCACCATTTCCATAAATACATTCATGGTAATTGTTCAGATGAGCTCTTCGATACAGTACCTAGACTTTATGAATTTAAACGCTGTACTAGATCACTAGATTTGATGTACATTGTGGTGCATTGGGTATCAACTCGGAACGAGAAATTGAGGAGCCGAGTTCAAATTCCAGTTGAATTCCTTGTATTCACTTACGCGCAAACATCATTGGGAAAGGTATTAATCCGCCTCTTCCCTCCAGTTATGGGTTAAATAACAGAACGGATTAGGTTCTATAGCCTTGGCTAACAACCAGTCTACTGCAGAAAGTAATGGCAACCTACTGCGGTATAATCTCCTGCCCAGTGAGTCATGTCTCTTTCGAGATGATCACCCAAGCGTATATCAGGTATGGCATCTGACTGACTGACTGACTGACTGACTAGATCACCAACAACGCCTCACCAATTCACTCTTGAATGGGCTAGATGTAACCGTAAGTTCTATGCTGAAAGTTTTTTTCTTGATGACATTTTTTTGTTCTCTCTCCTAAATAAAGCTTCCGTTTTCTAGTATTTCACATCCAGTTACACTTGTTTCTTAGTGGCTTTACTGCCTTGCTAGGAGGTAATTTAATTTCGAAAAATGAAAAGGAAAGCGCAGTGACAATCGGAGTAGTGGAGGAAGTCGAATTTTTCTGGGGAAGAATGTTTCTTGTTCAGACACCATTTAATATTTTATATGCTTACTTTACCCTGAACCTGGTGCCCCTGCAACAGGTGTTTACTCGTACAACCAGACTGGCAACTGGGTCTCACCCACTCACAGTAAGATCAACCAAATGCAGACAATTTTACTCCTGCACCTTCATTTCTCACACTTCCCGCCTGCAGAACTCACTTTCATATTCTTGCTTTCCTGACAGCTACAACCTACAAGAATTTAAAAGCAATGTCAATACTCATAACCACTCGACTAGTTCTTTCTACAACATCCTGTATATTCTTTCCTTTCTCTCAACCTTTGCAACTGTCATCACAGCTGTATTCCCATCCTTCTCTTGCTCCTTTCTAACTAGTTCGTCTTTCTCTTTTCTCTCCTCTTATGTAGCCCCCTGCACATCAGTGGCATTACCGCCTTGCTCGGGGTGATATGCTTATAAAAAAAAAATATTCGTCTTCTGCAAGTAGGGTAGCTATTCATATGCCTTAACATCTTTGAAGAGACACATATTATTCAGAAGTAAACTAAATGAACAAAATATCAAATATTTTTGGAAAAACTTCGGCAGCCTCCCCAGAGAAGTAGTATATATCGGAAAAGAAATTAACACAACAGAAGTCCTGTGAAGTTTACAGAAAACGAAAAAAGACAGTTAAGTATAGGAGGTTGTCATATTTGAAGTATTTGTCTATATTTCTGAGATGAGGTAGTATTTACACTATCTACATTATTCTTAAGAACACATGGCCCAGTGAATATAGACGTTGGTTAGTTTCTAGTGACTTGGCCCAAAGAGTTGTTAGTTCAATACCAGGCTACAGCAGTGGTGCACAAGTAACTTATAGAGTCCGGTTAGAGGGAGATGACTACTGAAAGAAGTTTTACATATGGAATGAGAATGATATACCTCATTGATCGTTATAAAGTTTTCGGTTCGAAATTTCTAGCAACTGAAGAAGGTAGGTGCGTACAACGGCCAAAATGTCGTAAAAATGGCAACAAAGATGAGAACAATAGTCGGAATAGTGTAAATAGTGTCATATTTAAAGATTTAGCCGATCAGGACTCAACAAATTCTTTTTCTTTATTATCTGTGATTTTTTTGGAAAATTAGTGAAGTACTTTTTTTTTTTTTTTGCTCCTCCACGGATTCGAATTCAGAGTTTTCATTCACCTAGACTGGCTGCCACCCAAAACTAGCGAATTTGGTTTACACTGATGGGGCAGAAATGACAGATCAATGCCTTTCTTAAGGTCATTTATACGAAAGTGAATGCGATGCCTCCTCAACAGGTGTTTACTCGTGCAACCAGACTGGCATCTGGGTCCCACCCATTCACAGTCAGGTTAGCCAAATGCAGACGACAATTCTACTCCTGCAGCTTCTTCTCTCGCACTTCCCGCCTGTGGAACTCGCTCCCGTATTCTTGCTTTCCTGACGGCTACAACCTCCAGAAATTTAAATGCAAAGTCAATACTCATCTACTAACCACTAGACTCTAGCTCTCTCCCCACCCTTGTATAACCTTCCCTTTCTCTCCACCTATGTATCTGTCATCGCACCTGCTTTCTATTGTTCCTTTCTAACTAGTTTGTACTCCTCACTCTTTTCTAATTAATCTTTTTACATTTATGTAACCCCCTGCACATCAGTGGCGTTTCCGCTTTGCTCGGGGTGAAATGATTAAAAAAAAATAAATAAATAAGCGAACGTAGAACTTGAACGTTACTCGCCGATTCCACTTACTACGTTGATACCAGTACATTATTGCAATTTTTATGGACTACCCAGTGTTAACCACTATTCAAATGTAGAGGTCAACTAAACCAGCCTCGCTATCCATTACTACACACCAAGACAAAAAGATGAAATAAAAAAATGTGAAATATTAATTGTATAGGTTAAAATTTTCACTCTGTTTTTTATGATTTAAAGCATTTTACAATCGTTTAGTTTTCATTAAAACTACAAATGATTTTGACTGTATCGTGACATTTTTCATATTCACGTATATTGTTTAACCTTGTAAAAATTGGTGTATTTTGTTTAATAATCTTAACAAACCAATTGTTTCAAAATGCAAATCAAATATTAAATGATATGTACAATTTAAATAGAAGGCACTGTGAATATTCGACTGTGTCAAAAATGTTTTGGTTAATTTCTCGGTAAACTATTCTCAACGGTCAGGTCAGTTGAAAAAAAAAATAACATATTATTTGCAAGTAATTAACTCCCTTCCACAAGTCTGCTTTCCCGACAGTTACAATCTCCAGGTGTTTAAATGTAGGGTCAATAGACACCTCCTATCACACTAACTCCCTACTATTCTCAAAACACTCTCATCTACCCAACCCTCATTCTCGGTATCCTTACCCGCCTATCACCCACCCTCTGACATTTCCTATATTTAATCAGCCTTTCTCCACTCTACGTAGCCCCCTGCGCAGTAGTGGCAGTGACATGCCTTGCTCGGGGTGAAACGCTTATAAAAAAAAAATTTACCAACTTGGTTATATTTGTTGCCGCTACCTAAACCATGACAAAATTACCTATTTTTTCAAATATCTTCTTGTTAGTTGATGAAAAATGAGTAACTACCTAAAAGACGTTTGGGTAAACGAAAGAGATTCCCAATGACTGAATCAAAGTCGAATCATCATTCAAAAAATGTGATACTTTAAAATATATAAGGAAATCCTAGCTTTTATTTTCTTCAGAGAGAAAGCAAGAAAATTAAAAAAAATACTGCTCATTTTTAATATTTTTAACTAATTGTTTATTTATTTTATTTTATTTTATTTTTTTTTTGCAATACCATGCATCCCAACGTGATTTCGTCCTTCTTCAAAGAGAACTTTGCTGGAAATATCCAAATAAATTTGGATATTTCCAGCAAAGCATTTTTTTTGCGATACCATGCGGCCCAACGAGGATGGTGGGGTGAACACAGACGAACTATAATGCTATTCAATATCTTACAATACGAAAATCATTTTTAAATTAAACATTAATATATTTATAAACTTAATATAAAAAACAAACAGGAAAAGAAAATCAAAATTAAATTACTCTAAAAAAATATTAAAAATACAAATATTGAAAACAAAGCATGAAAAACAGTGAAACGAAGAATTTTTTTCCCTCGCCCTTACCTGAGATTCTAACAAAACGGAACCACAAATCTTAGTAAAACTTAGCATTTCATATCCCGTAAATAGAAGCTATTTTCTTTGAAATTTCGTCCTTCTTCAAAGAGAACTTCGGTTTTTATTTGGATATTTCCAGCAAAGCATTTTTTTGCGATACCATGCGGCCCAACGAGGATGGTGGGGTGAACACAGACGAACTATAATGCTATTCAATATCTTACAATACGAAAATCATTTTTAAATTAAACATTAATATATTTTTAAACTTGATATAAAAAAAAACAGGAAAAGAAAAATCAAAATTAAATTATTCTGAAAAAAAAAAATCTTACAGAAGGTAGCAGAAGAAAGTAACAAGAAAGGACGAGAAATAAACTGCACGAAAACTGAATGCATGGTCATCAGTAAAAAAGGCAGACCAAAATGCCAAATACAGGTGGGGGATACCAGAATCAAGCAGGTACAAAAATTTAAATACCTGGGAAGCGTTATAACAGAAGACGGAAAGTGTGACACCGAGATCCGAAGGCGAATTGGCATGGCGAAGGAAGCATTCTAGAAGCTGAGTAAAGTATTAAGAAACAGAACAATTTTGCTAGAATCTAGGAAGAGAGTACTGGATTGCTGCGTGATGTCCGTCCTTTAATATGGCAGTGAATGCTGGACAATACCATCAAAGATGAAGGAAACACTTGAAAATGAACTACAGAAGGATGCTGAGAATCTCATGGATCGAACATGTGAGCAATGATGAGGTCTTGGAAATGATGGAAACAAAAGGAAATTAATGCTGAGCATCAGGAAGAGACAGCTGAAGTTCCTGGGACACTCAGTGAGGAAGGAGGGCCTGGAGAACCTGATACTAACAGGCTAGATATAGGGAAAAAGAGACAGGGGAAAGCAACTGATAACATATTTGAAAGACCTAATCAGGTGGATGACGGAACGAGGGTTGCACGGTGTAACAGGAGAAGGCGTGCTCAGAGCCACCAGGGATAGGGAAACGTGGAAAGCCATGATCGCCTACATCCTGAAGGGACAGGGCACATAAAAGAAGAAGAACCAATTGTTTTCTTTAGTTGTACTAAAGAAAACAATTGGTTAAAAACGTTCGAATTTACTTTCATAAAGGTCATAATATTCTAGCAGAAAAACGTTATGTTTCTTCGTTGATCGGGATAGAAAGTTTTTTAGTTTGACTAGGAGTTTTCTATGCATTTTTTCATGGGCACTAAACATTGCACCTTCAAATAACTATTTATTCTAGTCTTTACATAATATCGAAATGATTTCTGGAAAATGGAATTATAAAGTTGTCTGAAAGGGAACTCAAACAAAATACGTTATCTAACAAAACTGATGCCTATGATAAAAGTTATCTGTTATTTGGACTTAATAAACTAAACTACATTTTTGGTGATTCTTTATGTGTTTATTTCAAGCTAATTAACTTAATAACAGTCAGATATTTGAGTTGCTAGATATGGAATTTGGCATTTTGGATTGTGTCTAAATTCCATATCTAGCAACTCAAATATCTGACTGTTATTACGCGTTCCAGAAGATAAGCAAAATACTAACACACAGGAAAATCTCAATAGAAACGAAGAAAAGAGTGCTAGACTGCTACGTGATGTCAGTTCTTCAATACGGCTGTGAATGCTGGACAATATCATCGAAAATGAGAACAAAACTGGAAGCGGCCGAAATGTGGTTCTACAGAAGGATGCTACGGATATCATGGACTGAGCATACAAACAACGACGAGGTGTTAGAAAGAATGGCAACAAAAAGGAAATTGATGCTGAGCATCAGGAAGAGACAACTGAAGTTCCTGGGACATGCAATGAGGAAGGAGAGCCTGGAGAACCTGATACTGACTGGACAGATAGAAGGAAGGAGAGACAGAGGAAGGCAGCGGATAACATATTTGCAGGGCCTGATCAGGTTGATGACAGAACGGGGGATGCCAGGAGCAACAGGAGCAAACATACTAAGAGCCACAAGGGATAGGGAGAAGTGGAGAGCCATGCATGATCGCCTACGTCCTGAAGGGACAGGACACATAGAAGAAGAAGAAGAAGAAGAAGAAGATATGGAATCATCAAAACGGTAAATCCTACATTGTTTTACAGAATATGAAGGCAAGCGCCAGAATAGTCAGTGATTGGTTGGATTGCCTTTGTCTGAATTTTGAATATAAATTTAAAACGGCGCAAATTCGTCAGAGGTTCTCAAGCATTTTAAAGCGTCGATATACCTCCCAGACCCAGGTTTGCGAATGTATAAGACCACCCATGACGGGTTACTGAGTCAACGTGCGACATGCGTTCCTGTGTTATCAATCTTCCTGCAGTCTCTTAGAATCGAAGCTGCCACTTTTAATAACACGAATAACAAAAAGAAATTACCTTTTTCGTTGATACCGTTTTATGTAGTAGATCTACAGACTACACAGAACGTTGATGAGAATGACAATCCGAACAATGTAAATAGTGCCAACAATATTTATCCAGTTATCAAGTAATGTTGCGATCTGTGTCGTCTTTGAATTCCCACGCTGCTTCATAAAAGCATATCAACAAAAAGGGTAATTTTTTTTTTTTTTTTTTTGGTATTCTGAATTCTTGAGACCCTCTGTTGAATTTGTTCCATTCTGGACTTATATTCTAAACCCAGAAAAAAGGGATCACTCTCAGAATGATCCGCCTGCGAGACACTTCGGCCAATCGCTGACTATTCTGACTGGATTTTGCAATCTGTAACAGTATCTTTCGGATTAGGCTAAGGTTACGCTTTATTAATTACGCTTTTTTTTCTAATCGCACCACCCCGGGCAAGGCGGTAACGCCACTGATGTGCAGGGGGCCACGTAATAGTAAAAAGACCGGAAAAGAGAAAGCCGGAAACCACATCCCAAACAGGGAACAAGGGATGAGCCTCTTAACCCGTTCAACAGACGTGGGTTGGAGTGTGAACCGGGTGATAGATAGATCTATTTACTCCAACGCTTTATTAAACAATGAAAAAAATGAAACAAGTGAGTATTACAGAATTTTATAAGATTTTTTCCCAGGTTAGAACTGAATTCGTATCTCAATGATAGCATTTCAATTGACGACTTTTTTTTTTATAATCGTTTCACCCCGAGCAAGGCATTCCACTGCCACTGTAGCGCAGGGGGTTACATAGGGTCGAGGGAGTGATGGGAAAGGATGGTTAGATATAGGAAATGTTAGAAGGAGGGAGATAGAAAGGTGAGAGTGTTTGAGAGAATAGATGCAGGTTAGCGTATTAGGAGGTGTCTATTGATCTTAAATTTAAACTCCTGGAGAATGTAGCCGTCGAGGAAGCAATCGTGTGGAAGGGAAATCCACAGCTGGGAAGTGCGAGAAAAGAAACTGTTGGAGTAGAAGCTGCGGTTGCATTTTATCGGTTTCACTGTA
This sequence comes from Ascarosepion bandense, assembly GCA_037127315.1. NCBI lineage: Eukaryota > Metazoa > Mollusca > Cephalopoda > Sepiida > Sepiidae > Ascarosepion > Ascarosepion bandense. Next base: position 491,213 of record JBBBDQ010001011.1, read on the forward strand.
TGTCAATATTTATGGGAGCTTGGTTGTTATTTAAAAAATATTTTTACCGACATTAATACAGCACAGAAAACATTCATTTTTCCCGATTCAGAACCTCTCGGTATAATGTTTACGAAGTTATTTTCTGTGAATTTAAACAAAACTACTAGAGAATAGATCTTTGAGGTTATGCAGAGGGCTAACGGCTGGGAGATTTCGTCTTCATATTATTTATTTATTGGCTTTCTTGAGAATAGTACATGTGCCTATTTAGAACTAATAAAGCACTCCTTTATAACTAACCACCTCTTTAAAGAAAAATATAGTCGTACGATTCTTTATATTCGGGTTGTTTTCTCTGTTGTAGGTCAATATGAATCAATGTATTATATTGTCTCACAAAAAGTTTATAAAAAATAGATGTTGCTACAATTTATAATAAAATTATATATTTTTTAAATAATTTCACCCCAATCAAGACAGTTTTGCAGCCACTGTTGCGCAGGGGGTTAAAAGAGGAAAGTGATGAGAAAGAGGGGTAGGTTACAGAGGATGTCAAAAGGAGGGTAATAGACGAATGAGAATACCGGTGTAATGGAGATGAAGTGGATGGAGAAAAGAGCTTGAGATGCGAGTTAGTGAGATAGAAGATGTCTATTGACCTTACATTTAAATTCCTGGAGATTGTAGCTGTCGCTGAAGAAGTAAACGGAAGAGAATTCCGCAGGCGGGAAGTGCGAGAAAAGAAGCTGTTGTAGTTACATTTTATCGGTTTCACTGTAAAAGGATGGAACCTAGTTGCTAGTTTAGTAGCTCATGTAAATTCATACATAGGGGGCACCAGTGAGTTAACTTCATTGGAGCAGAAGCCGTGAAAGTATTTGTGGAAGTGGTACAGGGAAGCCATGTAACGCCAGTGAGAGAGCGACTGCAGCCGAGCTACCAAGTCGGTATCAATCACATTGCAGATTCTCCGTTGGATTTTGTCAAGAACCCAGAGGTGAATAGCAAGGGCACCCGACCAGATGTGGCAGCAGTACGCAATACACGGGCGGATGGTCGATTTATATATGTGCAGGATGGATTCAGGCGGGAAAAACTTCCTGGCACTGCACAGTGAACCGACCTTCTTAGCAGTTAACAGTTGATAAGATATCGACATGAATAAATTTTTGAATGGATTATAATTCTAGGAGTGGAGGATAATGATGATTTGAAACAATAGATTAAATGTTTTGGGCGGCATATCAACCTTTATCAGGTCATTTTAAAGGCAGAAAATATGTTGAGAGTGTAAGAAGTTTTTTTTTTCTTTTTTGAGATAACAATTGCTTAGCAATACAAATCTTACTAATTAACCTATAGCTAGAGGGAGAATAAAGCATTTGCGCTTAATTATATAAAACGAAATCAACAGGAATTGAAACTCGGCACCTCTATAAATCATTCCGAAACGTTATTCGTTACAAGACCAGTTCATATGAGATTACAGCACCTGATATTCTTAAGCGGTCATCTAGATCAGCATTGATCAGGATCGACGTTGCTTAACTTTGGTTGTCGTACGGGAATCAGTGTTTCAACCTGATATGGCCTAAGCCTGATTCCGGGCATGGAATAAAACAAGAAAAAGAAACCATCCATTATTTAGGGAATAAGAAACAAGACAGTAATTGAAAGTTAACGTTTGACAACGAAATCAATCTTGATAATGAACAATTGTTCAGAAATCATTGCTTAGCTCACTTTTTCTTCTTCATCTTTGGGCTGTTTGTTGGCAATTTCTTCCTTCAAACGCACCAATAATGCTCTATATATACGGAGGCCAAAAACTTGCCTGCTGATGTTTGCGTTTTTAGTCGCTTTGGACGGCTTTCACCTGCTGCTGTCCACTCAGTTGACTGCCGATTTGCCTCCAGAGTGAAGTGGTGGATCCATATTTCATCCATTATCACATATTTACGGAAACATTCCTTCTTGTTGCGTTAAAACAGTTGCAAACAGCGCTCTGAATCGTCGACGCATTGTTGTTTTTGATCGACTGTGAAAAAACGCGGCATTAAACACAGTTTTCTCATTGACAAATCTTCATGAAAATGGTAAATACACTGCCTTCTAATATGTTCAATTCCTTTGCTATCTCACGCAACTTCAATTTAGTATCGGCCAAAAAGAGTTTGTGAATTTTTGCTGTTTTCCGGTACAACTGCCGATTTTGGGCTACCTAAGCATTCAGCATTATTTGTGCCTGTACGACTGCGTTTAAAGTCAGCATACCAGCTCTTAACCGCTGTTTCCAATAGAGCAGAGTCCGAATAACACATATCAAGCCATTGCTTTGCTTGAACAGTATTTTTCCTCATAATAAAGCAATGCTTTATCAACACACGAAATTCAGATTTTTCCATTGTTTTGAAAATTTGCAACAACAGCTTCACTTAAATAACTAAAGGAAATAATTTTTATTCGTGGTGCCATCTATATGTCAGGCCCGGGATTTATTTAGTGATGTGTTAAATGAATTGCAGGCAAGAATATTTTAAGCATGAAGTTATAGATAAATTTTGGAGAAACAATTGTCTAGAATGATGCAGTGAACTAACTTTCTTATCAGCTTATCTAGTCATGGTTTTAATATAGTCTTTCCTCTTCATGTCATTTGACAATGTTAGCCTGAAAAGGTGAAACGAGTCATTCTCCTGGAGGTTAGCATCAGCCATGCTGATGGAGGGCAGAACGGTTCTCTCAGATGATTAATATAGAGCAGTTTTGTTTTTGAGGTGTTAAAATTAACTTTGAAAGATTACAGTCACTACAAACATACTGCTTTAACCTAAGGCAATAGTTGGCGATGTAGTCATATTAGTAGTTATTAGTGATTTCAGTCCTCACTGCGTGCTCTACTGTTGTCAGAGCAACATTTGATGAGAAAATATTTATTAGAACAAAAGGTGAAATAGATTCTTTCTTCATATTCTGTTTAGATTAATAGTGCAGGGTTTGCATCTAAAAGCTAGCTTATTTAATTAGAGTTTGTTATGGGACTAGTTGCCATTTAAAGATACATGAAAATGCACACAAAACAATCAATATATTCCGTTTATAATTTTATTTACAAGCTTTGTTACGGTTTCTTCAATTCAATTCCTGGATTTTAAAATATTTGGCGCTATAGCGTCATGCTTTTTTTTTTTTAATTAATGGTTATCTGTAGTTCTTTCGTCTTCATTCAATACCATATTTTCTTTACTCTGTAATGAATAAATATTCGAAACATTCAACGTTCTGTAATGCTTAGCAAGCTCGTGTCGCTAGAACAATTACTACTGAAAAGTGAGTTCGATCCTCACTCGATGTCATATTATAAAAACTATGTCGCTATTTCTATACGGCAAAATACAATCTTTTTCGGAAATGGTTATAAATACTAAGTAAAGGATTATATCTAATTGAACATTTGCAAAATGTTCAAATTTGAATCACTAAAGAACTTTCACATTTGCGTTTATTTTAATCTTCTGTGTTCATTATCTATTAGTTTTATGCCAAATATTATCAGTTTATTTATTTTTTACGACCTTATTTTCGTTTTGCAGCCATTAACGCAAAGATACACAGTAAAAAATAGCAATTTAAGAAATTGAATGTAAAAATATACGGGAAAGAAATTTTACTTTTTTTTTCTACTTTCATTTGCTTCTCGGGCAAATGTATTCATTTCTTCAACTGAAGTGAATGTTTTAGGTTGAAGGTATGTGGCTTTGAATCTTCCAATCTCCACGGCAACACATCGATTCTTGCAGTCAATGGCTTGTATTTTCAAGATTGAGAAACTGTTACAAATGAATTACTACTTCTACCGCAACTCCGTTATTACTTGCTATATATTTATGTTTAACTGATTTTTAAATCAAAATAACTGGAAAACCACATTTTTTCACCGTTATTCGATTTCATAAGTTAGCACTAAGTATAATATTTTAAGTTAAGGGGACGTGCAGCGGTGAAATTGGCAAATGAATAGCCACACGTGTTCGTAGTTTCAGAAATGTAACTTATTCTCGGCAGCTGACTTTATAAATTTAATATTCGATCAAAATATAGGTCCTTCAGCAAAATATTCATCCCCGAGGGGGAAACGGTCATCAGAGTTTTCGTATCTTAATACGCAAAATTAATGGTGAAATAAAGCCCGAAGAATTGTTTTTAAAACACACATCTTCCTAATTTTTTCGATGTATTCTTCTTTGTTCTCTTATCATAATGTAAACGAATTTATTTACGAATTTTTACGAAATTCACTACGAAATTGATTCTCTCAGACATATTTTTAATTTATTTGTTTAAACAGATCTAATGACGATTTCCCCTAGAGGACGCAGGCTCGAATCCTGCCGGAGGATGCATTTTTTTTTCTAACAAGATTTTATGATTATTCAGGCCGTTAGATGTAAATAAATATATTGTTTAATTATAAAAACAGAGAATTTACTCAAATACGAATATCCATTAAAAATGTTTAAACAAATAAATTAAAAATATGTGGGAGTTAATCCAATTCATAATGGATTTCGTAAATTTCTTCCTTTATTACATATCTTGTCTTGTTAGGTTTCTGTTTTTGTAATATACGTTTTCTTATTTTTATCTCTTGTTACATTTCTGGCCTTGTGACATTTCCTGTTTGTTACATGTCTTGTTAAATTTTCAATAATTTTCCTCTCTTGTTAATTTCCTGCCTTGTAACATTAAATATAGGCTGCTGCAGAAATTCCCTCTCCTACATATACTTCCCAGAAATATCTCCCATTTAATAGTTAGACATTAGTGAGAATAGTATCTTCATCGAGCTAATATCTTATTATGTGGGAGGTATGTCTTGCAAGTATATACTCTTGATCAAAAATTTAAGACCACTTAAAAATCATTAAAAAGAAATTTCTTTTTTATGGATAGATTTTAAACTCCTCCCACTTAAGGTTACCAATACTACAATCTAAAAGGTTATGAAAACAAAAAGCTACATTCCAAACATTTTATTTAGAAATTTACATTTTTATAAAATGAGGCGATTTACACATGATCAAAATTATAAGACCAGGGGTATAAATTGTTAGATCTATGGCAATTCCAATGTTTTTAGTTCAGTTAGAGATTAGCAATCACTGCGTAAAGGTGTTACCATGCCTAAAGCAAGCAAACTTACCAAAGTTGAGCGTTCTCGAATTCTAGAATTCCATAAGCAAGGTTTGTCACAGCGGGCGATTGCAGCTAAGGTAAATCGCAGTAAAACTGTGATTTGCAACTTTCTAAAGAACAGTGAGAATTATGGAAAAGCAAAATCCTCTGGTAGGCCCCAAAAATTTCTCCTGCATTGAGTAAGAGAATAAGACGGGTTGTTATGAATGACGGGGGACTTTCTTCTAGTCAAATTAAGGCAGTCACAAATACTGATTTCAGTCCCGTAACCATCAGACGACACTTAAGACAAAAAGGCATGGTAAATAAAAAGCGTAAACAAATTCCTCGGCTGCTTCCACGTCACAAGTTGGACCGCTTAAAGTTTGGTCGTGAATACCAAACATGGGACGTTGAGAAGTGGAAGAATGTCCTGTTTTCTGATGAGAAAAAATTCAATCTAGATGGTCCTGATGGCTTCGAATGATATTGGTATCACAAAAACATGCCTCCTGAAATTTTCTCCGCACGTCATAGTGGTGGAGGGTCCCTAATGGTATAGGGTGCATTTTCTTACAGAGGGACGATGTAGCTCCAGGTGATGCAGGGTCGTCAGAGAGCGGCTGGTTGTGTTAACATGCTACAAAAAGCATCTTTGATGACGGAGGGCCATCGTTTGTGTGGGGATGGATGGTTATTCCAACAGGATAATGCTGCACTCCATGCTGCAAGACGGACCTTGACCTTTCTAAACGGGGTCCATCTCTTGGGACATCCTGCATGCTCACCGGACTTGAACCCAATTGAAAATGTTTGGGGATGGATGACGAGAGATGTTTATCGAAATAGCAAACAATATTCAACAAAAAATGGACTTTGTGAAGCCATCTTCAGAAGCTGGAGCAACATCCTCCGCACCTTAATGGAAACGCTTATTTCTAGCATGCCTGACAGAATTTTTGAAGTCATCAAAAGCAGTGGAGGTAGACTTCATTATTAAATTTGGTTGTTAAATATTTTCATACACTTTTTGTACAATTTCGTAGAATTTTTGTCTCTGGTCTTATAATTTTGATCATGTGTAAATCGCCTCATTTTATAAAAATGTAAATTTCTAAATAAAATGTTTGGAATGAAGCTTTTTGTTTCCATAACCTTTTAGATTGTAGTATTGGTAACCTTAAGTGAGAGGAGTTTAAAATCTATCTGTAAAAAAAAATTTCTTTTTAAAGATTTTTATGTGGTCTTAAATTTTTGATCGGGAGTGTATATGGGAAGTATTTCTGTCGTATTTCTTGATACATTTCCGGTTATGTAACATTAGATGTCTTGTTATACTTTTCCCCTCTTGTTAGATTTCATGCCTTTTGAGTGAACACTTCAGGGGGAGTCTTATTCTGCTTGCTGCATATTTCTTGAATTTCAATAAAAAGAAAGAAATTACATATTTCGTCATATATTTTTCCACTTTATAACAGATTCTTTAGTATTTTTATACGACATCTCATGAAACCTATATTCACCATTTGGTCTAACATATCTTTTCTATCTGAATTTCTTAGAAGAGGAGAAATCACCACTTACATCGTTTACATATGGATTAACGTCCTAAACTTTAATGTTGTTATTGCAGTATTAGTTGAAAAGCTTTTATTTAGGGAAAAGACTAGAGATTTTTAAAAAAATTCTAATTGTTGCATAGTTGTCAACCTGAAAGCCGTTTTTGAATTGTGGATATATGTAATATGCTGTAACAATGAGATATGCTTCTACTGACTCTTCTTCCTTGGTGGGATAATAATGTTGAATCGACAGAAAATATTTTTGATATGCGTGAATAACAATGACTGAATTTGAAGCATTTCTGATTAAAATGAAAAAAGATTGTGATTTTAATAGATGATCTCGTTTAACATGGTGCACCGTTTGACATTATTTGTAAATTTGTAAATATGAGAAAATTTACTATTGTAATATATTTCCTTGATCGGCAAAAATATGATTGGCAAAAAGATCCAGGCGTGAATGGTTGGCGGCGAGGTGCAACAATGTTTTAGTGCCCTATCTACTAATAATAATGTTGAATCGACAGAAAATATTTTTGATATGCGTGAATAACAATGACTGAATTTGAAGCATTTCTGATTAAAATGAAAAAAGATTGTGATTTTAATAGATGATCTCGTTTAACATGGTGCACCGTTTGACATTATTTGTAAATTTGTAAATATGAGAAAATTTACTATTGTAATATATTTCCTTGATCGGCAAAAATACGATTGGCAAAAAGATCCAGGGCGTGAATGGTTGGCGGCGAGGTGCAACAATGTTTTAGTGCCCTATCTACTAATAATAATGTTGAATCGACAGAAAATATTTTTGATATGCGTGAATAACAATGACTGAATTTGAAGCATTTCTGATTAAAATGAAAAAAGATTGTGATTTTAATAGATGATCTCGTTTAACATGGTGCATCGTTTGACATTATTTGTAAATTTGTAAATATGAGAAAATTTACTATTGTAATATATTTCCTTGATCGGCAAAAATACGATTGGCAAAAAGATCCGGGCGTGAATGGTTGGCGGCGAGGTGCAACAATGTTTTAGTGCCCTATCTACTAATAATAATGTTGAATCGACAGAAAATATTTTTGATATGCGTGAATAACAATGACTGAATTTGAAGCATTTCTGATTAAAATGAAAAAAGATTGTGATTTTAATAGATGATCTCGTTTAACATGGTGCACCGTTTGACATTATTTGTAAATTTGTAAATATGAGAAAATTTACTATTGTAATATATTTCCTTGATCGGCAAAAATATGATTGGCAAAAAGATCCAGGCGTGAATGGTTGGCGGCGAGGTGCAACAATGTTTTAGTGCCCTATCTACTAATAATAATGTTGAATCGACAGAAAATATTTTTGATATGCGTGAATAACAATGACTGAATTTGAAGCATTTCTGATTAAAATGAAAAAAGATTGTGATTTTAATAGATGATCTCGTTTAACATGGTGCACCGTTTGACATTATTTGTAAATTTCTCTGAGGTGAAAGGTGATTTGAGGGATATTTTACGATAGACTTCAAACCACATTTCTTCTTTAAAAGAAAAAACAACTCAGACATTCAAGTTATCATTCAGATCGTTTAGATGATAAATTGCCTCTCTACACACGTAACCGAATTAGTTGTGTGAGTAAAAATCAATCTGTCGAGTGCTTACTCTACATTCACCTGCATTCTGGCAGATTGCTCACGATATTTCTTCATAATTAACAGCTTTTTCTTTCTTGCTAGCTTTATATTTTCTATTTTTTATTATTTGTGTTTGTCTTTTTTTCTTTGTTATCTAATTCAAGCTAAAAGATTTTATTGGTTTCTTTCATGACTTTCTAAATATTCTCACATTGGACTAAGATAGAAAAAAATATTTTTTTTTATCATTTTACTCCAAACAAGGCAATAACTACTAGAACGCAAAAGTGTTAGAGAATATGAGAAAATTTACTATTGTAATATATTTCCTTGATCGGTAAAAATACGATTGGCAAAAAGATCCGGGCGTGAATGGTTGGCGGCGAGGTGCAACAATGTTTTAGTGCCCTATCTACATTGGAATGAACTCTTCCTCCTTCATAAATACTAACCTACGAGACTTCCTAAGAGGCAGTCGAGACGGGGTGTAACTTGACAGTTCCGATGGACACTCCTATCTGCTGACTAATAACACTCTTATTTTTTATATATATTTTTCTTCACTGGTTCAACTTATCTTCTTTTTTTTTAGTATCTTCTTTTTGGCACTAACAGGTCACAACAATTTATCGACGTGGATTTTCGAGGACAAACAGGATGAAAAAGGGACTTATAAAATACGGGCAAACAAGTTTTCGTAAAATAACTACGTGTAATTGCCAATTTGTTTAACAGTGGAAGTACGAGAATACTTTTTATTTTTATTTTTTACTTTTTCGTCTCACAGTTTTTTTCTTTGAAAAACACCTGGAAAGAACCAGAAAAGTAAACCCAGAAAAAAAAACACTTATCATGGAGGATTTCAAAAGCATTTTATTAGAGCTTGGAAAGTATCACAGCAAGAGAAGTGACAAAAACAACTGCTCTCTCAACAGGAAAAAAAAATAGAAAAATTATTTCTGCAAACCCAGAAGGAAAATCAAGAGAGACAGGTCGAATTTCAAAAGCAAGTTCTTGAACTAACAAGCCGTAGTAATTCAACCGAAAACGAACTTTCATTTTCGCAAAACACGATTTGGAGAGCGATAGATAATTTTTCATATGCTCCCGAGAAAGACATAACCTTTGTGTCATACTTTAGATATGAGGTTATATATATACTACAGATAGTGCAAATTGGAGTGACTCGAAAAAAGTACGTTTTCTTCTGAGGAAACTTGGCACAACTGAGCATATAAAATTCGTAAAGTACAATCTGCCGCGTAAAACTAACGAGTTAACATTCACCAAAGCAATGGAATTAAGCATGGAGCTTTTCATTCCAAAGACATCTCTTTTCCACAAGAGATGCAAATGTCTAACTAGGAAAGAATGGGAAGATTACACCACGTTTGCGTCAGCGATGATTTTAGACTGGTGGAGCTAAATGTGAAGAACTTCAAATGCGTGATATACGTGCAACTTTCAACTAAAGATGCATAAATTAGGCAAAGAATACTAAACAAATTGGAGAATGAGCCGAATCTAACTCTTCAGCACTATCATTACCCTCTTCCTGGTCTCGAAGACATTTTTGCGAAGCTAGATGTGGAGAAGATTTTTTCTCGAAAATTGATCTTAGCAACGCTTGTTTGCAAATTCCTGTTGAAGAGGTGAATTCAAAGTTATTGTGTATAAATACGCATCGCGGATTAAATAAGCTGGAACGTTTATTGTTCGGGGTCAAGGTAGCGCCAGAAATATTCCCACAAGTCATGGATATTATGCTCAACGGCCGTGACTTCACAGTTAATTATTTAGATGACATTCTAATTAAAAGCCAAAGAGTAGTCGAACATGAGGATCATGTCCACAAAGATTTTGCTAAGATTCAAGATTACGGTTTCAAACTTAAAGAGACCAGATGTGAGTTTTTCATGGAAAAGATCCAATACCTAGGACACATAATCTTCATGAATTGTAGGAGACCAAATTCTAAACGGGTTACCGCGATTAAAGACATACCGGCGCCCAATAACATCGTTTCGTTGCAGAGCAACTTCGGCGATCATGTTTCGAAAGGGACAAGACTTACTGGGCAAAAGATTATCCCACAGTAGGTTGCCATTACTTTCTGCTGTAAACTGGTTGCCAGTCAATGTTAGAGAACCCAATCTGTCCTGTTATTTAACCCATAACTAGAGGAAAGAGACGGTTTAATACATTTCCCAATGTTATTTGCGCGTAAGTACATAGAAGGAATTTATGTGTAAATGAGAGTTAAATAATTCACCATTAAAATATCAAAGAAATAGTGCGTAAAGAGTACTATAGAAGGTACGACTGATATTAAAAACTGAATTGAATTCTCAGAAGAGAATTATGGCCATTCTCAGAACAGAATTATGCCTTGCAATCCCAGTGGTCCAATATACTTTCAACATCTTGAACTCAAAATGAAATTCAACGAATGGATTCTAAGACAAGAAAGCTTCTTTCTAAGTATAAGATACAGCATTCAAAGGCTATACCGTCTGTAGACCATAAAGAAGGTGGAAGAAGTATTATTAAACTAGAATTGTGCTACGAAGCAACAGCTACTGGCTTACTAACATACATAGAAACAACAAAGGACGGGATGATACAATCAGTCAAACAACATGGAAACAGAAAGAAAAAAATATTCAATAATAAAAGAAGGCAGTATATAAAAACAAGATTTACATTAAGTAGATTCGATTGAAAAGCTAAACAGAACCCAAAAACCAACTGTTGCATCAGAAAATATAAAAAGGAAAACCAAGGATAAAGCTCTTGAACAGATCAAACAACGCAAGGCAAACCTCTGCATGGCCAATATCCAGAACTTGCTAATAAACTCGATGTTGATAACGTTAATACTCATCGATGGTTACGATCACTCTGGATTAAAGTCTGAAACTGGAAGCCAGAGTCTTTTCACTAGGAACTTTCAAGTAAATATCATACATTATAATGTGGACCCCAAATGCATATTTTGTGACAAATACCAGGAAACATTTAATCTCAGGATGTTCTGTAGTTGCCCCAAATGAATAAAAACCGTCACGATGAGTGGGGCAATATTTACACTTTGGAAAAATACGAACACTTTGGAAAAATATGTAAACAAACACTGGTATGAACACCGCTCAGCACCGGTTACAGAAATAGAAGACGTCACCATTATAGCGGATTGTAATATCTACACAGGAAAAATGAAGCAAACAGGTTGGACATTACTGTGAAAAACCAAAAAGAAAAACATTGCCTATGACTTGATATGGCTTGTCCAGCGGTTTGTGTCATAGCCGCCAAGGAAATTTAAAAAACTATAAAAATATAAAGACCTGGAAGTTGAACTAGAAAGAAAAAAAACGTGGAACTTGAAAACAAAATATTATCAGTGATAGTAGGTGCACTTGGAATGAAAAAAAAAATGAAAAAAAAAAAATCAAACAAACACACACATTGAAAGAATTCCTGGAAATCTCAGCTTAATAAATATACAAAAAGTGTCTTATTAAGTATAATCCATACATTAAGGAGAACTTTGTCTATGTAACGGTAGTGATGTTATGGGAAGTAGAAAAACAAATGAAATGGAGCCATAACAACACACCACGACCTGCCTTAGGTCTTTCCGCAGACTTGGTAGATAACGTGACCATAGCAGAAATCAAGTGATGATGAAAATGACACAATAATAATAATAATAATAATAATAATAATAATAATAATATTAATGTGTTCAATAACTTTGCAATAAAAATTTTTCGTTTACCTCAGATTTCAGGTTAAATATTTGGTAAAAGATTTTACGAAACAATAAATCATGAAAACCGATAAAAAATATCACCACCAGCAACAACAACACTACTACTACTACTACTACTACTACTAATAATAATAATAATAATAATAATAATAATAATAATCTATCTAAACTTATTTATAAATGGAACTTTGTCCGTGTCTGTGTGTCTGTGTGTCTGTGTGTGTGTGTCCGTTACCTATAGACTCCGAAACGGCTGAACCGATTTTCTTGAAAATTTACACTGTTGTGCTATAAGCGAGTGTTCTTAGGTTCTGTGTCGAGATACCCCCGATAAATATCGAAAATCGATAATCGAAAAAATCGAGTTATAGAAGGTGTGGTCCGATTATAATCAAATTCGATACACTCATAGACAAAGACATAAGAAACAATATTCAAAAATTTCACGGTTGCAGTTCTTACAATAGTACAGGAAATAAAAATTGAACTTACATCCATTCATTTTTCTTTCAGTCTACGGTTTCGCTTTAACTTGAAACAACTATTGCTTTTTAGTCTTTCGTGCCAACGTCTAAAGAGTCTGAGCTCCAGGACCATGGATTAGTTTTAAAGCTTTCATTACACTCGAGCAACGCCGGGCTATACTGCTAGTGTGTAATAGATTCAATGTGTTGTTTTTCTATGCAAGCTGAGAAGAATATTGATAATATATAAAATGGTTGCTCTACCCTAGCTTCAAAGAATTTAACATAGACATGATAGGGTAAAGCAATAGATTAATTGGAAGATATGCCAACATTATATTCTATTTCCATCGTGAAAACAAGTATGAGAAAACCACCACCAGTTATAGAAGGTAATGTTGTTACTTTACTCTAGAGCTTCAATAAACACACCGGTTACTCTATTACTTCAAAAACATCAATGCTATCTTATCAGCATGACCAAACGAACTTATGAAAAAAAATAATAATTCCATGAATTAATTTGGTAAACTTTCTAAATATATCTGGACATAGAAATTGCAAGAATGTGAAATTTAAGTGGGAGCACTTGGAATGATTAGGAAGAATTTGGATTTATACATTAAAAGAACTGCAGAAACTTCACACTTCTGGAACTTACTTCCGACTCCATACTTTCCAGCCAACTTTAATGCATTCTCAATCGCTATCTACTGCTCACCTGATTATTCTTTCCCTCCTCCCGCTAATTATAATGCTTCTATTCCTAATTGTCATACCCTGTAACCCCTTGTATCTTAGAATTTTGACTGCTTTGTATAGGGTTATTCCAATTTTTAAAAAATCTGTCTTTATCTGAAATACTAAATATAATACAAATTAATTTTACATATTTAGAAAAAATATTTAATAACATTTCAAACTGTTTAAAACCTATTTAATAACTTTTCTGGAATAACTATTTAATAACTTTTCTCTTCCATCCAGTTATGGGTTAAATAGCAGGACAGATTGGGTTCTATATCCTTGGTCAGCAACCACTCTACCGCAGAAAGCAATGGCAACCTACTGCGGGATAATCTTCTGCCCAGTCAGTCTTGTCTCTTTCGAGACATGATCGCCCAAGCGTGTATCGCGTATGGCACTAAACTGACTGACTATTATTATTATTTGTATGCGCCGATGGCTTAGGGAGTAGAGACTCCGACTGACACCAAATCGGTCGAGTTTCGATCCCGGCCAGAAGCAAGTGGATATGTCTAACCACACTGGTGAGCTGTGATACAGCGAAACGGGCATATATATATATATATATATATATATATATATATATATATATATATATATCGGCTCGGAACGAGAAACCGGGGAGCAGAGTTCGAATTCCAGTTGAATCCATTGTATTCACTTACGCGCAAATGCCCTTAGGGAAGGTATTAATCCGTCTCTTCCTTCCAGTTATGGGTTAAATAGCAGGGCAGATTGGGTTCTATAGCCTTGGTCGGCAACCAGTCTACCGCAGAAAGCTACTGCGGAATAATCTTCTGCCCAGTCAGTCATGTCTCTTTCGAGGCATGATCGCCCAAGCGTGTATCACGTATGGCACTTAATTGACTGACTGAATGGTAGTGGTGGCAGTAGTTATTTTTTTATTTACTGCTTGGTAAAATCACTTACAGAGTGAGCTAAAGTTACGGCCACAACAGGTTGAAACACCAATTCCCGTATGATCACTCAAGTTAACCGACGTCGAGCCTGGTCAGTACCTAAATGAGTGACCGCGTGGGAATACAAGCTGCTACAAGCGTGGATATGCGGATAAATGTATAATGAATTTCCAGTTTCCGCTGGGTTCGTTAACTTGCGCACAAATACCCATGAGGAAGGTATGAATTCACCTCTTATCATTCCCCGCACAAGTTATGAGTTAATTAGTAAGACTTGTGACACTAAACCATCCCCTCCCCACCCCAAAATTATGATTTTAAATAATCTGCAAATCGTGCAAATCCTAGAAAATGAATCACACAATTAATTAGAAAATGAAATACTTTCTAAATGATTGTAAATAATAATAAAAATAATGCCTGTCAGTTTTTGTGTAGTGCAGGTTTGAAAACTGAAAATGAAGGTTTTATTATTGCGGCACAAGAACAATACTGGCTCACTAGTAAGTTTAATGGTAATATTAGCAGCTTTTTATTATTTCATCCCAAACAAGTCAATAAAGCCACGCAAGGGAAGGACTGAGTGTATAAGAATATAAGAACAAGTAAACATTATTAAGGAGACAAAACAATAAAAGGACAAGAACCAAGAAGATAGAAGAAAACAGTTAGAATTGACTTTAAATTTTATACTGGAGAGCAAGAAGCCAGAAAAAAGATCTGCAAGCTGAAAGTATGAGAGAATAAACTGTTAAGATAAAAACTGTTAAGATAAAAACTGCAGTTTACATTTAGCCCTTTCAACTGTATAATAATGAGACCTTGTCGCCAATCTATTTTTACGCTTAAATTCATAAACTCTAGGTACCTAAAGAAATAGTTCATAAACTCTAGGTACCTAAAGAAATAGTTCATAAACTCTAGGTACCTAAAGAAATATCAAAACAATTAACATGAAAATATTTATGAAGAAAGGCATAAGGAAGCTATTTTACGGCGGTTGGAAATTTACTGAATCCGAGCTGCCAAGTCAGGACTTATAACATTGCAAGTTTTTTTCGTTCATCAAGAATCTCTAAATACATAGTAGAAGCCCCATACCAGATGTAACAGCAATATTCAATGCAAGAGCGAAAGTAAAATTATAGATGTTTAAGATTGTCTAACACAATAGAGTGAAACAAATTTCATAGCAGCAAAACTAAGAATTGATTCAATATAATCTTTACACTTCATGTCAGCGGAAAACGTGATCCCGAGGAAGCACAATGAATCCCCTATGATAAGAGATGGCAATAAACGTTCTCACAGACGATTTAAAAAGTCAGTTTCATTTTGAAGGCGTTGAAATCGACAAGCGTTTTATTTGTCTCAGTTAACAATTTGTTTCAAATTGTAGGTCAATTTGATATCAGATGTCAATTTGCCCTGATCGTATCGATCAAAATTTAAGACAAGAGTAAATAGTCATCAGCAGAGATAGTGAGTTGAGAATTGATGACTGGGGGAAACCGTCATTAATGTAAAAACGATATCAGAGAGTGTCCATTCAAGACAACTTTCATTTCGTGATTTGATAAAAAAAGATTTAACCAGATAAAAAATTATTCCAGAAATTTATATAACCTTTGTGAGGAAAACCAGTAAACCCTGTCAAATGTCTACTTCGCGATATTCAAAAGAATTACCTAAACTTCAACATTCACCATAAAGCTTGAGAGACTCTTTCGACAATAATTAATAACACACAAGTAGTTAACTTAGACAAGTGAAAGCTATATTTTTTGTTAAAAAAAACCTGCGAGGTGAAAAGCTTAACCAGTTCAAAACTGAGTAGGTCCTCTAGTATTTTTTAAAAAGAGAAAGAAGGCTAATAGGCTGATGATAAGGATCAGCCGTTTTACACGAATGCTTAAAGAGCGTAACTACAGAAGGGAGGGTTCTCAACAAGTAGGAGAGCAAGAAGCAGCAAGACATTTATTGCAGAATTTAGAGAGTCAGTACAAGAGCACATTTTATAAGGACAGTTGCAGAGATATCAAGTTCACATGCTTTGTGGGAAACCTAGATTAGAGATGATAGCAGAAACCATGAACGGAGTTATATGCATATTACACATTAGAGACTATGTTCTAAGTTGAAAGTCAGGCAAAACACACAGAAGGTTATTTCGAACAAGAAGGAAATCAAGAAGAAACAAGATAAGTCAAGAATAGTATTGGAAAAGAATTTAAGAGCAAAACATTCTACTTTATCAACATTTCTACAAATACTTTCACGGCTTCTGCTCCGATGAACTTAGCTCACTGGTGCCCGCTTATATATGAATTTACTCGAGCCACAAGATTTAGCAAATAGGTCCCACTCTTTTATTGTAAAGCCAATGAATTGTAACTGCAAATTCTACTCCATCAGCTTCTTTGCTCACACTTTCCGCTCACAATAGATTTATCGAAAGAGGTGCAGACCTTTGGCATCACAGAATGTAAACCTGAACCCTTCTACTAATCCCTGGTATCTGCTTTAGTAATAGAAGAACATTAGGTTTAGGAAACATTAAAACTTGTATCTAAAAAATCATCCGATTCTTTTTTTTATGGTATATCAACCTCGGTGGGTCATTTATTGCTAACTAAATGTTATTTATTTATTGCTGGTAATATCTTTTTCTTTCAACAATTTATTGTTGTTTTAGATAAGTTTTGTGTCTAGTAATACTTTTTTTCTTTTTCGAGTATCAAGATTCATCGGGAATTGTTTTTTCAAAGGGAGGGTCCCCCAAATCCTATCCTTGTTATTTAACCCATAACTGGAGGGAAGGTACAGATTAATACATTTCCCAAAAGTATCAGTGCTTAAGTGAATGCAGGGTATTCAACTGGAATTCGAACTCGGCTTACCGTTTTCTCTTTCCGAGCCGATACCCACTGCATCACAACGCACATCCGTCACTAAACGCTTACAGCACCTGGTATTCCCAAGCGGTCACCCATCTAAGTACTGACCAGGTTTAACGTTGCTTAACATCGGTGATCGAGCGAGAACCGGTGTATTCAACGTGATAGGCCGTAAGCCTACATTTCTAGATGAAAGAAATAATCTAAATAAACTCGGATAAAATGCACAAAAGAATCCGTGCGAAGCAATGTCTACATTTTGCTGGTTATAAACCAAATATATTCTTTTCCATTTCAATTGTGCAAAACACATGACGATAGAAGTAAACAAGCGAAACAATATAAACGAATGTTTCTTTAATATTAACTTTGTGGTTACTTTCAAGTCTAAAAGACAAAGACCCGTCAGTATTTTGCATGAATTGCATGAGTAAGTTCGTTGGCTTTCAAATAATTGTGTCTTGTTTGTGACGAATTGACACGTCCTCAAGGTAGAATACCAGGAGAAAAAACAAAGAACAAATGATGTAGTGTTCAGGATGAGAATAAAGAAAACACTTCCTGTTAACTAGTTTCTGCCCAGACGCTGTAATTTGCATATAGAGATTGCGTGGTCTCAATACAGAACAACATGGTCGCAATGAAATTAGAATTTATAAGTCGACTTTTGGTTTGGTATTGAAAAACACCCCTAACTTTCCAAACGCTAATTATTTTCATATAAATATGATATGACATATTTAAAACATGTAAAACATGCCCCTTTCATACCAAGATACACACCCGCACACACACACGCACACACACACACACATACACACACACACACACACACACACATATATATATATATATATATATATATATAAGAAAAATTAAGACAGACACGTTATTTCATGAAGAATCGGAAGTATAGGTCTATTTCAGGCGAACCATCGTCAGCTTCCGTCTTTATTTTACAAAAGATTTTGCACAAATGAGATTCACAAAAACCTAAAAAACGAATAAACATAACGGTCACTCCCTTAAAAGAGAAAATTTAAGAAAATATACCCACACTGCATGCTGATATATATATATATATATATATATATATATATATATATATATATCAGGAATATCTATGGGAACAAACGCTGTACCATGGGGACAAATGTTGCACTAACAGATGCCGACCTAGTCATGGGATACCTTGGACTAAAAATCTATTAAAGAAACTCAGAAGTCTATGGGAATGACTTCGGCTACTACGTAAAAGAAAACTGGAAAATGTATCTCGATGGCTGTTTCATTCTGTGGAATGAAACTCTTGATAAACTAAAGACATTTCAATAAAGATATTTCAACAAAGGACAATAATAATATATATACCAACAACTAATTTACTATGGAGTACAGCAACAAAAACTTACTTTTCTAGACATATTAAATAAAAAAAAGAAACACAAAACTATAAAGCAACATATATTTTAAACCTACTAACTCTCAACAGTATTTCATTTTTACATCTTCCCAACCAAAGTATCAACATTGCACTCAACCTAACCATGCGAATCTGCACAATAGTTCAAACCCAACAATAGAAGACCAAAGACTAGAAGAGATGAAAAAGTAATCATCAAGAGGAAATACCCTTAAAATTTTATCAACAATAGCACTAGAAAATCAAAATAAATTAATATCCACATAAACAAAAAAAAGGTTATCCGTTATATTTCAAGTTTGAATTCAAATATCACAAAAAATCTACACACACAGCTGTACCAATCTTACTAAAGAAAAGTGAAAAGCCTATTACAAAAATACTAAATAATAAAAAGTAAATGACAACCAAAGTCTCTAACAAATATACTGACGAGTACAAAACTGCAGACTACAATTAAACATTAAGGTGCAACTGAACCCGCTGCGAGAATTTAATATAAATAATAGCATGCAAAAGTTTCCACGAACACTGCATTGGACAAACAGGACTGACACTCTGAAAAAAGAGTGACAGTTTTTCACCAACAAATTATAGATCCCCACACTAGAAAAATGTATATAGAGGAATGCGGAGGACGAATGCATCGAGTTTTTACTGAGAACATATCATTAGGGCCCGATGGGTAAAACCGCTAAGATTAACTTTCTTGGTTCTGATATCGGGCCCTAATGATATGTTCTGAGTGTAAACTCGATGCTCAGCTAAAGAAAATTATACAACGGTTTCTAATGAATGGCTATTCCGAATGTGTGATTACATCTGCCATTGAACGAAAAATTTCCAAGTTCAATTAGACTAAGATTTATGGGCTATCTAAATTTCCTGTATATGTCAGACTACTATGGCTCGGTCCAGTTAGACATAAGCTGATAAAAAATCTATAATTATTAAGCGGTATTATAACGCTGTTATGATCCGGAACTTTTTTACAACTAGAAGGGCTTTCCTTCCTTGCCGTAAGGATATTTTTCTTATCCATCTGTTATGGGGAAACACACCTATTCCTCAGATAATGGACTCTCCCTCTTATATTAATAAGAGTGGACAGGAAGTTCTTGAAAAGTCCATAGGAGTTCTTTAAACTTCTATTGAACCCACAGCTGGAGGGAAAAGACGGAATAATTTCCTAATATATTTGCGCGAAAATGAAAGCAACTGAAATTCGAACTCGGCTCTATTTATCTTTCTGATCCGATATTCACTACACCACAACTCACATATTTAGATAGTAAATGATGAAAGTGAGTTTAATGGACTACTTAACTGTTTGGGGAAACACACCTATTCCTCAGATAATGGACTCTCCCTCCTATATTAATAAGAGTTAACAGGAAGTTAACGGAAGAAATTCTTGAGAAGACTCGACGGAAACCGTCGATCATGCCTTCTTCCACTGCAGTGTTGTTGCTCCGTTGTGTAAGTTTCTTGAAGACCTCATGGTTCGTATGCTGCGTGGAAAGTTCTTTGTCCTTGAGGCTAGTTCTGTTTGTAGCAATGTCGTGCCTCCGTTATCTAGGGCTGAGCACTATGTGCTCTTTTGCTTACTAGGTATTATGCGAGTCGTGATTTGGACGACGCGACAGAAGGAATTCTATGGTGATGAGAAGTTTACCTCTTCCCAACTGATCTTGTTCTTTAAGCATCAGCTTAAAGTCAAGATCAGGACGGAAAGGAAACGACTCACTCCATCTGAATTTGGCAAAAGGTGGGTGAGTCTTGCGCGATTCTGTCGAGTGAAAGGTGCTGACCTGGAGTGGTTGTTTGATGCCGGTTAGGCATCAGGATATTGGGTGTGCTGGGCAGAACATGTGCACCCCGTCCCTGTTAGGTTAGTGTAGGGAAAGTTTGATTTTTCTGTTTTTGGCTTCAATGTTAACTTAGCTAGGTTATGATTGCTCATTGGCCCCCTTTTCTTTTTCGTCCCCTATTTTTCTTTAGTTTAACCCCCCTTCCCTTCCCACCTTAGGTGTTCAACAATGTTAGTTCCCCGGTGGATGCGTGGCGACTTTCGTTATTTTTCAAGTGTGTTTTTCGTTTTTTGTTATGATGTTTAAATCTGTGAGTGATTGTGTGAGTGATTGCTGATCGGACATATGGTATTATATTTATAAAGCCACGCATTATGTTTCGTCCGGGGAAGTGATTTTGCTGTCACAATATTAGAGTAGTGGGGGGCTTTTATTACTAATATGATTTTGTTTAGTTTCTTGTACATATCTTACTTTCATTGTATAAAATCATTGGGGAATTTTAAATGTTGTTATTTCTGCCCATGCCCTCCACTGAATATTGTACATATGGGAGTTAAGTAGGACTACATAGAGAACCTGAGGTATTATGGTGGACGTGGTAAGAATGGTAAGTAAAAATGTGGTTTTATGGTGAAAGGTTATTGTAAGCGTGTCAGGGTCAACGAAAGTGAATAACTAAGTTAAATTAGGACAGTTGAAGACCAGCCTTCCCCATCCCCGTATTAGGCCTTGTGCCACATTTGTACTTCTGTACAATAAATAATGAAATTCTTGAGAAGTTCTTGGGAATTTCATAGGAGTTCTTCAGAGTTCTATTGGAGTTCAGTAGAACAACTAGGCAGTTGATATTCGTCGACAGTTAACCGGATACTAAGGAGTCAGCTTTCAGTGGAAGATTACCAAGTTCCTAACATTTTGGGTACGTTAATTCGATTAGCAACCAACATAGCCCGATTATAACCTTCAGTGCGAAAAACTACTCCACAACACCATCACAGTAATTTAGTTATTTATCAATTTAAGTGTCGATGCAAGATCGATTATGTGGGCAGAACCATCCAGAGGTTGGAAGTTAGAATCGCCCAACATGTCACGGACCAGGTGTGTAGACATGAGCTGGTGACACCCGGGTGTTCACAGACTCGTGCCTCCGCAATCGTCGAGCAATATTAAATTCTGCTGGTTGCAAGACAAATTATTCTTCAGACTTTTTCTCTGTATTGCATAGGAACGGAACAGACTCCATTTGGATATTCTTGAGCCTGTTATTATTAATATGCAGAGACCTGCCCTGTGCATATAACAAGAATTTAAATAAAAATTTGCCCTCTTTGGTGAAGCCATTACTTAGTGAAGAAATTTTTTTCTCTCTTCCTGTTACATGTTTTATATTTTAAACTCAGTTGAAAATAAAAATTATTCTTGTTATCCACTCAGTTTTATTATTATTTACCGACGATTGTTGCTTGAAAATGTGTCGATCGAAATACTTCTAACATATGTTAAGCGTTGATACTTTTGCCTCTTTTTATTAGTAAAATATGATCACCCTTTATTTCCTGAAATGTATGATATCATGGTGTGGCAATAGCAATTTGTTCAAATGAATATATATATATATATATATATATATATATATATATATATATGTGTGTGTGTGTGTGTGTGTGTGTGTGTGTGTGTGTGTGTGTGTGTGTAGTACTTTAAAAACAAGGAATTTATTAACAGTCTCAAGAGACCTTTCGTCCCATATTTCATCAAGACAAAATCGTTGGAATTATAAATCAAACGAAAAGAACAGCAACGAAAATGAAGAGCAAAAAAAAAATGGTTAGGAAACACGCTAAAATAAATATACATATAAATATATATTATAAAGGGAGGAGAAATCGCGTGTAAATAATTATCTAGGGAGAGTTAAAATAAAATATCTCCTTACAAATGAAGAGACTTCACAAAATCCTTCTGCCGGCAAAGAGAAGGTTTCCGTAATGATATGCAGACTGATTCCAAAATCTTTAAATTATTGAAATCAACTACATGCAGTTTATATATATATAGGTTTTTGCTCACTCTCTCTCTCTCTCTCTCTCTCTCTATATATATATATATATATATATATATATATATATATATTCATTTATCTATAAATTCAGATCATATTTATAGGGAATAGCTATTTCAACATGTCAATTCGAGATATGATTTGTCAACCCCGATCAATCGAAGAATGGAGAAAAATTCTTATGCCGGAAGCAGAGGCTAGTAAAGGAAGGGGTTGTGAATGTTGGTTACTATAGGGTTAAGGCGAGGGGAATCTTAGTGGTAAATTCCCTTTTAGTAGTGGGAGGCATGTGGCTTGACCATTGGGTTAGTAGCGGTAGGTAGGAGGGAAACGGTTAAGAATTCACTAAATTTTAAAATTTATTTTATGTAAAAGGCAATTTCTGTTACGAATAAATGGAAGAAGGAGATAATTATTGAAATTTAAATTGATTATGGTGACGACGCGCACTAATGAGTCTTTACCTTTATTCAAAAGTACATTCTCATATTGAAATTTCAAAATCTATCTATCTATCTATCTATCTATCTATCTATCTCAGCCCTTACATTATCTATCTATCTATCTATCTATCTATCTATCTATCTATCTATCTATCTATTTTCGTCTGTTCATATCTATCTATCTATCTATCTATCTATCTATCTATCTATCTATCTATCTATCTATCTATTTTAGTCTGTTCATATCTATCTATCTATCTATCTATCTATCTATCTATCTATCTATCTATCTATCTATCTATCTATTTTAGTCTGTTCATATCTATCTATCTATCTATCTATCTATCTATTTTAGTCTGTTCATATCTATCTATCTATCTATCTATCTATCTATCTATTTTAGTCTGTTCATATCTATCTATCTATCTATCTATCTATCTATCTATTTTCGTCTGTTCATATCTATCTATCTATCTATCTATCTATCTATCTATTTTAGTCTGTTCATATCTATCTATCTATCTATCTATCTATCTATCTATCTATTTTAGTCTGTTCATATCTATCTATCTATCTATCTATCTATCTATCTATCTATTTTAGTCTGTTCATATCTATCTATCTATCTATCTATCTATCTATTTTAGTCTGTTCATATCTATCTATCTATCTATCTATCTATCTATCTATTTTAGTCTGTTCACATCTATCTATTTATCTATCTATTTTAGTCTGTTCATATCTATCTATCTATCTATCTATCTATCTATCTATCTATCTATCTGTCTGTCTGTTTAGTCTGTTCATATCTATCTATTTATCTATCTATTTTAGTCTGTTCATATCTATCTATCTATCTATCTATCTATTTATCTATCTATCTATCTATCTATTTTAGTCTGTTCATATCTATCTATCTATCTATCTATCTATTTTAGTCTGTTCATATCTATCTATTTATCTATCTATTTTAGTCTGTTCATATCTATCTATTTATCTACTCTATTTTAGTCTGTTCATATCTATCTATTTATCTATCTATTTTAGTCTGTTTTTATCTATCTATCTATCTATCTATTTTAGTCTGTTCATATCTATCTATCTATCTATCTATTTTAGTCTGTTCATATCTATCTATCTATCTATTTTAGTCTGTTCATATCTATCTATCTATCTATCTATCTATCTATCTATTTTAGTCTGTTCATATCTATCTATCTATCTATCTATCTATCTATCTATCTATCTTAGTCTGTTCATATCTATCTATTTATCTATCTATCTATCTGTTAAACACAGATTACATCTATCACCTAGTCTATTATGAGTACGTACCGTGTCTATCAGCTTCATCTGTGGATTTATTTCATTTTCCTTCATTTCCCAGTAGTTTCGGAAGAGGGCTGTTTGAGAGCTTCAATTAGAGTTAGAAAAGGAGTGCCTGTGTGTATGAAATTTTTGTTTCCAAATTCAAGCCGATATTCTAATGTAAACGTTATATTATTCCTTGTTTTCCTTAGGAAAGATTGTTGCTTCATAGATACAATTTTTAGATGTACGTTTACTTTCAACCGGACAGTTATCTCTGGATCTACAATTACTTTCTGTATTGGATTCACTGAACTTCCTCAAAATTTGGTTATTGTGGGAGCTAATAATGTTGTAATGTATATATAGCTGGTTCAATAATTCTTCCAGATTATTTATATAATTGGTTTTCGAAATCTAAAAAGACTTGTATGTTGCATATGAAAGAATAAAGAATTTAATGTAACACCGACTTTTATAGCTATTGGTTTCATAAATGTATTGTTTTTAACTTCATTGTGGTTCACCAGTATACACACACACACACACACAAACACTCACACTCACACACACACACACACACACACACACACACACGCACACACACGCATATATATATATATATATATATATATGTAAAACCAAGTATAGGGTAGGTATAGATGGAATAATATTCCGTATCCAAAGAAACATTATTCTTAAAAAAGTGCTCAATGCAAAGTAGAGCTAATAACATTTATTCATAAATTATAACATGAATATGTTATAATATCACTACAAAAGTAGCTGTTTTGTTTCGTCTGTCAGTCAGTCAGTTAAGTGCTATACGTGATACACGCTTGGCCGATCATGTCTCTTTCGAGACATGATTGACTAGGCAGAAGATTATCCCGCAGTAGGTTACCATTGCTTTCTGCGGTAGACTGGTTGCCGACCAAGGCTATAGAACCCAATCTGCCCTGCTATTTAACCCATAACTGGAAGGAAGAGACGGATTAATACCTTGCCCAAGGGTATTTGCGCGTAAATGAATACAATGGATTCAACTGGAATTTGAACTCGGCTCCTCGGTTTCTCGTTCCGAGCCGATATCCACTGTACCACAAGTTTCGACTGTACTTGTGTCTTATCAAGTGATGATGTTTATTTAAAGTTGAAGACTTTCAAAAGCTCAAAAACAAGCCAAACCCCCTTAATCAAGAAGGTATTGTTGCATAAACAGAGTGAATCAATCAGAATAAATTAACTTCTAATTTGAATAATATGAGGGCAAATTAAAAAAAAAATTGGGGGGTCATTAATATGAATAGCTTTATAATAATCTAAATCTAATGGTTTGTTAAACTTAGAATTTAAAATTCGCAATAAAAATATAATGAATCTAATAGTCGCTTAATAATACTGATCTCAATTTAATACAATATTAATATTAATGCTCCCCAAAATTGTTTCTTGAGTCTGCTCTCATATTATTCAAATTAGAAGTTACTTTATTCTCATTGGTCTATACTGTCTATGCAACAATGCCTCCCTGATTAAGGAGGTTTGGCTTGTTTTTAACCTTTTAAAAACCTTCAACTTGAAATAAACCTCAGAACTTGGTAAGAAACAAGGAGTGTCGAAACAAACTAGCTACTTTTGTAGTGATATTATAACATATTCATGTCAGAATTTATGAATAAATATTATATATATATATATAACAATTATTGCGATTTCTTGTCGTCTTTTCATGACAACACTATCAAGCTAATCAGATCATACGAAAGGATCTTACACAAAATAAATAGACAGAACTTGTCTATATTATTCAATGAAACCTGTATTAATGAAAAAATGCTGCCAAAATACACACAATATATATATATATATATATATATATATATATTCATTTCTACAGATACAATTATAGTAGAGTAGGATTCGGCGTACTTAGAGCTGACAGAAAAATAGCTATTGGAGAAATCTGCGAAAGCCTTCAGGTGAGCCATATTAGCTACTTGACGGTTCAGTCGTTCTCAGCATGCTGTGATAATATCGATGAAAAACAAGAACGTAGTTTTTGCTTAAAAGCTTCTGGATATGCACAAAATGAATGAAAGAGGAAATAAAAGGACATCAGTTTTGCAAAGTGGAGTGAAAAGGAGGTGAATTATATATATATATATAACTGTCGGTTATAAATGTGTTACTATCATCTAGTGCTCATAAGTTCAATCCTTGGATATGTTAGTGACGCACTAAATTCAACAAGAAAACACAATAATTGATTTCACAGACTATATCACAATAATCAACAGATAATGCATATCATACCGGTTCACACTGCACCCATGTCTATTGAACAGGTGTAGAGGCTCATCCCTTGTTCCCTGTTTAGGATGTGGTTTCGGCTTTCTCTTTTCCAGTCTTCTCACTTTGTTTTTTTTTTCAATTGAAGTAGATAGATCTATCTATCGCCCGGTTCACACTCCACCCATGTCTATTGAACAGGTTAAGAGGCTCATCCCTTGTTTCATGTTTAGGATGTGGTTTCCGGCTTTCTCTTTTCCAATCTTCTCACTTTGTTTTTTTTTTTTCAGTTGGAATAGATAGATCTATCTATCGCCCGGTTCGCACTCCACCCATGTCTATTGAACAGGTTAAGAAGCTCATCCCTTGTTCCCTGTTTAGGATGTGGTTTAAGGCTTTCTCTTTTCCAATCTTCTCACTATTACGTAGCCCCCTGCACATCAGTGGCGTTACCGCCTTGCTCGGGGTGATACGATTAAAAAAAAATCAGCCAATCAATGGACACCTGATGATGCCTACAGGGTAAGTGGTCGAAACGTTGTGTCCATAATAACATCTACACCAACCAAGATGAAAACAATAGTTCAAAATAAAACCAATATAGGTGTTTATATTTTGTCACTTTTTTCTGTTTCAGATAAATCTGAATGTAAATAACAGCTTGACTTGTGTTTTAACAAATTGAAGAATGTTAGCTGGAGTCTCTTTCTATACCTGAGAAAAATATATTTCCAAAGAGAAACGACACTATGGACATGTAAGCTGAGGTAGATTTAGCCTCTGTCCAGGCAAGAGTGGGTGCTAAAGACATCGCCCTTTCGGTTTATCTGCTGTAAATGAACTGAAATTGAGTGCCGTTTTCGGCACTGCATGGAGTGACGTTATTAAGCTGCCGTCACGTAATATACGTAACTTAT
This sequence comes from Ascarosepion bandense, assembly GCA_037127315.1. Classification (NCBI taxonomy): domain Eukaryota; kingdom Metazoa; phylum Mollusca; class Cephalopoda; order Sepiida; family Sepiidae; genus Ascarosepion; species Ascarosepion bandense. The sequence goes on from JBBBDQ010001011.1 coordinate 518,645, forward strand.
CTCCCCACAAAGAAAGATAAACATTATGTTGCAGGCTGCACCAGTTTCCATCCTTCACATGCTGCAAACAGTGACCGAATGATTCTACTCCAGACCTCTCTCTTTAACTAAATCACTATGAAAACAAGCAAACAAAATAGCAATACTAAACCAGCTAGTCAGAAAACGCCCAAACCTGTCAGCTTCTCTTTCACAAACATACGAGGTATCCGCACTAACTTTTACAGCGTAGAATCATTCCTTCAAACTAACTCACCTGATATCTTAGCCCTATGTGAAACTAACCTTGACCCTTCTATCCCCTCTTCTGAGTTTTACGTTTCTGGTTACATTCCCCTCTTCATGAAGGACTCCAATGTCCATATGCATGGGCTTGATGTTTATGTCAGCGAACACCTCCCCTAGCTAGGGTGACATCTCTTGAATCCCTGGATCATTATTTCATGTGCTTCCGTCTATTAATTCTAAGCTCGGTTAGCTATCTCTTCATTCTCCACCGATCCTCTCCTCTTCGGTACTTGACAGCATCTCTGACTATATAGACAAAGCCACTTCTTCTCGTCCATCTGCCCATATATTTGTGTTTAGTGACTTTAACGCCCACCACACCAAGTGGCTGGAGAACTCTGTCACCGAATTTGCTGGTGTCCACACCATGAATTTTTCAATCACCCAATCCCTTACGCGAGTGGTGGACTTCCCCACGCGTTTCTCCGATAACCCTAACGGAAGGACTCACTTCTAGACCTCTGCTTCACTTCCATCCCAGACTCTTGCACTAACATACAGCTCTGCCCTCTCGGAAACTCTGACCACGCCGTCAACATCTCATTCCACTCCCACCCTACCCAAGAAAACCAGACCAGCAGAATATCCTACTGCTACCAAATAGTAGACTGGGATTCGTTCCGAGACTTCCTCTGTGACGTCACTTGGAACAACGTTTTTAGTTTTCCCGTCAAAGACTGTGCATCCGAGGTCTCCTCTTGGGTTAATGCTGGCATCGATGCTTTCGTCCCTGCCAGGAAAGTTCAGCTTAAATCTCATTCGCCTCGCAGGTTCTTGCCCGCTTACTCGGCCGCCATTGCCCACCGGAATCATTTCTTCCGGCTTTATCGTAGCCACACATCGGTCCAAAACAGGCGCCTTTTCGCCTCAGCTCGTAGTAAGTGTAAAAAGATACTTAACGAGGCTAAGATGTTGTTTGTTGCCAGAATGAAGCAACGCATATCATCCTGTGAGAACGGCGCCAAAGACTACTGGTGACTCTGTAAAAGCGTGCTTAACAAGAGTAAGTCCTCAATACTCCCGCTAATCAATGAATTTGAGGTCCTCACTTCCTCGGCGGACAAGGCTGAATGCTTTGCTCGCAGATTCTCGACCAATTCGAGGCTGGATTCGTCTGGAGTATCTACACCCGACTTCCCACCTAGATCTGAGGCTCAACTAAATTACGTCCACATTACATCCTCGCTGGTTTCTAACATAATCTCAAAACTTGACTCTCACAAAGCGAGCGGAGGGGACGGAATCCCAATCATAGTCTTGAAGAAATGTGCCTCTGAACTCTCCTCTGTCCTTTATAAGCTCTACAACTTCTGACTATCTGCTTCCTGCTTTCCTGCCTGTTGGAAATCTTCCACTGAAGTTCCTATATTTAAGAACACCGGAGAACGCTCGGACCCCGCAAATTATCACCCTATCAGCCTTCTTCCGATCTTTGGCAAAGTGTTCGAAGCCATTATCAACGCCGAGGTGGTTCCGCATCTCACAGCCAACAGGCTCCTCTCGGACAAACAGTATGGTTTCGCTTCGTCAGGCCTACTGCTGATATGCTAACGACCATCACCGAGTATATATACCAGGCTCTTGACAAGAATGGTGAAACTCGAGCCGTTGCCTGGAATATCTCTAAAGCGTTTGACAGAGTCTGACATGCTGGCCTTCTACGCAAACTGCGGGGCTATGGTATAACTGGACATTTGTTTGACCTAATCCAGTCTTTTCTCTCTAACCGCACATTGAAAGTGGTATTAAACGGACATGCCTCCCAGAACTACCATACGAACACGGGTGTCCCTCAAGGCTCTATCCTCGTTCCTACGCTCTTTCTGATCTACATTAATGATCTTCCCGATGCCATAAGATCACAAGTAGGCATGTACACCGGTGACACCACAGTTTACTCTAGCCTCAATCAAAAATCTGGTGTGGGCGACAAAGCGAACCTCGCTGCCGAGCTTGAATAGGACCTCCAATTCGTAGTGGACTGGGGTAAGAAATGGCAGGTAAATTTCAATGCTTCCAAAACGAAGCTGCCATCAATTAACCATCATAGACAATCGCATCTATCTTCCATTAGAATGGAATCGGCCTGCATACCAGAAAGTAAAACACTACGCCTCCTTGGCCTCACACTCTCAGCGGACCTCAAGTGGAATGATTATACCGAATCCATTGCTGAATCCGCTGCTATGAAAGTCGGTTCTCTGTGCAGGGCCCGGAAGTTTTTTCCGTCGGAATCTATCCTGCACATATATAAATCTACCATCCGCTCGTGTATTGAATACTGCTGCCACATCTGGTCGGGTGCCCCTGCTATTCTCCTTCTTGACAAAATACAACGGAGAATCTGTAATGTGATCGATACCGACTTGGCAGACCAGCTGCAGTCTCTCTCTCACCGGCGTGATGAGGCTTCCCTGTGCCTCTTCTATAAATTCTTTCACGGTTTCTGCTCTGATGAACTTAGATCACTGGCGCTCCCCAGGTACGAATTTGCTCGAGATAATAGATTAGCAACTAGGTCCCATCCTTTTACAGTGAAACCGATAAAATGTAACCGCAATTTCTACTCGAAGAGCTTTTTTCTCGCACTTCCTGCCTGTGAAATTCCCTTCCACATACTAGCTTCCACGACAGCTAAAATCTACAAGAGTTTAAATGTAAGGTCAATAGACATCTCCTAACACACTAACTCACATCCATTCTTTCAAACACTCTTCCCATCTACCCAACCCTCAGCCTCGGTATACTTACCCGTCTAATACCATCCTTCTGATATTTCCTATATCTAACCACTCTCTCATCACCTTCCCCTATGTAACCCCCTGCGCAATAGTGGCAGTGGAATGCCTTGCTAGGGGTGAAATTATTTTTTTAAAAAAGCGCTTTCTGTATTTCTAAATATTAAAATACAAAATTAGATACTGATAAATCATCTTAATAAAGTTTATTATTACTTTTATTTTAATTCTATATTTTCCTCAAGCCAGGAACTTCAGTTGTCTCTTCCTGATGCTCAGCATCAATTTCCTTTTTGTTGCCATTCTTTCTAACACTTCGTCGTTGCTTGTATGCTCAATCCACGATATCCGTAGCATCCTTCTGTAGAACCACATTTCGGCCGCTTCCAGTTTTGTCCTCATTTTCGATGATATTGTCCAGCATTCATAGCCCTATTGAAGAACTGACATCACGTAGCAGTCTAGCAGTCTAGCACTCTTTTCTTCGTTTCTATTGAGATCTTCCTGTGTGTTAGTATTTTGCTCATCTTCTGGAACGCGTCCTTTGCCATGCCAATTCGCCTTCGGATCTCCGTGTCGCATTTGTTTATTTCGTCTAAATCTTCAATCTTCGAGAAATTTTATTAAAGAAAGATATGCAGCCTCCGGCAGAAAACGAAACTGCGTTCGCCTTGACAGGATAAACCATCGTTAGACCCGACTTGCTGTAGCGACTCAGTCACGAAAGACATTGCCGATCAAGCAAGTCTGAACAGTGTTTTAAGCGAAATTTTTCTCGTCATAGTTTCTCGAAATATCATATCTGCTCGTTCGTATTCAAATGCAAACAAAACAATTTCTAAAGAAGTAATGGATTTTTAATTCATTAATCCGCCATATTATATCATATTAGACTTTATTCTTGCGGAAACTCGTATTTAAGTAAAAGCTCAGTTTATTTATTAAACAATATATTTGTTTATTTATTTATTTATTTTGGTCAAGATTTCTCGAATAAAATAATTCGGTAAATGAAAGTAAATGAATATACCGCTTAATAGATAAACGAAGTGTTTGCTGAAATATGAGGATCCAACAAAATTCATATTTTTGAATGAATTTTATAAAAACCAACCGATATGATCTGTTTAATGTTTTTATTATATTTTTCTAGTTTGCATATAAGTTGTCATATATTTATGGAGAAACTGACCAAAACTCATGATGTTTTCGTTCGAATACTTTTGGTTTATATGTTCTATATAAGTTTTTGTTAGCTTCATGTTAGCATTTTTAGGAATGCTTGTAGGATGGTTATTGCACATAAATGGCATTGTTTATAGATTTACATGGTACTGACATATAGGTCAGTAATTGTTTTCTCCAAGGTCGTGAATAAGTAACGACTATTTTAAATTGTTATTGTCATTTCGCAATAGTCATAAACGTATGTGTACACTTTTCAATAATTGTGATCTCAACGTAGTAAAACTTGCGTTTTAGTTTTATTAACTGATAAATTATTTTGCATAAATTTTAACAGATGCTTAAAAGCCAACGGCATACACAGGCTTTTCAGTTTCTTTTTTTCACATTAACCTGCATTTCGTTGATGTTGATTTAGTGTTTCTGATAGAAAGCTAAGACGAAGGCGGACAAAATTTACTAGCTGGCGCATGTCATCTGAGAACCATGCACAATACTGGCTTCTTAAGAACGTTACTTTAAAAATAATTATTGTTTATAAAATGTAAAGAATTGTAAAGAGGTATGATAGGTAAATTCTATTGTTTTACATAAATTAAGCATAACATCATTTTCTTGAAAAAGAAAACATGATAATTGATGTTTCAGGAAATAAACATGTAAACATTACACGTGTATACTTGTAAAACCTTTAATAGTCTATTAGAAATATATATTAAAACGATACAAATTAAAATAAAGCTTATATTTAAAATGAGGATTTAGATCTTGTATATATATATATAGAGAGAGAGATAGAGACAGACAGACAGACAGACAGAGAGAGAGAGATAGAGGGACAGAGGATTAATGTGAATTAGTGTGTTACTTAACTGAGAGTTATGCCAACTTCAAAGTCTGTTAAGGGACCACTATGATATCCTCACTCCTCACTACTTTTTCCAATCTGCAGATTCATTGAAGCAGATTGAAAAAAAGCCCTGATGAGTGAGGAGAGCCAAGTTGAGAAAATAAGGCTTGGAAAATATGATAATCACAGGAATGATTGAAGGCCGGACAGATAGAAAACAACGTAAAATATGTTTAGTGAGTTTGAGTATAAGATCCCAAATGACAGAAAGTTGTAGAGAGCTATGATCGATATGTCATGAGAGGGACACGGCACATATGGAAGATGCCATCATGGTCGTTGAGCAGCGGTAGTTAGTTTGTGCAAAAGATATTGCATGTACCTGTTTCTTTATACCTCGACGTACAGAGTATTATAGGTAAATTATCGTTATTTTATATTTTAAATTTCGCGCATGCGCGTTGTTTTTTTTGGGGGTTTTATCGACTGCACTGTGTACTAGTTGTGCCCTGTCTCTTCAGGACGTAGGCGATCATGGCTTTCCAAGTCTTCCTATCCCTGGTGGCTCTCATCACGCCTTCAGTTGTTAAAACATGCAACCCTCGTTCTATCATCCACCTGATTAGATCCTTCAAATATGTTATCCGTTGCTTTCCCCTGTCTCTTTTTCCCTCTATCTGGCCTGTTAGATCAGGTTCTCCAAGCCCTCCTTTCTCATTGCGTGTCCCAGGAACTTCAGCTGTCTCTTTCTGTTACAGCGTGCAATCCTCGTTCCGTCATCCACCTGATTAGGTCCTTCAAATATGTTATCCGTTGCTTTCCCCTGTCTCTTTTACCCTCTATCTGATTCTCCAAGCCCTCCTACCTCATTGCGTGTCTCAGGAATTTCCAAAACTTCATCATTGCTCACATGCTCGATCCATGATATTCGCAGCATCCTTCTGTAGAACCATATGTCAGTTGCTTCAAGTTTTTTTTTCATCTTTGATGATCTGCCTGTGAGAAACAGAGCAGCATGACGCAATTCACTCCATCATAAATTTTGAAACAGCGCGCTATACTGCTTGCGTCCAGTATATACGCACACACACACACACACACACACACACACACACACACACACACACACACACATATATATATATATATATATATATATAAGTGGGAATGAAGGAAACATCAATTTTAAGAATACAGAATACATGGTCGTTAGCATAAGAGCCAGCCCGTGATGCGAGCTACAAATCAGAGAGGTCAGAATCAAATATATTCAGAAATTTAACTACCTAGGAAGGGTGATACTACAAGACAGAAAATGTGAAAATATCACAAACGAAATATGTGAGCAACAAGGACGTCTTAATGAAAAATGTAATCATTTAGAGCAACAAAGAGTTGAAATTTCTAGGACTCATAATAAGAGCGTCATGGAGAATTTGTCACTCAAAAGACAGATTGAAAGTAAAAAGGGCAAAGGAAACATCGTATAACCTAAGTGAAAATATGGATTAAGTTGATCGATTAATTTTCTACGACTTTTCAACAGGTTATTTAAAACCAGAAAATATTTTTAGAATCGAAGAATTTTTACAGATAATAACAATATAGAGATAGAAATCTAACTAATTAATCCATAGCTAAATGGGGAAGAGGTGTATTCATACCTTTCTTAAGAGTATTTGCGCATTGTTAATCGGTTCTCTCGAGTAACTAAGCTTACAGTACCTGGTCACCTATCTTGGTCATTACCCGACTCGAGGTTGTTTAACTTCGGTGATCGAATAGGAACCGGTGTTTCAACCTGATACAGCCGTAAGCCAAATATTGGTTAAATTCAACAATGATTCGATCAGAAATAAAATGGAAATTTTTGTAATTTTCTCATGTTCCGTTATATATTTAGCTTCATATATAAAATGTTGGTGCTTTATTTTTCATTTTTACAGATACAATTATTGTAGAGTAGGATTCGGCGTACTTAGAGCTGACAGAAGAATAGCTATTGGAGAAATCTGCGAAAGCCTTCAGGTGAGCCATATTAGCTACTTGACGGTTCAATCGTTCTCAGCATGCTGTGATAATATCTATGAAAAACAAGAACGTAGTTTTTGCTTAAAAGCTTCTGGATATGCACAAAATGAATGAAAGAGGAAATAAAAGGACATCAGTTTTGCAAAGTGGAGTGAAAAGGAGGTGAATGAATTAATTCGATCATGGCTAAGAAAGCGGTATAGGAAAGGTTCTTCGACGTTTGTAATACTACGTTAAAAAAGATGAAACACTTTGTTGATAACTAGATTTAAAATTCTAAAACGTTTGTGTATTTATGCAATATGATTTTCTTGCTGACAGCCCTGGACGAATTCGGCATAGAGAAAATTACAGAAGTAATAAATGAAATCTATAACAGTGGTGTAATACCGGACGACCAAAGCAGGTCAATTTTCATAGCACTGCCTAAGAAGCCAGGTGTAAACTAGTGTGAACTCCACTGAACAATCAGTCTGATGAGCCTCATAACAAAACTCATTCAAATCCTGAAGCAGAATCAGGTCAGAGGTAAGACAAGAATAGTGCGGGTTCGTCAAAGACACTGGAACAAGGAACGCGAAATTCATGATTACGATGCTATCAGAAAGGGCAATACAAATGAAAAAGGACGTGTACGTATGTTTTATAGATTATGCGAAGGCGTTCCACAAAGTACGCCACAAAGAACTGATAGAAATGCTCAGCAACCTCGACATATTTAGGAAAGACATTAGAGTAATCAAAAATCTATACTGGCAGCAAACGGGCAGGAAACGAATTCAGCAGATATAAAAAAAATAGAAAAGGGCGTAAGACAAGGATGTGTCGTTTCACCGGATCTATTCAACTTGTACAGGGAGACTAGAAGTTATGCCAATATTCGTCATCCGAATCTGAACAACATAGGGTACGCAAATGATACAATGTTGATAACAGACACGGAAATTATGTCTTGTAGTTACAAGACATCCTACAGAAGGTAGCTGGAGAAAGGACTGCAAATAAACTACAAGAAAAAACCGAATGCATGGCCATCAGCAAAAAGAGCAGCCCAAAATGCCAAATACAGGTGGGGGATACTAAAATCAAGCAAGTACAGAAATTTAAATACCTGAGAAGCCTTCTAACAGAAGACGGAAAGTGCGACACAGAGATCCGAAGGGGAATTGGCATGGCGAAGGACATGTTCCAAAAGCTGAGTAGAGTATTAAATGACAGGAAAATTTTGCTAGAAACATAGAAGAGCACTGGATTGCTATGTGACGTCATTTTCTCAATATGGCAGTGAATGCTTGACAAAAGATGAAGGAAAACTTGAAGCAACTGAAATGTGGTTCTCTAGAAGGTTCTGCAGATATCATGGATCGAACAGGTAAGCAATAATAAGATTTTGAAAAGGATGGAAACGAAAAGGAAATTAATACTGAGCATCAGGAAAAGACAGCTATAGTTCATGGGACATGTAATGAAGAAGAGGGTTTGGAGAATCTGATACTAACAAGACAGATATAGGGAAACGGAGGAAAGCAGCGCGTAACATACTTTACGGACCTAAGTAGGCGGGAGACAGAATAGGGTTGGATGGGGTTACAGGAGAAGCCGGGCTATGAGCAACCAGAGAGAGGGAGACGTGGAGAGCCATGATCGCCTACCTCCTGAAAGAACGAGGCACAAAGAACAAAAAAATCTTCTGGCATTAAGTCATTAGTAAATATAGAAAAACATGCGAATGAGCATCGTATTTGCTGTAGATTAGGACTCAACATACTTCATACTCTTCCCTACTGCAATGACAATGGACTGCTATCTAAACTTATTTATAAAAGGAACTTTGTCTGTATGTGTGCATGTGTGTGTGTGTGTGTGTGTGTGTGTGTGTGTGTGTCCGTTACCTATAGAGTCCGAAACGGCTGAATCGATTTTCTTGAAAATTTACACAGCTTTACTATAAGCGTCTGCGAGTGTTCTTAGCTAGGTTTTGTGTCGAAGTTCCCCCGATAAATATCGAAAATCGATAATTGAAAAAATCGGGTTATAGAAGAAGTGGTCCGATTTTATACAAATTTGATACACTCATAGACAAAGACATAAGAAACGATATTCAGAAGTTTCAGGTTGCAGTTCTTACAATAGTGCAGAAAATCGATAAGATGTTTGTGTGTGTCTGTTTATCTGCCTGTATGTCTATTTTTTTTCAGCCCTTTTATTTTAGTTTTTGTTTCGGGTTTGGCTTTAAGTAGGTATAATTGTAGTTCTTAGTCTCAGCCATGATACCATTTACTCAGAGGACTTATTTAGCCTTCAAAATTCAGTTTACGACGAAAACACCTATTTGATATCGATACCAGGAAATCAAAATTTGACTTACATCCATTGATTTTTCTTTCAGTCTACGGTTTCGCTTTAATTTGAAACAACTATTGCTTTTTTGTCTTTCGTGCCAACGTCCAAAGAGTCTGAGCTCCAGGACCATGGATTAGATTTAAAGATTTCATTACACCAGATCAATGCCGAGCTATACAGTTAGTATGTTAAATTATATAATTTTATGCATATTATTTCAATCAATCAGTTAAATTGCATACATGATACACGTTTAGACGATCACGTAGAAATAGACATGGCTGATTTGCTTAAGGTAATCTAAGTCTTTTACTTTACAGTGACACACGATATCTTTCGTATAGTCCTACAAGATAAAGTTTTCAATGACTTTTTGAAATTGTCTAAAAACTTTAGGAACAGCCTCTATATTCATGGAAAACACTATAACTAAACATGAAAAGTTTTTCCATAAAATTGTTCATGACATATAAGAATATTTTCCATAGCGCAGAGTTAGAGTAGCCGACTGGTGTCAATTCGGTTGGGTTTCAATCCTGGCTAGTAAGCAATCGGATATCTAATCGTACTAAACTGTAATACAGCGAAATAGATTCGTCTACGGATGACTATATTTGCCTGTGTGTATTTATGCAGCAATTTTGTTTTTATGCTGGTTTCCTTAAAAATGATAGACAAGCTATTATGGTTACTTTTTTATGTAATTTTTCATGTTATATTGTCCTTTTTTTTCTTTTTCGGATGTAAATTATATAGAAATTGTCCAAATGTTTTGTTTTACCGAGGGCTTTTGGCTGTACTTTTAGCCATTATCGAGGTGGATTTTATTTTATGTGCGACTGAATATGTGTAATATTTATGTGTGTCTTTAGAGTCTTATGTTTGTTTTATATTCCAAACACGGTAACCATATTGTTGCCATTCATCTTCAGGGATAAATTACAGGGACAAACCTATTGCAACTGCGAGAAAATTTGCATTCCATGTTCTGTTGCATTTAATTTACATTTATTGATTGAAGTTGTATCATCTGAATATACATATGTAAGTAAAGCAAGTAAGTTTCATTTATTAATACCTTTACAATAGAGGATACAGGTTAGTGAGATAGGAGATTACTATTGACTTTACATTTAAATTCTTGGAGATTGTAGCTGTCGGGGAAGCAAGTAAATAGAAGAAAATTCCACTGGCGGGATGTGCGATAAAAGAAGCTGATGGAGTAGAATTTCCGTTTACATCTTTTTTTTTTTTTTTTTTAATCGTATCACCCCGACCAAGGACATAACGCCACTCATGTGCAGGGGGCTACGCAATAGTGAAAAGATTAGAAAAGAGAAAGCCAGAAACCACATCCTAAACAGGGAACAAGGGATGAGCCTCTTAACCTGTTTAACAGACGTGGGTGGAGTGTGAACCGGGCGATAGACAGATCTATCTACTCCAATTGAAAAAAGAAAACAAAGTGAGAAGATTTGAAAAGAGAAAGCCAGAAACCACATCCTAAACAGGGAACAAGGGATGAACCTCTTAACCTGTTCAATAGATGTGGGTGGAGTGTGAACCGGGCGATAGATAGATCTTTCACAGTAAAAGGGTGGGACCTATCAAGCTTAGACGCAAAGGTTTCAGTTAATGTATAAATAATGAAACCATAGATTAAAACCAACTCTTCAATGGCGTGAAAGAAGTTCTGTTCGAAGTTACCTGACAGACCAGATTTCCCGATTACGTCTCTTTTTATTCAAGTTTGCCATGGTAAACAGCCATGGTAATTTTCAGAAACTTTTCAGTAAAAGATATTTTGCTTTCTAAGTATTTAAAAAAATCGGCAGGTTTTATTGATCCACCCAAGACGGTTTGTATTGATCCTTGCTGAAAGAATTTTACAAATTCAGTTTTAAAGGTATTTATATAAAGTCCAACATCGTTAATAGCATTTTCTACATGAAGTAGGAGAGTTCTGGTATTCTCTATAATGTCTGCAGTGATAGCTTGGCCATCTGCATAGTCAAAGTCGGCAAACATTTTTTCAGGACAACTTGAGAGTCTTGGTGATAAATTATCATAATCTAGGTTTTACTTAATGATATATAGCTCATATAAATAAAAGTATATCCTAAAATTAATACCATCATCGTTAATACCAATTTTGTTTGAAAGAGTTCACTTGCATGAGAACCTAACATAATGCCAACTTCATTCAGCATGGACGTGTATCAGACCTCACAGAATGCAGTCTATCCACACTCAACTAATACAACTCACTTATAAAAATCCCCGAAATGTGTGTGTGTGTGTGTGTGTGTGTGTGTGTGTGTGTGTGTGTGTGTGTGTGTGTGTGTGTACAGGGAGAAAGAGAGAGCACACAATAATTATAGTGTATTCTATGCTGCGTCGTTATTCAGGTGAAAGGTGGAACGATATAGCTGTTTTTAATTTTTGATATTTCCTCTTAAGAAAATTCCCAAATAAATACTTATGCACACAAAATGGCTTCTGAAAATTATAACAGATTTTATTAAAAGGAATATAAAGATATTTATTGGAATATCCTGAACAGTTTATTGGATTCCTTTTTACGATTTATTTAACGGATATCTTTAATAGTAAAAAAAATAATGTTTAATTCCCGCACTAGGTTGCTATTTGTTTCTGCAAAAGTCTTGTTGCTAACCATGACAATAGGACCCAGTTTGTCTGACTATTCAATCCTTAGAGAAGAGATAGATTTATACCTGAAAGGAGAAGAGACGGATTCTTATCTTTCCCAAGGATATTTTTACCCAAGTAAATGTAAAGAATTTGATTGCAATATTGAACTCGGCTCTCCAATTTTCCATCTCCGAGCCAATGTCCATTACACCACAACGTACATCCGATATTAGGTGTCGCAATAGGAAAAAGCCGTTGATGTTTGATGCTTAGTGTTAGTCTCATCTCATTTTTAACCCTCTAGGGCCATTCGTATCATATTTGATACAGTATTTCCCTATAACGAAACATTTGGTATTTCCCTATAAGGAAACATTTGGTATTCATTGACTGAACAGCCAGTACTGCTTTCATTTGCAATTTATAAAATATTTCTCTTAAAAAATTTTTCAGGAAAATATTTCTTTCAAGGCTTGTTTTCATACTGTATCAAATATGATACGAATGGCCCTAGAGGGTTAAGGCTTCTACTGGGCATAAAGTGGGGGATCAGTTCTATATTGTTATGAAGTAATAAACAGATCCCCCACTAATTACTACTTAACCCTCTAGGGCCATTCGTATCATATTTGATACAGTATTTCCCTATAAGGAAACATTTGGTATTTCCCTATAAGGAAACATTTGGTATTCATTGAAATATGATACGAATGGCCCTAGAGGGTTAAACAATAAAGTATTGAAAAGTGTGAATACTCAGAAGAATGCTCTAATCAAAGAAACTGAAAAAAGAATAAAAACGAGGTGTGCTTTAAAATACTTTTACTTTAATTTTTGAAAATAACAAAACGCATCGAAATGGCAATATAATTAGTATTTTGGTAGCATATAGAAAGCCTGGGCTGACGACCATGTTACATTGAAATTGCAGCTGGGTTCGTTATATTCCCTTGTGCGCAAAACTCACCTCTTCCCCTTGCTATGGGTTAATTAGTAGGAATTGTATCAGGAAATCATTATTATCAGTATTATCTCCGAAAAAGTCTGTCAAACTAAAAATATTTTTCTGGTTTTAAATAACCGGCATATGGTTGATAAACCTTAAAAAACAGATCAGTCAATTAAATGAGATGTGCGAGTAAAATATATTTTGCTCTAAGTATCTTTCAACAGATAACAAAATAATATAGGGTAATAATATTTAAATGTTAGTTGAATGACCCTTATCAGTTAATTCGATTGATTGATTGATTCGTTTTCTAAGTCTTATCAAACCTTTGCAGGTCATTTAAAGCCAGAAAATATTTTAAATTCCATGATTACTTTTTTTAATAATTAGAATTTAGTGTACAAGTCTACAATTTAACCCATTCTTTTCCCAAGAGTATTTGCATGTAAGTGAATATAACGATCCCATCTAGAATTGAAACTCCGCTCAACAATTCCGAACCATTATCCATTACACCATCTGCTCATACAATCTTATAGCGTCTGGTATTCCAAAGCGGTTGCGCAAATTAATTGAAACAAAACGAATAATGTCTTCCTAGGAACCTTCACACTTTCCCTGATCACGTATACATCGTCTCTTGGCGTTATTTTCTTTACATTTTGAACAGATAGATTCAATTTGTTTCTTCGCCTTGCTCACACGACTAACAGTTGAAAAGCTAACATCAACAATATCTGTGATGTAAGGCTTGCCAGTGTGTTCGTGTAGCATTCGAATTTTCGCACGCTTTCTTGGAGTAACGCCCATTGCAGACAATAACCATAGGATAACTAATCGACAGTCTAGACAGTAGTGTCTGGGAGTGATAAAAATCTGATGCAATCACGGATGACGCAATATTTTTCAAGGCCAAACAAATTTCATCATACACCCTGAAAATAGATTCTAATTGCTGCCCACCACTGCAAATGACCTAATCTAAGGAAAAAATAGAAATCGATTACACCCTGTCACTCCAGTGAGTCTAAAACTGACTGTATAGTGAAAGAAAGGAAACTAAAGGAGTTGTTTTAATTAATTTGTATAATGACTAGTATCGACGCTGCTTAAGTTCAGTCATTGTACGGGGACCTGCTTTTTCAACGTGATGTTACCATAAGCAAAACTATTTCGATCATAAAAACTTAAAGCTTTAACATATACAGTTATAATACTGCCACAAGCCAACTTATCAATCAAGTTCAAGAAACATAACTATTGTATTGATAATTTTGGAAATCTAACAATTCTGAGTTTTCATTTCTGAAATATTTATTGCTTTACGTTTTGTTCTGAAAATATAATAAAACAAATTGTTCGATTTGTTTGATATAATCGTAGATTTATATTTGTTTATATTTATTGAGATTATTTAATTGTAAGACTAAATATTTTATGATTAAACAGCAGATGGAGCGTTTTTGAACATAAAAATATTTGAATGGGAAAATTCAGTTTTCTACACTTTATTTAATATTTCGATTTAATATTTACTTTTCATATGCTAAATAGAATAATCGAATAAAGATTTGATGTCTGTATTTGTGTGTGTGTATTTTTTGTGTGCGTTTGTGTGTGTGACATTTACCCTTACTTTTCAGCACAATATAACATTTTCTGTAAGATCTATTTGAAAAAAATTTTTCTGATATTTCTGATATGATGAGATTTGCACATTTTTGATCGCTTTAAATCAGTTTAAATCTTTGCAAGTTTTGATGGGTTTCCTTTCTTCATCTTTTTACTTAATTTGAAAAACGATTTACACTGACTACATTGTTCGGACTGTTGTACGCTCCGTCCTTCTTCAGATGACTAGAATTCCGAATTTAACTCTTTATTTCGTTTATCGGGATAGATTGTTCTAGTTCTACGAGACATGCCTCCTCCAGATCAATATCAGTTATCCTCAAGGAAGCCTCGTTAACAGAAGGCTCGATTGTTCCGTATGCAGCACAATTCCTTTTTTTATATGTACGTATCGGGAAGTGCGTTGTGGTGCAGTGGATATCGGCTCGAAACGAGAAATCGGGAAGCCGAGTTCGAAATCCAGTTGAATTCCTTGCATTCACTTACGCGCAAATACCCTAGGGAAAGATATTAATCCGTCTCTTCCCTCCAGTTATGAGTTAAATAACAGGACAGATTGGGTTCTATAGTCTTGGTTGGCCGTCAATCTACCACAGAAGTACTGCAGAGTAATCTTCTGCCCTGTCAGTCATGTCTCTTTCGAGACATGATCACCCAAGCGTGTTTCACGTATGGCACTTAACGGACTGATCCTGAAGAATCACTTTTGTTTCAATATCACACTCTATTTCTATTATAATTATATACACTATTTACATTGTTCGTACTCATCTTTATTGCCAAATTCACGATGTTTTGGCAGTTGCACGCTCCGGCCTTCTTCGTGTGATTGAAATTTCGAGCTGAACTCTTTGTTTCGTTCACCGGAATAGATTGTTCTAGTTCAACAAGCCATGCCTCTTTCAAATGTCTCAGTATCAGTTATCTCCCTTTAACTCCACTCTGGAAGATTTTTTTCTTCACCTCTGATGTTGCCAAGTATTGAACTCACAACTCTTTAGGTTAAGTCACTAGATTCAACTAACGCTTTTAGCCAAGTGTCCGAACAATGTAAATAATTAAAATTCCTTATTTCAGATATATAGACAAATGTTGAAAAACGATTCAAATTCATATCTACATAACTTAATATTCTTAATCCTTCAAACATAATGCACAAACATAAATTTACAAATTTATTCGTATATACATTACACACGCTTATACTCAGACGCACCAAATACACATATGAGTAGCTAGCAGTATAGCCCGGCGTTGCTCGGGTGTAATGAAAGCTTTAAAACTAATCCATAGTCCTGGAGCTCAGACTCTTTGGACGTTGGCACGAAAGACTAAAAAGCAATAGTTGTTTCCAGTTAAAGCGAAACCGTAGACTGAAAGAAAAATGAATGGATGTAAGTCAAATTTTGATTTCCTGATATCGATATCAAATTTTTGGTACTATTGTAAGAACAGCAACCTTGAAACTTCTGAATATCGTTTCTTATGTTTTTGTCTATGAGTGTATCAAATTTGATTAAAATCGGACCACTCCTTCTATAACCCAATTTTTTCGATTATCGATTTTCGATATTTATCGGGGTACCTCGACACAAAACCTAGCTAAGAACACTCGCAGACGCTTATAGTACAACTGTGTAAATTTTCAAGAAAATCGGTTCAGCCGTTTCGGAGTCTATAGGTAACGGGGACACACACACACACACACACACACACAGACAAAGTTCCATTTATAAATAAGTTTAGATTTTAAGTTAATAGATATTTATTAATCACTCCGATATATTTTTATCACTTTAAACGTTGTTTTTAGTGGATGCTCATATCTGAGTAGATGCCCCATTTATTCATTAAACAGTGTATTTATTTATTTTCGTTAACCGGACTGAATTTGAAGCAGGGATGGAATCTGTTTCCTCTGGACAGAGGGGAAAACATCATTAGATATGACGTGAATTAAACAGCACGGACCTTGAGTAGCGTTGCTGATCAGGCAATGACTGAAAGATGCATTTAAGCGAAATCCTTCTCGTTTAACTCCATCGAAATGTTTATATCTATTCAGTTTCGTATCTGAACGTAAGCAAAGTAATTTCTAAGGTAATCAATTTTTATTTATCAATCCCACATATTTTTTTATTTTGTTTTAGAAATGGCGGCGAAAAAAATGAAGTAAAAAAAATAGTGGTGACAACTTCATAAAACTAACTAGAAATTTTAAAATGAAAGCTAATTTTCATACAATATAAAAACCTGTTTTCCTTTCGTTTTTTACTGTCAGTTTTTCTTATTTATTCGATTGAAAATTCTGAAGATTAATAATCGAATCAAATGCAGTATGAACTTTTACCACTACTCTTTGCGAGCAGATCTTTTCGTTAGCCTGCGTATAAAACTGCAAGGATTGCTGAGAGGCAACGTTCTTCATTTCTTGATTAGGTCATTTAGTCCTCGACAAATTCCTGGAACAATCGGACCACACAACTTATTTACGCGCGTGTCCGTGTGCGCGTACCCCGTGGGTAGGTGTACACTGACAAAAATAAAACTGAAGTGCTCTGCATCTGAGCTGACTATGAGCGTGCTAGTTGCTAATAGATATTCTGATAAAATTTTCAAAGTCATCGGTCATCTTCTGATGTAGTATCATTCATACAAGTGCTCTGTTTTGTCTGATAGTGATGCATGCTACGATAAGGTTCGATATATTGACCATGCCACAGAAACACGTAGCTTGTTCAGTTAGAGCCGTTTAAAAACAACATAATTCTAGTCGTTTGGGACTCTAGATGATAACAGAGAATTTTTGCGCGTGTTGTATTTGACGCGATAGTGGTACTGTAATTGTATAAATTATTATATATGCAACAGTAGTTATATAAATATTCATCTTTTATCCTCCTGTCTCACTAACTTATATCCTCTCTCTCATGCTTTTCTACGTCCACCCCACTCTCATCAGTACTCTCTTCCCTCTCCTACTCTCCTCCTGACACCCCCTGCAACCTCTTACTCCTCATAAAATTCCTCCTCGTCCACCCCATTCTCATCAGTAATTTCTTCCCTCTCCTCTTCTCTTCCTGACACCCCCTGCAACCTCTCTTCATAAAATTCCTCCTGTGTAAGCCCCTGCACAACAGTGGCAGTAAAATGCCTTGCTTGGGGCGACACGATTAAAAAAAATATTTCCGAATGCAGATAAGGAAACAAACAACCTACAACCTACATCATGATAAAAAGAATAAATTAAAATCCCATAAGTTAATTTCTTATACAAAAACTTTATTCCTCATAGTAAAACATAGAAACAAAGAAAAATATACGAAAAAAAGAAATGAATAAATGAGCAATCTGGAGATTATAATAATAAATAAACATAGGCTGTGTACAATCTGATTTCCTCCAATCCCCCAAGCAGTCTAGGTATCATGATCCTAAATAACCTATAGCAGATAATTTAAGCAAAGAAAATGTGAAGAGCCAGTATACTGCTCACCCTACATCACATATCAACGAGGTTCCTGTCAAAATTAAAAGAAGGGTCTGTAATGCAAGTAATACTGATCTTGCATAACGACTTCAGTCACTTTCTTGCTGATATTACATGGTTCCCCCTTGTCTTTCCAACAAATACTGCAAACTGTTCTGCTGAGCTTTTTTTTCTTTATTGTTTCGACAGAGTTGATTTGAGCGTGTTAATAGATTGGCAGTTAGGTCTCACGATTTTAATATTAAAATAGCTAAATTCTATTCTACCAGTTTCTTTTCTTGCATTTCTTGCTTGTGAAACTTCCTTCTGATTTCTAGTTACCCCGCTACATTCATTCTCCCAAAATTTAAATGCAACGTCAGTCACTATCTTCTGTCTGATTGATTCCTCTTCCATTTATTGTACCTCACTTTTCACTAATGTTTTCTCATTCTCTTTCACTCCCTGTAACCCTCGCGTCTCAGAGAAATCGTCGCATTACTTGGGGGAATGATAAAAATGACATAAAACTGGACACTGTAGTCAACACAAAGTGGAGTCTATTTCATAGCATTTAGATTCCATTAATTGACTGTCGCCGCTTCGTATTGGCCACAATTTTATATTTACATACGTTCACTCTCCGATTCTGAACGCATTTATCCATAAATATAGCACACCTAAAAACAATCTTTCTAATACACACACACACACACACACACACATATATATATATATATGTGTGTGTGTGTGTGTGTGTGTGTGTGTGTGTGTGTGTTGTTATTTTTTTAATCACGAGAGAATCGAAAATTCTGATTCTTTGTTCGCTCAACTTCGGCAAACTCCGTTAAACTCCGATAAGGACCCGAAAAACTTTGCTGTTCTAGAAGTTACATAGGAAAATTGACAATCCTGATTATAGAGAATTAATGAAAAGACTTTAACGAAATACGAGAAGAGACTTTGGCGAATATTTGAAGAGATCTGTTTATTTCAACGCTAACGAAACTTAGACAAAACATTTCGTTTAACGATAAGAAGCTATGATGCTTTTGGCGAACTTTCTCTCTCCGTTGTGAAAATCATTTTAGACGATTGTATATCATTTTCGACAACTGTATTCTTGGGAAAAAAAGACATTGTTTTTTCTTTATATAAAGACATTCTACGTAGCTCTCCAGGTGTGTTCGACTTCGTTCATTTATTTTATTAATTTTTTGTTTTTGGTGCCGTAATTTTTTTTTCAAACCACAAGTGTACACCAGTGTCCGGACTGGCTAAAAGGGACGACTATTAACATTGCAAGACGAGACATCTGGGATCTAATCACAACGTGGGACAGTGGCCCGTTGTTGCAAAAGACTTCCTGTAACCCAGCTTTTGTGGCGACATCATCTTACGGGATCGTCACGACCGTCAGCGAGAACAGGCGTCACATTAGACAGTCGGCCAGCTCGGCCTGAGGCGTCATATCTGATGCCGTTTCGACCAGGATCTGGCCTGTGGCCAGCCGTTCGCACTGCAGTAGTATCACAGATTTGAATTTTGGTAAGTTTTGATTGCGGCTTTCTCGAGAATTTTCCTTCCTAGTAAATTACTTTCTCTTTTGAAAAGTATGACATTTTTTAGATCAAAATTCAGTCTTTTAGGGGTTTTTTACAATCATTTCACCCAAAACAAGGTAGGACCGCAACTGGTGCGTGGTGGGTTACAGGGAGAGAAAACACAAGGTACAGGGATGTCGAAAAAATAATAAGAGATAGATGGGAATCAAGGAGATAGAAGATGGCAAATAAAGTTGCATTTGAACTCTTGGAGATTGTACCTATCAGGTCGGCAAGCAACCGAAAGGGAGTTCCACAAACGGGAAGTACGAGAAAAGAAACTATTAGATTTGAAGAGGAAGTTACATTTAACTATTTTGATGGTAAAAGGGTGAAACTTTGATGCCAATTTCGTCGCATGTGTGAACATGGGATCGGAGATCAGGGGTAAAAAGCTCGTCAGAGTAGTTGCCATAGAAATACTTGTAAAAAAGACAGCGGGAAGCCCCGTTACGTCAATGAAAAAGCGTCTGGAGGCAGGCTGCCAAGTCAGGATAAATTTTATTGCAGATACTTCTTGGAACTTTCTCGAGAACTTCAAGATGAATATAAGGAGCAACCAACCAGATATGGCTACAGTATTCAATGTACGGACGAATAGTAGATTTATAAATTTGCAAAATGGATTCCGAAGAGAAAAACTTCATGGCCCGACACAGTGACCCAACCTTCCTAGCAGTAGATGCAGCAATCGATTCGACGTAGTCATTCCATTTGAAGTCGTTTGAGAGAGCAAGGCCAATGAGGCGCAATATGTTGCTCTCTAGGAGACTAGCGTCATCCATTCTGATGGTAAGGTGGATAGTTTCTCTATGGTGATTAAAGAAAAGCAGTTTCATTTTGAAGGCATTAGAATTTACTGAATTTATTTCTGTGTATGCCTGCTTCTGAATTATTATTGTTGTGTAGTTTTAGTTCTGACCATATCTATAATGTTTTGGGGAGTGGTTGTGACTATTACTATGTTGTTTAGATAGGATAAGGTTCGATCGTGGATGTTGTGAAGTTGGTAAGTACTATTATGTACCTCTTTTTGACCTTCTGTTTTACATATTTTTATGATATGTAGGTATAGGAAAAGGCGATTTTTTTTTCATTTTTGTTTAAGTGTGTTTTTAATAAATTTGTGCATTTCTCTATAGGGACGTTTGTGAACAATTACTTTAGGTCGAAAATAGCCATAGATTTGTTTTTGATGACAATATTTTTGCTTTCTTCAACAGGTCACCTGACTTTTTATAGGTGAGGAGCTAATTGTGCTGAGAAGTGAGCGATTTATGAAATTCACTAGTCATAGATTGAAATAAAATCGAAAGAGACATGATTGACTGGGTAGAAGATTATCCTACTCTAGGCTGCCATTGCTTTCAGTGGTAGACTGGTTGCCAGCTAAGGCTATAGAACCCAATCTGTCTTGTTATTTAACCCATAACTGGAAGGAATAGACAGGTTAATACCTTTCCAAAGGGTATTTGCGCATAAGTGAATGCAACGAATTCAACTGAAATTCGACCTCGGCTCCCTAATTTTCTCGCTGTGAGCCGATATTCACCACACTGCACATGTACGTATACACTCAAAAATGCTTGCATTATTTACATGCAGGTATATACAACTGCATTGGCTTCGTTAATATTCATGTCGGAAGAGACGGCTAATTTGGTTCAGTTTCAGAACTACTCATCATGGATGTTTTGCTTTCATTTTTTCTTTTTAACTTTTCTTTTTCTTGTTTTTTTTTTAAATTTTTTCTCGTAAAGCTATTATCTTCTCTGACATCTTTATGTTTTACTGCTATTTATAATCTATGATGGAATTCCATTTGAAGTTTTATTTAATAAATGTGTTAAAATTTTGAAAGTTTAAATAAATTTCTCTATTCCTTTTTGTAACAGTCATAATATGTATACTATTGAACTAATACAACGACTATTAATGTATGTTGGCTTCTTAATGTTCAAGACTTGGTTGAAAAGAAAACTAAAAATGTAGAAAAGAAAACAGGTTACTTCCTTATTGTTTTAAGAAGGAAATATCACCACTTAATTTTTTTCTTCATTTCATAAACTTATCTGCCATTAATTTAGATTTATAAATGAATTCGATACTATTAAGAAATCAAGGAACAATATTAAATTCATTAACAACTACACAGAAATCCCTCAATCTATATGAGATTTAGTTATTAATGTAATATTAGGTTTCCGCAAAAGTTAGTAGTGCCTTTTTTAAAACTAGCTTGTAATTTTTTCTTTACAAGAGAAATGCTTCAAGAGCAACGGTTTTGTACCATATTCTACTTCAATTTAGGTAAACACGGCAAAAATATGCACCGAAAATGACTCCAAATACTTTGGTCATTAATAGATGGTGATCACATTGGTGAAATGCGTACTGTGGCACGATAAAATTGTCCTCTAATTCTCAATTATACGAAAATAATTGTAAATGTTAGCGCCGTCTAACTTTTAAAAATGTATCAATATTTCTAACAAAAACAGAATCAAATTACAGTTACTCCGAAAATGACTTATTGTGAGAATGTAAATGAAAATCTTTTGGAAAATATCATAGTATATGATAAAACAATATTGAAAGAAAATGACGGTCGACAGTCTACATAGTGGTTTGGAACATTTCCATAACTATCAATAAAAAAACAAAGACATGTCGATATCTTCAAACGTAAATGATGCTAACCCTCTTTTTATTTTTTTCAGATTGATAGAGAACCATTCATGAGTTTGTTCCATGTGATAGTTTTACTTATAATAAGTAAGAAGACGTTTGAAAAAGGCAATACGAAAAAAGAAGTCGCTTGAATAAAACCAGCATATGATAGCACAGGTTACTCACACATAGTTTCTTCTTCATATAGTTTGGTCAAAGCACAAGAAGTTCTTAACCTTCAGCTGGCTTATTATCCGGATTTGACCTCTGTGGGCTTTTTTTTTTCATTCCCAAATCTGAAATCCACCTTAAATGTTTCTGATTTATCAGAATTGCAAACAACAGAAGTAAAGGCACATTCGAACCTTGACGTTCTACCAAAAGGCATTTCATACGATAAAAAAGCCTGAGATTATATATCAGCAGTGGCGGACACTATTTAGAAGAAGACAACACTTGTTTAGATGTAGGTAAAACAATAAATTTGTTTTATTTTTGGACACACCTTTTCGTCTGAAATAAAAACAATTGAGAAAAACAAAGGTGAAAAACTTGATGCGTCTCCTTCAAAAAGTTAATATATATTCCATTGACTCGATTACCCAAAAAAAGAAATTGTTGATAAAATGGTTTGAAAAATATGAGAAAAAGCAACATTCACGAGCAAAATACAGAGACAATATGAGTGATATAAAGACGGAAAATTGTTTAAAAGATGTGATAAAGATATCTCGCAAAGATCGAACGGCCATCGAAGGAAATCAGTTCATTTGGATCAGTATTGGTTCCAAAACATAAAATCAGAATTTGTATTCTAAGATTAATCAATCAAGCGTGTCATTCTTGTTTTTGTATTCAATGGCCGAGTGGTTAGAACGTTTTCTTTCCGACCGGGTTCAATTCTCATCATGGTCGATTTGTCAAAAAAACGACTGCTTGATGTTAACTGCGATGTTCAGCACATTTCGGAAAGTGTTTAAATACCATGTTAACTCGAGCCTTGTGAGTGAAATTGAATAAACAAAACTATTTGGGATTCGTCGCTTTTTGCTTGAAATCACAAATAATAGTGACTGAGGGTTTGAGCATACAAGCCTTGTTCACGTTAGTTTATGTGCTTTTTCCCAAAAACGGTAACTAAGATCCGCTCAGCATAATTGCAGTATAAACCACAGGCTCTGTGGATGTTGAACAAACACAAATGTACCTGAGTAGATGTCCGCAATATTGATTGGCTAGCCGCCCTATTAGAACACTTCCACGGATACGAACGCCTGTTTATCAGGAGACAGAATTTTATAGACATCTGTTCACACATATGACTGCTTACCTTCTTTCTTTCTCTTTATGTATCTCAATCTGCTCATATCTAAAGAGTGTTCTACAATAAACCCAATTGGATATTTCGATCCGAAATAAACGTGCATATAAACCGCCATAAAAAACTCTAGGTATTTATATTTGTACATGGGATATCCTGGCGTTTTCGACGTGATCTGTACACGGAGATAATTGTTGAGCTTGATAGGTGACTCACTTCCTTCAAGAGAAAATAGTTTGTTTTTTTTTTTGGGGGGGGGGGGGAGAAATTGATTTTATATATACCAGGAAATTTATGTGGCCTTAATGCTGTCGAAAATCTTAGGATCATCATAAAAGAGCATAAATATTCTCTTTTAACCTGTCCAAAGAAAAGCGGGTCATTTTCAACGGCGTTTGACACGAATGATTAAGTAAAGTTTGGAGACATAAATGAACAAAAAATGCACAGAAAGATTTTCTTTCATTTAAAAATAGGCTATATTTTGTGAAAGTTTCTGGTCGAATATCAATTTGAAATATTGAATGTAAATTCATTTGTTTTTGTTTAAAAAAGAAAAATTGTTGTATTAAGGGTTATGAAATTATTTGTATGAACATTATTTTTAATCGATACTCGTATTTATTCTGTTTTTAATTAAACTGTATATTCATATATTTATTTCTACCGGCTTATTTTACGATAAATTTTGTACAAAAATGTGAATCATTGAGCAGGATTCGAACCTGTGACCCCTATCAACATAGGGGAAGCCACCAATTGATCTGGTACGTCTTAGACAGCTGAACCAAAAAAATGATGTTCAAACAAATAATTTCAATATGTCAGTTGTTAAAACCATTTCGAACATCTTCGGAATTTTTCGTAACATTAAGGGATATATCTCATAATTTCATTCCTCTCTCTTTCTCTTTACGTATTATATCAATATTTCGGAGTTTTTCATATCACTCTATTTTCAGTCCAGAATTCTATACTTCTAATTACACCGACTAAACTCTGAAGTTTTATTCACTAATTAAATCTTGACATTTTCAAGTCTAGTATTAGCTGTCTATCTTTCTTGCATAGCCACAAGAACTTCACTTACTACCGTTCCTTATGCTAACACAACTCTCCACAGTAACCCTCTACATTGATTGAATCTTAAGACTTGTATCAGGAGAACATTAGTAAAAAAAAAAAAAGACAGAAGAAGAAAAAGACAATCTATTATATTATTTCGTTCTTCATCTCTAATTTACTAAAAGATAATCTGTGTAGGTTTGGACGATGATTAATCTGTCTTTGAATTTCTCTCTGAGTTTTTCGTTGTTATTATCCGGTAATGACGGTTTAAAAGCTTCCAGACAGTTGTGCAGCAATTTCTTAAAAGATTGTTTAATGCAACTGAAGAAATTACAAAATCAGTTTACAATAAAAAAGGACAAAGGTATATACCTAAAACATGAAAGGCATAGAAAAATAAGTATACTTTCATCAGTATAATATATGATTATGCCTAAATAGACTTGTAAAAGTTTAATATATAATTACTAATTTTTATAAAGAATGAATTTAATGAAATCGATGATAAGGAATAAGATATTGGAGTTCAATAAAGTTAAACCACCTTTAGTACAAAGATGTCCTGTGTACTTCAGCCTCCCTGGCTGGGATCCGTCAGTGATAGATTTGCTAAGCGGGTTTCGGTTGTAGTTAGACAGTGTTATTTTGCTACTCGTGTGATTTTTTCATTCTATACGGAAGGATGTTCTCCACTACACCATAGTAGCTCTTCGATTTATATGTTTAAGTGTAGTTGTGGATCAAACTACATAGGGAGAACGATATAGAATTCGGAATTAAACAACACGTACAAGCAAAAATTCGGAATTTGACCTATTCCTCTTCAGATAGGCTGACCAATAAATACGGGTTTTCTATTGCAGAACAACTTATTAATAACCATAATTGTGCCTCTAACTTTACTGTGGACAAATTTTTCATCCTAAGTACGACCCACTATAGTTACCACCTCAAGGTGTTGGAGGTCATCTACATTCAATCTTTAAAGCCCTTTCTGTGTAAACAGAGAGAGTAAATATTTGGCCTCCAACTCATTTCCATTTAGTTTTTTTCTCTCTACATCTTTATTTATTTATTCATTTCTTTTTGGTTAGCGATAATTTTTTATTCACCTCTATTTTGGCTCTGTTGGGTGGTAATCATAAATATTTTTGTCTATTCAAAATGGTAATTAAATTTTGTATCACTAATAATATTTTACATATATTTATATACATACATATACAGAAAAACATGAATATACATATATATTGTTATGGACCAGGTTAAGGTGAGAAAAAACAACACGACGACAAGGTTAGAAATAACAAATATATATTAACAAGAAATGACAATAGAAAATGTGTAAGTATGACTGTCAGTCTCGTTTGGAGTGAACTACTACCAACTCAACTCCCACTCTCTTGAGAGTTATAGTATATATAATGTTAGGAAGAGTTCATTCTGGAGTTAGAGGTAAGGACTCATGACACATATATAAATACATATATATATATATAAACCTACAATCACACTAAAAAGTACCTGAAATTTGAATAGATATTTTTATTATTATAAAAGATAAAAATGCTATAGAAAAAAATCGATGTAATAAATCCTTAAAGCAAGATACCCGCAAAAATATCTAAATAAATAAAATATTTAAAAAATTAAAAGAAATAAATAGAATTCCAAACGATAATTTATAGAAAAAAGAATATAAAAAATTAAAAGAAAAAAAACGACCCCCTAAACTTAAAATTAAGATTAAACATACAAAATTATACAAAAAACTGATAAAACACTAATTTGCATTTACTTCCTAAAGAATACAAATTTAGATTTCTTGAAATAACTTTGCCTAAATGCAATAATACTCCAAACTTGACTATAAAATATAAAAAAAACATATTTTTTAAAAAAAACCTATAATATAAAAAATATTCCATACCGAAAAAATCAAAATTCGAAAGAAAAAACACCCCACCCCTATCACGTCTATCTAAGAAACCCCAAAGTGAAAACCTAGACACAGGATCAAAGGTAATACATGAATTAGGTCCACTAACAGCAGACATCAATCAATTAAACGATAGCCAACCATAAAAATGACAACTCAACACGAATCCCTCTTAGAAATTCTAACCGGAAGATATACCCGACTGATAGGACGTACATTCTAACAGATAATACCATTAATCAACAATTTCGCACTTACACACCAGATTCTTCGAGGGTCAAACGGTCAAAACGAGAGACACATTAACTTAATTACCAATAACCCCAACCAACCCCCACGACAACAACGAACCAAATATAAACAGAGAATGTTTCCAAACCTTTATTTCTCCCGATGATGTGTTTGGGTTCCAAACACTGAAACAGCCATATGATTGTAGAGAAGAGGACATATATAGAAGAAATTATGTACATGTTCTAAAACATAATTTATAATAAATATTCACAGCTCCATACATCATATATCGAGCACTGTTTTAAATTAATGTTTTGGATAGAAAAATTTTTTTTTCTTTTTTCTCTCCTCATTCTATACTCACTCGGATATATATATATTTTTTAATCATATCACCCCGAGCAAGGCGGTAACGCCAC
Organism: Ascarosepion bandense; assembly: GCA_037127315.1. Classification (NCBI taxonomy): domain Eukaryota; kingdom Metazoa; phylum Mollusca; class Cephalopoda; order Sepiida; family Sepiidae; genus Ascarosepion; species Ascarosepion bandense. The sequence continues at coordinate 546,040 of JBBBDQ010001011.1, forward strand.
TGATGTGCAGGGGCTACATAGGAGTGAAAAGATTGGAAAAGAGAAAACCGGAAACCGCATCCTAAACAGGAAACAAGGGATGAGCCTCTTCACCTGTTCAATAGACATCGGTGGAGTGTGAACCGGGCGATAGTTTAGTCTATCTACTCCAAATGTATATATATATATATATATATATATATATGCTTGTGTTATAATATTACGTTATGTAGCTTATAAGTTAATATTACTTGATGAACAAGTCAATTTAATGTTCAAGTTCTGACACAAGCTAAACCGTTTTTCTTTTTCAGTGGCCAGTAACTTACTTTTGTCTTTCATTTTGTCTACTTTTCTGTATAAAGTTAACACTTTATTCCCTCTTGCTTAACAAAGACTCTATATAACACCAGCAGAGACGTGTCAATTTTGTCAAATATCACTATTCTGAAAGACTTTTGTCCTGCTTCTTTCTAGCTGGGTATCTACTCTCTAACCCCGCCATGTTTGTCTTGGTCCATCCTTTTTTTATTAGTCCTTACCCTGATGACAAACTTCAAATTAAAATATCATTTTTGTATCAGGAAATAATGCTCAGGTTTGTGGGTGCGAAGTTTTGTTATGGATAGAGGCTGACAATTAGAAACCGTTGAATTCGAATTACTTTTAAGTTCGTTACATTGACTTACGCGCAAATACCCTTAAGAAATGTATGAACAAATCTCTTCTCTTTGTAACTATGGCTAAATAACAGGAAGGTCTAGTCCCTAGGTGGTAACCAGCCTGCAAGAATTCAAATTCTGAATTCTAAACAGCTTGGAGCTAGTTAGACTCCGGTAGGTTATCGTGCCCAAGACACACCACTGTTGCTAAAGCTGCACTACAATTTGCTCCCCTTATAGTTTATAGGACTTATGATCGTGAATGCTACTACTAAGAAACTGAAAACACTCTATAACTCGTTCTTAATACGTTTTTGATCATTAATAACCCAATTTCTGTTTGTGAAATAAAAATTTCATTTAGAAAATTGCTTAATGTTCTCCTAAAGAAGCAACTTAAATCCGCAAGCGATCAAACCACTGAGGAACTTGTTTCATTTTTAGGCTCAGTGGTGCGGTGGATATCGGCTCTGAACGAGAAATCGGGAAGCCGAGTTCGAATTACAGTTAAATTCCTTGCATTCACTTACGCCCAAATACCCTTGCGAAAGGTATCAATCCGTCTCTTCTCTCTAGTTATGGGTTAAATAACAGAACAGACTGGGTTCTATAGCCTTGGTTAGCAAACAATCTACCGCAGAAAATAATGGTAACCTACTGCGGGATAATCTTCTGCCCGGTCAGTCATGTCTCTCCCGAGACATGATCGTCCAAGCGTATATTACGAATGGCACTTAAATACATTATTTTAAAATCTAGTTCATTCCAAGGAAGACAGTAAAGCCATTAAACACAATGATTAACTGGTTGTGGAAGAATTCGAAAAGAGAAACGTTATTAAAGATTGAGAACAAAAGAAGAGTAATCAGGAGGGCATTAGATAGAGATTGACATTGCATTTAGATTTTTTTAAACTAAATTTGACTGCAAAGCATGAAACATAAGAGGGTTCTATAGACGAGAAAAGAAACTGATTGCATAGAACTTAAGATGACATTTAAGGTGACAGTTAATTGTTAATTAGTGAGACCTCGTCTCCATGTATAATACTGCGCTTAAATTCATAACGTCTAAGTACCATAGCGATGAGCACTTCCGAACAGTTTCTATAAAATTATTTATAGAAAAGACAGAGAGAGGCAACTTTACGGCGGTTGGGAAGTGACTGAAGCCGAAACACCAGCTCAGAACTAATAATATTGATGATTCTTTGGATTTTATTAAATATTTTTAGATATATCGCAGGAGCACCAGATCATGTGGGGCAGTAATATTCTGAGCATTGGAAATGGTAGACTTACAGATATGTAAGATAGATTCTGGAGATAAAAATTGTCTAAGACGGCATAGTGAACCAATATTTTTAGCAACTGACCAAGCAATTGATTTAGTATAGTCTTTCGACTTCATACCCAATTCTCATCAGGTTTTGTAATTATGCTTTTAATATCAATGCATTGAGTACAAAGCTAATTGCATGCGTAAATTATTTTCTTATGTCAGAAAAGTAATGCAATTACAGGAGTTTCATTGTGAAAATCAATTAAAGCAGCTGTATGAAACCTACGTTAATACCTTTGCGATTCTACCTTTAAATGTATATTCAACATTAACTATATGAAAAAAAACTCTCGTTATATGTAAAAATAATTGCTAAGTTCCATACCTTTTTAAATAAATGTTTTGGAAAACATCTATTCTCTCTAGAAAGAAGAAAAAAATCTATTTTTCTTAAAAATATTTTAAATCTTACCATCAGAAAATAATCGTGTATTTAGAAAAATAATTCTATAAAAATCTTATCGCCATTTTTGATATGAGAAAAATATAAAAAATAGAGACATTTTCTCTGTCCCTAATATATATGATTCGTATTTTTGTAGTATGTAGTTTTTTTTCCTCTTTATAACTAAATTGTTTATTTTCTTTCGTTCAAAAACTATTGTTGCATACGCAGTTTTTGGAGATTTTTTTAAATTTTATATTTTACCATTTGTTTTGTTTTTGTTTTTTTTTTGTTTTTTATCGGATATACCATGGTTATTTCTAAAGCAGTAAAAACAAAACGTACATTCAAATATATAAGCATTCAGACATAGGTGTGTGTGTACGTGGATTGACGGGTCCGAAATGAAAAAAAAAATGAATGTTTGGTTTTGGAAAAGTCTGTGTGATTTCGCGAAAAAAATATTGCTTACTTATTTACTTTATAACTTATTTTAACGAAAACTTTATATAGATGGAGATAATGTTAATCGCCCTTTGGTGCAATTTTCTTCCAGTAAGTGCTAAATGATGTCATTATTGAAATCTAAGATCTTTGAACTTAGTTCGAATTCTAGCCTTGAATGTTATTTATTCATTTTGAATATATCCGTGGTATGCCATGATAATTGACAAAGGAGTGAGAACTTACCTGACTGATCTCATGTCGAGTAACAAGCTGCCAAAATAAGAATTTAGAAAAATTTCACAGTCTTAATTTTTATGTCACCTGGTTTTATTAATCATTTCAACGCAACGCATTAAAGCTACTGTTACACAATTCATTCTTCTTCTTCTTCTTCTATGTGCCCTGTCCCTTCAGGACGTAGGCGATCATGGATCTCCACGTCTCCCTATCCCTTGTGGCTCTTAGTATGTTTGCTCCTGTTGCTCCTGGCAACCCCCGTTCCGTCATCCACCTGATCAGATCCTGCAAATATGTTATCCGCTGCCTTCCTCTGTCTCTCCTTCCTTCTATCTGTCCAGTCAGTATCAGGTTCTCCAGACTCTCCTTCCTCATTGCATGTCCCAGGAACTTCAGTTGTCTCTTCCTGATGCTCAGCATCAATTTCCTTTTTGTTGCCATTCTTTCTAACACTTCGTCGTTGCTTGTATGCTCAGTCCACGATATCCGTAGCATCCTTCTGTAGAACCACATTTCGGCCGCTTCCAGTTTTGTCCTCATTTTTGATGATATTGTCCAGCATTCACAGCCGTATTGAAGAACTAACATCACGTAGCAGTCTAGCACTCTTTTCTTCGTTTCTATTGAGATCTTCCTGTGTGTTAGTATTTTGCTCATCTTCTGGAACGCGTCCTTTGCCATGCCAATTCGCCTTCGGATCTCCGTGTCGCACTTTCCATCTCCTGTTAGAAACTTCCTAGGTACTTAAATTCTTGGACTTGTTTGATTCTGTTATCCCCCACCTGTATTTGGCATTTTGGGTTGTATTTTTGCTGATGACCATGCACTCAGTTTTCTGACTGAGTGTAAAAGAATAAGAAAAATGAAACGTTTTTAAGGAGCGTGAAAAAATAAAGGAAGACGAATCAAGAAGCTTGTTTGTGAAATCAAAAACTCATTTGGAAAATCGCTTGATGTTCTCCTGGAAAAGCAACTGACGTTTTCAATGCGCTAGCATTCAATCCACTGAGAAACTTGTTTCATTTCCGGAATAACTTGGATTTTATTTTATCCAGTTAACTCTAAGCAAGTCAGTAAAACCAAAAGGGTTTTTTTTTTATCATATCACCCCGAGCAAGACGGTAACGCCACCGTGCAGGGGGCTACGTAAGAGTGAAAAGATTAGAAAAGAGTAGGCAGGAAACCACATCCTAAACAGGGAACAAGGGATGAGCCTCAACACCTGTTCAATAGACGTGAGTGGAGTGTGAACCGGGCGAAAGTTTAGTCTATCTACTCCAATTGAAAAAGAAAGAAATGTGAAAAGATTGGAAAAGAGAAAACCGAAAACCACATCCTAAACAGGGAACAAGGGATGAGCCTCTATCCCTGTTCAATAGACGTGGGTGGAGTGTGAACCGGGCGATAGTTTAGTTTATCTACTCTAATTGAAAAAAAAAGAAATGTGAAAAGATTGGAAAAGAGAAAGCCGGAAACCACATCCTAAACAGGGAACAAGGGATGAGCCTCTATCCCTGTTCAATAGACGTGGGTGGAGTGTGAACCGGGCGATAGTTTAGACTATCTACTCCAATTGAAAAAAAAGTGTAAAGATTGGAAAAGAGAAAGCCGGAAACCACATCCTAAACAGGGAACAAGGGATGAGCCTCTACACCTGTACAATAGACGTGGGTGGTGTGTGAACCGGGCGATAGTTTAGTCTATCTACTCAAATTGAAAAAAAAATGTGAAAAATTGGAAAAGAGAAAGTCGGAAACCACATCCTAAACAGGGAACAAGGGATGAGCCTCTACACCTGTTCAATAGATGTGGGTGGAGTGTGAACCGGGCGATAGTTTAGTCTATCTACTCCAATTGAAAAAAAAAAAGAAATGTGAAAAGATTGGAAAAGAGAAAGCCGGAAACCACATCCTAAACAGGGAACAAGGGATGAGCCTTTACACCTGTTCAATAGACGTGGGTAGAGTGTGAACCAGGCGATAGTTTAGCCTATCTACTCCAATTAAGTTTAGTCTATCTACTTACTGGTTGTACAAGAATTAGAAAAACAAAAACATTACTAAGGAGCGAAAACAAAAGAAGAGTAATCAGGAGGATAGTAGATAACCATTGACATTGCATTTAAATTGTTGAATATCCAAGCTGTTTGGAATTGCATGAAGTTGGAAGAGAGTTCCACAGGTGACATATGCGAGAAAAGACACTGTCAAAAAATTAATAAATAAATAAGGATACATCCAACCGTTTTAACTGTAAAATGATTAATGGAATGTAATATTATTATGATTACGATTATTGTTATAATATAATATTATTATAATTATGATTATTGTTATATCATTATGATTATTATGTCATAGAAGCGACGAAAACTTATAAATTCTTTCATGACTTTTTGAATACACTGTGTTAGTTGTCTTCTATTTTTAATACTCACAAATTAGATTTTGGTATTACTCGCCTTTTTTTACTTTATTTTATTAATTTAACAAACTTTATTTAATAATTTAATTTATTGATTAATTTAGCAGTCGATTGAAGATGCAACATCGAAATCTAAAAACATGAAATAAAATATTCCTTCTAAAAGCTAAACTAAGTATTAAGGAACAAAAGAATTTCAAAAGAATCATCAAAAAGTTTACCGAACAGTTATGTGATATGAAATCTCAAAAATGGCGCTATATGCTGAAAAATTTTCTCACTGATGAAGAGGAAACTTGAGGCAAGGGAGATGTGGTTCCACAGAAGGAATCAAAATAAATCAAAGCAGTAAAAATATATGTATAAATTCAGTTTCATGTTTAGGATTTATTACAATTCTAATTGTTGCTTTCTTTAAATACAATAAACGTTGTCAAGGAGTGAAAGTGCTAAAAATAATAGCGGTGTCAATGGAAAATCCTTCCTTTTGAGAATACGTTACTTCATCTTTGTTGCCATTTGTACGACGTTTCCACCGTTGTACGCTCCGGCCTTCTTCAGGTGCTAAAAATTTCGACCCGAACCGTTTATTAAAATCATTGAGGTATATGATCTTTATTACTTGCGTAGTAGTGCCTCTTTTTGGTAGTCAGGAGTTATCTCCCTCTAACTCCATAAGTTACTTGTTCACCACTACTGTAGCCTGAACACTTCGGTTCAAGTCACAGGAACTAACCAACCTCTATATCCACTGGGCCATGTGTCCTTAAGGATGGCTGGTTAATGACTAAAAAAGAGGCACCACTACACAAGGAATAAATACCATATACCCAAGTGATTTTAATGAAGGGCTTGGTTCGAAATTCCTAGCACCTGGAGAAGTCCGGAGAGTACAACGGCGGAAACGTCGTACAAACGGCAACAAAGATGAGGACAATAGTCCGAATAATGTAAATACTGTAAATACTACCGCATCTCAGAAATAGAGACATATGTGCTTTTTTTGTTTTTGTTTTTGTTTCTTGTTTTTTGTTTTTTTTTTTTGTTATTTTGCAGGCACGAAGATTCAAGTTTGTCAACAGATTATTCTTACATGAGACATTCACACAATATGTAGTGGTTGAATTGAACGTTTGTTCGATGACACGCATTGACTGGTAGAATTAGGGTACTAAATACTAACTCCTGTAAGGCAGGCATCAGATATATTTTATTAGTTTTTATGTGCCAGATCTTTTCAAGACGCTGGCGATCACGAACTTCCATTTACCACTATCCATTGTCGCTCTTAAAACATTTCCTCTTGGTATCTCTCCCAAACCCCGCTCAGCTATCCACTTGCTCAAGCCCATCAAGTATGTTTTGCGTTGCTTTATCTTGTCCCTCGTTCCCTCTATCCGTCCTGTGAGTATTAGATTCTCCAATCCCTCTTTCCACATTATGTGTCGCAGAAATTTCAGCTGTCACTTCCTGATGTTAAATATAAGTATCCTTTTCGTTTGCATTCTCTCCAAAATATTGTCGTTTGTTACATGTTTGGTCCATGGTATCATGAGCATCCTTCTGTAGAACCAAATGTATGTTGCTTCGAGTTTCTCCTTTATCTTTAAAGATATTGTCAAGCATTCGCTGCCATAGAGGAGGAGAGATATCACATAACAGTCCAAGATTCTTCTTTTATTTGTTTCCAACAAAATATAATACATTATTCTATATAAAGAATAAAAACAAAAAAATGTCATTAAAATCTGACTAAATCAGCCTTCTCACTATAACTGAACATTAAAAAAACTTAAAATCTTATCTTTTTGGCATTAAATAACCTACAGAAGTTGATAAACCGTTAAACAAAACTCAAACTCATATTTATATTTTATTGATTTCGATTATCTATTTCTGTTTTGTTATAATCAAATTACATACAATATACCATACTTGTCTCATTTATATAAAGACTAGCAGTATAGCCCGGCGTTGCTCGGGTGTAATGAAAGCTTTAAAACTAATCCATGGTCCTGGATCTCAGACTCTTTGGACGTTATCACGAAAGACTAAAATGCAATAGTTGTTTCCAATTAAAGTGAAACCGTAGACTGAAAGAAAAATGAATGGATGTTTTGATTTCCTGGTATCGATATCAAATAAGTTTTTTTTCATTGTAAACTGAATTTTGAACGCTAAATAAGTCCTCTGAGTAAATGGTATCATGGCTGAGACAAAGAACTACAATTATACCTACGTAGAGCCAAATGCGAAGCAAAAACTAAAATAAAAGGGCTGAAAAAATACAGACATACAGGCAGATGAACATACACACACACAAACATCTTGCCTTTTATTTATATATATATATATATAAATATTATCGATTGTCTGCACTATTGTAAGAACTGTAACCTTGAAACTTCTGAATATCGTTTTTTATGTCTTTGTCTATGAGTGTATCAAATTTGATTAAAATCGGACCACTCCTTCTATAACCCAATTTTTTCGATTATCGATTTTCGATATTTATCGGGGGTACCTCGACACAAAACCTAGCTAAGAACACTCGCAAACGCTTATAGTACTACTGTGTAAATTTTCCAAAAAATCGGTTCAGCCGTTTCGTCGTCTATAGGTAACAGAAACACAGACACACACAGACACACACACACACACACACACACACACACACACATACACACACAGTTCCATTTATAAATAAGTTTAGATATAGATACAGAGGAATGATTTGTGCATGAATATAACTTACAAGATTCAAGATTATTTACACTGTTTATCCACATCTTTGCTTGTTATAACAACGTATTAGTCCACTAGGCTGTTGTCCCCGTGGATTGGTTCCTGATTTCGTTTGACATACTAACTGGGAGTTAAGTTCCTGAGTCGGGCAGTGTGCACTTGGATGCAGGGGAAACAGGTTGAGCGATAACTGATACATAAGCTGTAGAACGAAAACAGTCGCATCCGTAGATTAAATAAGGAGTTCAGTTCGGGAATTCCCATAGGATGCGCATCCTATAGGAGTTTCTATAAATAGGAATTTATAGGATCGGCATATACTTGCTGAATGCCGGACAGCACAAAGCGAGAACCTACAAAAATGAGTACAATAGACCCCATGTAAATTGTGTAAAGAAAAGTTAAATCTGCATCTCAGTAATTCAGACAGAAATTGATTTAATATGAACAGACTAAGCTAGACGCACTATAGCTTTTAATGTATTGTGAAATTCTAACGATTTACTTTCGATAAAAATATCTGCATATGCAGGTAGCATAAGACTTAATAGTGCGGCATTATTAGTGAGGTAAATGGAATAAAACTGAGTTCATATTCTGACTGTCAGTTGCTCTCATTTTTGCACTAATGCACTTAAGAAAGCTACGATTCCATCTCTTCTTCCTGCAATTACGGGTTAAGTAGCAGATTAGGGTGGACTCTCTAGCCTTGGCGGTAGCTAGTCTAGAAGATATTAAAGAAATCACTCGACAATCTTTAATGGCAATTCCCAGATAATAAAGAAACGAAATATGTGTAAAGCTTACGTATTGAAGGGACATAGCATTTAAAAAAAAAGCATTATCAGACAAAGGTGAACTCTCCGTCTGAATTATTCTTATGCTTATAAAATATAAATAGTCTGAAAACTCAATAATATGTACATTATATATTCAGTTAATTCTGCAAAAAGTATTAAGTTTTGTATTAAAATATGTTTAAAGTTATTGTCTCCTGTCAACATCTTCGGAACGCTCAATTTCTTTATATTATAGATCTTGAATACAACCTGTTTTGAGAGAATGGATCACTGAGTCTTGACTACATGATGCAATTGTATGAGAGAATTAATACCTGATTGATTCTTGTAATTCTCATCCTTCTATTTCTTAAATTATCCGTCACTTACAATTAAGAGTAAATATATGTAAATATAACTTATGTTAGAAGAATGACATTGATCTGAGACATTTCAGGATATTATATTCCTCGAGACATTATGAATGTAACATCAATGTACATTATTGCAAAAGAGAGGAAAAAAGAAAATCATAAAATTTACATGTTGGTACTTCCTCTCCTGTCCGCATAAACTGATTCTTACCTTGTAAGCCTGAAAGTGGTTAACGTCACTGTAAAAAAAAAAAAATCTAAATTTAAAAAGTATTTTGCATTTTATTCTGGTTCGCTCAACTAACTTTCATTAATGGCATTTAAGCGACATTCCGAGAAAAGTATTTTCTTCTCCAAAAAGGATGAAAATATTGAAATAAAATATCACATCATTTTACCTTTTCGATATGAAATTGATAACATTATGACTTTTTTTTTAAAAAGCCTGCAAGATTTATGTTGTCAGAACTAAATTTGTCGAGCTGATTATAGGTAATGTTCGAATGTTATTGCCTGAAGTTTTAATGCAATAACAATAAATGTGCATCGTATTTTTTAAATATTTTTAAAAAATCCGAAATCAAGTATATATATATATATATATATATATATATATATATATATATATATAATTTATAGCGCAAATACTTATTCTACATATAAACTCAAATGAGTTCATTTGGAGAATAGCTAGTGCATCAGAACTCTCAAAAACCTGTTTCTTCAATTACAAATAACAGTTTTTACAGCAATCTTGGCACTAAACAATATTATAATTTAACAGTATATATGCTATTATATATATATATAACCACGTTTCAGAAGTTTCGACAGCTGTGCGCTCCGGCCATCTTCAGATGCTAGGAATTTCGAACTGAACCCTTTATTTCGATCACTATCATTCCATGTGAGATGCTACTTCCGGTTTCAATGTAGTTATCTCCCTTTAGTTCATCTATCTAAGTTATTTATTCACCACTGTTTTAGTCAGATATTGAACCCAGAATGTTTGGAGTCAAGTCACTGGAACTAACCAACGGCTATATCCACTTGACCATGTACCCTCATGAACACATGGCTCAGTAGATATACGCGATCAGAGGGAGGGATAAAATAGACGATCGGAGGGGTGTGATTAAAATAAACGAGTATCACAAGAAGTCAAAAGAGGCTATGCGATGCAACATATTGGCTTGACGATTGACGACGAACGGTGAATCACTGACGACGAACGGTGAATCAACTGTTCTGACTGTAATATTATCCTCTAGCTATTGCGGCATCTATCTGGTCAGTTGAGTCAACACCATTAAATAAACCCGCTGCAACCGATCAAATGCTGACAATTCATTCAGGCGTTTTAGAGTTTTAGTGGCATTTTGGATTCACGAGTGGTCTTCTGTGCAGCATTTATACACACTTTTAGGATAGTACGGTCCGGTTTGCATTCAGTTTTCTTCTCAATTGTCATTCAAGCTTATAGGACATAATCTGTCCTGGTATTGATTCATGATTTGTGGGGGAAAAATTTTGAATCATACTTTTCAAAGGTATTAAAATGTAAGTGAATGTCATGAACTCAACTGGAATTCGAACTCGACTATTCTATTTCACAATCAGTGCCGCTAAACATTACTTTACCGAGGCCTCCACCTGTTACTCTACCGTGCCTCCACCCATTACTCCATCGATCCTCCATCCACTACTCTACCACGCCTCTATAATATTGACGATATTATTGACAAACATAATCGAATTTGCGACCGAAAGATTTGTAATGACCTTGAATCAAGAAAATCCAAATAAGTTCGATTCAGTTTTGATGGCAGCAATTATTGTTATGAGTAAGAATAATATCCCTGCAAAAACATTATTTTGAAATTTTTAAAGTTATTGCTATTTTTTAATTATATAATAATGTTTAAACAAATAAATTTAAAATATGTCGGAGTTAATCCATTTCGTAACATTTCGTAATTAAAATAAATGTGTGCGTGTTTTTATTGTTATTTGTGTGTGTTAGAGAGAGAGAGAGAGAGAGAGAGAGAGAGAGAGTGTGTGTGTGTGTGTGTGTGTGTGTGTGTGTGTGTGTGTGTGTGTGTGTGTGTGTGTGCCTAAAATTTTGATATTGGTGTTTTGCAAAGATGGTTTACCTACACACCAAAGGTTGTGCAAACATAAGATTAACGACTAAATACAGCCGGGTAGTACTTTATTTGTTTCTAGATATTCTGTTAAGAAACCATTTTTATTTCGGATTGTCTATAATTTGTCACAAAATCAAAATTATAGTGGATAAATATTGAAACTATGTTTAAAATTGATTAATCTAATAACTGTCTATATTTTTGTGCGAAGGAATTTTAATTACTTATAATATTTGCATTGCTCCAACTGTTGTCCGTAGCATTGTTACCATAATAGTGACATTTCGACATTTGTACGATACGGGCTATTCAATATCTGTCTATATTTCTGAGATGAGGTATTGTAATGGTTTACACTGTTTACATTGTTTGGACATATTCACGGCGTTTTGTCTGTTGTACGCTGCAGCATTCTTCAGTAACTGACTTCTAAGACGAGATATTTTAATTATCTATAATATTTACATTGCTCAGACTGTTGTCCTCAGCATTGTTCCCATATTAATGAAGTTTCGGGTTTTTTTCACTTCTTCTTCTTTTGTGTGCCCTGTCCCTTCAGGACGTAGGCATGATTCCCCACGTATCCCTATCCCTTGTGGCTCTTATTATGTTTGCTCCTGTTACTCCTGGTAACCCCCGTTCCGTCATCCACCTGATCAGGCCCTGAAAATATGTTATCCGCTGCCTTCCTCTGTCTCTCCTTCCTTCTATCTGGCCAGTCAGTATCAGGTTCTCCAGACTCTCCTTCCTCATTGCGTGTCCCAGGAACTTCAGTTGTCTCTTCCTGATGCTCAGTATTAATTTCCTTTTTGTTACCATTCTTTCCAACACCTCATCGTTGCTTGCATGCTCAGTCCACGATATCCACAGCATCCTTCTGTAGAACCACATTTCCGCTGCTTCCAGTTTTGTCCTCATTTTCGATTATATTGTCCAGCATTCACTGCCGTATTGAAGAACTGACATCACATAGCAATCCAGCAATCTTTTCTTTGTTTCTAGTGAAATTTTCCTATGTGTTAGTACTTTACTCAGCTTCTGGAACGCGTCCTTTGCCATGCCAATTCGCCTTCGGATCTCTGTGTCACACTTTCCATCACCTGTTAGAACACTTCCTAGGTATCTAAGTTTTTGTACCTGCTTGATTCTGGTGTCCCCCACCTGTATTTGGCATTTTAGGTTGCACCTTTTGCTGATGACCATACATTCAGTTTTCTTGAAGTTTATTTGTAGTCCTTTTTTGTCACTCTCCACCGCTACCTTCTGTAGGCGGTCTTGTAGTTTCCTTTCCGTGTCTGCAATCCTGAGATGAGGTATTGTCTACCAGGGCCATCTTCAGGATTTCTGTATACTGTTGAGATGAATTATTGTAAGTATTTACACTATTTATTTTGTTAGGACTAAATTTGATGCCATAATCACGACGTTTCGACCGCTGTACGCTCCCGCTTTAGACAAAATATGTCTATTGTTCGGATTTTAGTCTTTATCGTTGTTGCCATTTTCACACCGTTTCGGCGATTGTACAACCCGGACATTTTCAGGATCCTTTTATACTTCTGAGATTAAGTTTTTTAATTATTTACACTGTTTACTGATGTAAATCAAATATCATTCGAAATTTCGATAATCCATTCACAGAGAGTAGTCAAACTGAGGCTGTTTTCTGAGTGTCACAACTTTTCGACCGTATTAAGCTCCAGTCTTCTTCCGGATCTGTCTATATTTCATGGATGACTTAATGTAATTATTTACGTTATATTGTTAGAACTATTGATCTCTACTTTGTTTCTTTATTCACAACGTTTCGACTGTTTTACGCCCCGACCTTCTTCAGAATCTATCTATATTTCTTTTATGATGTATTGTAATTATTTACACTATTTACATTGTTTGAACTGTTGTTCTCATCTTTGTTGTCATATTCACGACATTTTGGCCATTGTACGTTCATCGTTATTTGTCGTCATCAATATTCATGATGTTTCAACTGTTGTACTCTCCGGCCTCTTCAAGATCTATGAATATTTTTTACCTAACTTTTTAAAATTATTTACATTATTTACATTGTTTGAGTAGGTTTCCTCATCTTTGTTGCCATATTCACGAGGTTTCGACTGTTGTAAACTCCTGCTTTCTTCCTATATTTGGAATTTCGAACTAAACCCTTAATTTCGTCAATCGGTGTAGATTGTCCATATGTACACATGACCCAATGTCTTGAAAAAGCATAGTACGCGTAACTAGAAAAATCTAATCAGTGAATGAAATGAAGTTTCGAAATTCCAAACACCTGAAGAAGGACCAAACGTACAACGGTTAAAATTTCGCCAATATGGTAACAAAGATAAGGACAAAAGTCCTAACAGCTATACTTATTTAACCGCAAAATGAAGGTCGTTCTGAATGGGCGTGCCTCTTCGTCCTACAGCACGAATGCTGGTGTCCCACAAGGCTCTATCCTGGGCCCAACGCTCTTCCTTATTTTCATCAACGACCTCCCAGATGCGATCGAGTCCCAAGTAGGCATCTACGCAGATGACACTACAATATACTCCCGCTCCAGTAAGAAACCTGTCGTGGTGGACAGACATAATCTCGCTGCTGACCTTGAGCGGGATCTACACTCTGTGGTGAACTGGGGCAAGAAGTGGCTTGTCAACTTCAATTCCTCTAAGACCAAGCTGTTGTCTGTCAACCATTACAGGCAACCTCTTCTGCCTCCCATAAGCATGGACCAGATGATTCTCCCGGAGAGTAATACACTACGCCTCCTCGGACTTACCCTGTCCTCAGACCTCAAATGGAAGCACTATATTGAATCCATAGCAAAATCTACTGCTAAGAAGATTGAGTCACTATGTCGATCCAGGATGTTTTTTCCACCTGAATCCATCCTGCATATATACAAGTCAACCATCCGTCCGTGCATGGAGTACTACTGCCATTTATGGCCAGGTGCCCCTGCCGTTCTCCTCAGTGTTCTTGACAAGCTCCAAAGGAGAGTCTGTAATGTGATAGGTACTGATCTGGCGACTCGTCTGCAGCCACTTTCCCATCGTCGAAATGTGGCCTCCCTCTGTCTCTTCTATAAATACTTTCATGGCTTCTGCTCGGATGAGCTTAAGTCACTGATGCCTCCTCAACAGGTGTTTACCCGTGCAACCAGACTGGCAACTGGGTCCCACCCATTCACAGTCAGGTTAGCCAAACGCAGACGACAATTCTACTCCTGCAGCTTCCTCTCTCGCACTTCCCGCCTGTGGAACTCACTCCCGTATTCTTGCTTTCCTGACGGCTACGACCTCCAGAAATTTAAAAGCAAAGTTAATACTCACCTACTAACCACTGGACTCTAGCTCTCTCCCCTCCCCTGTATAATCTTCACGTTCTCTCCGCCCATGTATCTGTCATTGCACCTGCTTTTGTTCCTTTCTAACTAGCTTGTACTCCTCACTCTTTTCTAATTAATCTTTCTACATTTATGTAACCCCCTGCACATCAGTGGCGTTTCTGCCTTGCTCGGGGTGAAATGATTAAAAAAAAAAAAAGAAAAAGAAATTTGTCTGTGTCTGTGTGTCTGTGTGTGTCTGTGTGTCCGTTACCTATAGACTCCGAAACGGCTGAACAGATTTTCTTGAAAATCTACACAGTTGTACTATAAGCGTCTGCAAGTGTTCTTAGCTAGGTTTTGTGTCGAGGTACCTCCGATAAATATCGAAAATCGATAATCGAAAAAATTGGGTTATAGAAGGAGTGGTCCGATTTTAATCAAATTTGATACGCTCATAGACAAAGACATAAGAAACGATATTCAGAGGTTTCAAGGTTGCAGTTCTTACAATAGTGCAGAAAATCGATAATATATATATATATAAAAAAGGCAAGATGCTTGTGTGTGTGTCTGTTTATCTGTCTGTATGTCCTTTATACAAATCCACAATTTTTATCCGATTCTCACCAAACTTCACACAAATATTCTTTAGGCAGAGTCTGAGCTCCAAGACCATGGATTAGTTTTGAAGCTTTCAGTACACCCAAGTAACGCCGGGCTATACTACTAGTTGTAAATAGTGCCAAAAATTGTGAATTCAATTTTTATTAATTGCATTTCTCTATTTGTGTACTATTTTTTAACTGACGACTTTCTTTACCTTAAACTGTATGTAGACAAAATCAAATGATTCTGTATGTAGACAAAATCAAATGATTCTCTTTCTATATTTGCCTTATGCCACGCTCTTGCGAAATTTAATTTTCTTTTTCCCAGCAGAATCTTAAAGTCAATAATGTAAAGCGTGAAATTAATTATTTTCACTTTTCTCCTCCAATTTCTTTGTTTATGTCATTTCATTCGGACTTTCTCGTGCATTTATAATAACTGGGAAACTGTTCCTTTTCTGCTGTCTTGATTCTTTCTTTAAGTGGACAAAATAGGATTTTTGCTGTTAGCCCAGAAGTCAGCTGACTCTTCATTAATCTAAGACAAAATAGGTGATAATTTTGAAAAGCAAAATCGTTATGTTGTTTTCTAGGAATATGAAATAACATTTAAACTATTAACATATTAAATTGTAGAATTTTGGTCAATTTGAGAAATTTTGTTCAATTGTTCATCCATAAAGATTGTCTACTCTGTATTTTCATATTTTAATGTGCAGTATTTATCCATTTTTTTTTTTTTTGCTTCAACTTTCCTTTCCATTTTCTCTGTTTCCCTCCTCTTCCTTCATCTATTATATAATTAAGATTCATCTGCATTTATTTATTTAATTAATTCAATTTTAAAAATTGGAGATTAATTATTAATGGATTAATTAATTATTAATGATGGATTATGTTCAATATTTCCGTGTTCTTTTTAGATATTCATGTATACGTGGGCGCCTCAATATCTACGTCGCAAAATTTATTTCAATCCCGCAACCCCATACATATCTAAAATAGTAACATTTACTCTAAATACATATATGTACACACGTAAAACATATTCATCCATTTTCACGCCCATATATATATATATATATATATATATACATACGTGTGTACTTAAATACACACGTGCGCTCATATATATATATATATATATATATATATATATGATCTAACATGTATCGCCTTTACGAAAGCTTCTTCAGAGACTGGCAAAAATAACGATAAAAGCACCTAAAACAGACAAGCGTTTCTACAGAAACATACACCTACACTATTAGCCACTTTCAAAATATCTAAAATATTCTACACACATATATTTAAAATTTGTCTGTTGCTTTAATATACGTGACATATATCTGACCAATACGAACTAAATACAAATCATAACATACCAGTATATTGTCACTTTGCTTTTTTTATTTTCTCACGGACTCTGAAGATTTAATAAAAGTGAAACATGCTAGATTGCGTTACGTTTCCTACTTGTTCTTTTTTATCCTGTCATATATATATATATATATAAATATTTACAATAAGGCCCTTCAAAAAAGCAGATATAAGAACAAGTTAACATATAATAAACCTACAATAGACTCCGAATCATCCAAAAATAAAAATAAAGGAAACTGTAGAAAAAGAAAGATAATTTGGTTTAAACCCCCTTATTGTAAACTAACTAACATCAATATTGGTAAATATTTTCTCAAGTTAATAGACAAACATTTTAATAACAGTAACCCTCTACGGAAGATTTTTAATAGGTACACCCTTAAAATTAGTTATTCTTGCACCCCGAATATGGACAGCCTTATTAGTTCCCATAATAGGAGTATTCTGGTGAACTTGCGCAATGCTGAATCTAGGTCCGGAATTCTAAACAAATGCAACTGTAATTCTGTGGACGCCTGCCCAGTGGAGGGAAAATGCAAATCCACCCAGGTGATTTATGAAACCCGCATTTCTCCATCTAACAAAAAAACAAAACAAAAAAAAAACGACTTCCGGACCTATATCGGTATGTCCGCCGGTCCTTTCAAACAAAGACTGTATAACCACAGGTACTCCTTTTCATACCCCGGTCAGAGGTACCAGACAGCATTCTGGAAAATGAAAGAGGAAGGGCTGGATCCTGAAATTAGCTGAAAATTGATAGGTTCAGCCCGTATTCCGAGGAATTTTCGTGATAGGTGTTGTCTATGTTTACTGGAAAAAATTTCAATATTAAAATACTCCCACCAACACCGGCTACTGAATCTTAGGAGGGAATTCATCAGTAAGTGCCGCCACAAGGCAAATTTTCCGAATACTTAAATTTACAATTTAAATCCCCGTTGACTAGATGTTAGAATATCAATTAAAAGGATTCAATTTAAGTTTTAATCTTAATTTTACCCTAACGTTAACCTTAAAAAGTATTTTAAGCCCCCTACCTTCCTATCTCAAGCTTTTTTAATTGCCTATCTTTAGAAAATATGGATTCTTTTATTAAACCCCTTTTTCCTAGGTTAACACATATATGTATATATATATATTTCTTTTTTTCTCTAATATTTTTTTCTCTAATATTTTTTCTCTAATAATTTTTAAACTGATAACTTCCTGTAATTGGCATTTAGCTCGCTTCTACCTAAAAGGTTTAATCAAATAAACTTAAATAAAAATGTTTAAAATCTTATATTGAAACCCATTCATTCTCGCCTAAATACACCTCTTCAAACAGCCCAAAATCTTAACTTTAAAAAGTAATTTAACTCATTTAGTTGTCTATCTTTATAAAATATGAACCCCTATTCCTCCCCTTCCTAAATATACCATTTCAACACCCTGTAACCCCGCGACTACCAGTTCTGTCCTTTTCCACTTTGTGACCGTTGTTAACCTAAAACCCCTGCACACTCTAACCCAGTGCCTTCGCCATTTGGAAAAAACAATGTCGCTGACGTGACGTAGAGTCTCTATTAGAGATCCTATGTCGAAATGTACATCCGACACCTTTGAATTTTGAAAGTTTTCTCTAATATATATATATATATATATATATATATATATATATATATATATATATATATATAAAGGCTTACATCACGGTAGTGCTTCACTGTGTTAAGAGGTTGGTTGCTGAAGACTCTATGCACATGCAGGAGAACCGTTTAAATAAATAAAACTGGATTCACAATTTTTAGCACTATTTACAATGTTAGGACTTTTGTCCTTATCTTTGTTACCATATTTGCGAAAATGAATGCGAATGAACAAAATATCTCAAATTGACCAAAATTGTGCAACTGCATCAATATGTTAATAGTTTAAATGTTATTATATATATATATATATATTTATATATATATATATTTATATATATATATGTACAGAAAGAAAGTGAGAGAGAGATTAACAGACATAATGCGATTGATAAATTGTCGTTTCAATTATGCAAACATGAAAGTAACACTATCGTCTCTTTATAACAGATATTTTTACCAAAGTTACACTATCTTGAAATAGTGGAAAATATTGGGTTCAACCACGATCTTTAGATGATTTGGAATCTCCTGCATCACTTCTGGACGGTCTCCTCGTTTGAGTTAGTAAATTCTGCAATAATTCTTGCCTTCAGTTTATTTTTGCTATTTCAAGGAGTTTCGTAAATCTCCCGCTCAACTGCGCACCATACATAATAATCAAGGGGGTTGCAGTCTGGAGAGTTAGGGGGCAATAATAGGTGGTGCGGTCGCAGGAATTGTCTGACAGCCATAACCGGGTTCTCCTGCATGTGCATAGGGTCTTCAGCAACCAACCTCTTGACACAATGAAGCACTACCGTGATGTAAGCCTTTATAAAGAGTCTGAGGCCGTTAGCACACCCGTGAAGATGATCTCGGAAAGAGATTAAAAGGACTTGGCAACATTGAGAAATGAATTATAATAACATCTGTCAACGTAAAAAGTGCGTGGTACTTATTTAAAAGCGCTCAATACCAGTGACGACGATCACAAGAGCGTGAAACCCAGGGTTACAAACTCGCACCTATATATATATATATATATATATATATATTAATAATAATATTTATTAATAAATTATAACATTGATATGTTATAATATCACTACAAAAGTAGCTATTTTGTTTCGACACTTTTTGTGTCTTTTCAAGTGATGTTATTTCAAGCTCTACTTTGTATTGAGCACTTTTTTAAAAATAGTGTTTCTTTGGATGGGGAATATTATTCCACCCATACTTGTATATATATATATATATATATATATATATATATATATATATATATATAACATAAATATCGAAGCAATACAACCAAGTCGTATAAGAAAGAGTGATTTAAAAATATACATAGGATAGGGCTGGTTCCAATAATCATTTAAAGATTTTGGAATCAGTCTCTATATCATTACGGAAACCTTCTCTCTGCTGGCAAAAATAATTTTACAAATCTCTGAATTTGTTGGGGGATATATTATTTTAACTGTCCCTCACTAATTATTTACACGTGAATTCCCCTCCCCTCGTCATACGTATATATATTTATATGTATTTTATTTTATCGTGTTTCCGGGCGGGGAAGAGAGATGTTTCAATTCGTTTTGGTGCCGTTTTCGTCTTGTCGTCCTTTTTCTTCTGTCCGTCCCGATCTAGTCTCCGATTTTTTCCGTCGCTGGGAGACGACGGGGCTCGGGCGCCTCGTTTTTGCTCTTCAATTTTGCTGTTACTGTTCTTTTTGTTTGATTAATTTATTTTCCAACGATTTTACTCCTGATGAGATGTTAGATAAAGAGATTATTAATAAATTCCTTCTTTTTGAAATCAATATGTATATCTAAACTTATTTATAAATGGAACTTTGTCTGTGTGTGTGTCTGTGTGTGTGTGTGTGTATCCGTTACCTATAGACTCCAAAACGGCTGAATCGATTTTCTTGAAAATTTACACAGTTGTACTATAAGCGTCTGCGAGTGTTCTTAGCTAGATTTTGTGTCGAGGTACCCCCGATAAATATCGATAATCGAAAAAATCGGGTTATAGAAGGTGTGGTCCAATTTTAATCAAATTCGATACACTCATAGACAAAGCCATAAGAAACGATATTCAGACGTTTCAAGGTTGCAGTTCTTACAACAGTGCAGAAAATTTGATATCGATACCAGGAAAACAAAATTTGACTTACATCCATTCCTTTTTCTTTCAGTCCACGGTTTCGCTTTAACTGTAAACAACTATTGCTTTTTAGTCTTTCGTGTCAATGTCCAATGAGTCTGAGCTCCAGGACCATGGATTAGTTTTAAAGCTTTCATTACACCCGAGCAACGCCGGGCTATACTGCTAGTATATGTATAGTGGTGCATACAGAGGAAGAAAGTTTAAATATTAACAATCTTTCTCTTATATAACATTTAACCGTAGTATTACTTATAACATAAAACACGTTTGGTACATTTTTTAAATGTTTTTAAAACGGAAGAATTTAAATGTGTTACATTGACATTTAAATCGTAATCATTATCTTCATTCACTTCATCACGCCTCGATTTAAAATGCGACTTTTTTTTATTGTTACACGCGAACTGTAGTAATTGTTGTAGACAAAAACGCAATTTAACAGCAGACACCAGGGTGAAGATCGTGCAACTGTAGAAACTTAATTGGTCGTTCATGTCAATAGCTTTAAAGTTGGATATCCAGAAAAGCTGCTTACATGGAATAATATACATATATATTGTTTGAACATTTATTTTTATCGATACTCGTGTTTAACTAGATATTCTGTTTTTTAATTAAACAGTATTATATATTTATATCTACCGGCCTGATTATTTACGATAAATTGTTATTAAGAAAATGTGTGCTATTCGGCAGGATTCGAACCTGCGACCCCTATTTACATAGGGGAAACTACCATTGGGGCTGGTAACGTCTTAGACCGCTCGACCACGAATGGCCTCCAGTCGAAACGAGGTTTTGATCAAGCCTAACAGAATATCTACTTAAATACGAGTATCGATGAATAAAAAAAATAATGTTCAAACAATTCATTTCAAATTGTCGGTTGTTTATAACCAATTTTCGTTAAAATTCGTTAATTTCCGTTATATATATATATATATATATATATGGAAGACCAACCGGTTACGCTACTACAGTTTCTACTTTTCCGGTTTCGTCATTTTAGTTTGAGAAATTTATTTGTTTGTTATATTTTTTAAATAATACTTGGTTCTAAATTCAGCCGTTTTCTTTTAATTTTAAAAATGTTTATAGTCCTATTAAACGAGAAAATAACTTCAATGAACAATTCTTGAGAGTGACTCTACTTTTCTTTTCATATATATATATATATATATATATATATATATATATATATATATATATATATTGTCATCCGCAGACAAATCTGTTTCGCCGTATCACAGCTAATCAGTACGGTTAGACTCCGATTGCTTTTTTACCCAGGATTGAAACCCGACCGAAATGGCGTCAGTCGGGATATATATATATATATATATATATATATATATATATATATATATATATATATATATATATATATATATATACAGAAGAGTGAGAGTGACAGAAAAGGGTGAGAGAGTGTGCGATGGGTAAATTGTCCGCAAATTATATTTTCCATTTCGTGAATGACTTGTGTTTTGGATTTTGTCTACTCTATATTATAGTAGGGTTTATTGGACACCGTCTGTGAGTAAAAGAACACTATGACGCAATTCACTCAGTCAGAAATTTGGAAATGGCATGTTGTACTGTTTTTCATTCAGCCAGAGGTTTCATTACGAACTTTTAGATAGCTTAGGTGTCTGTGTAGAGGATTTGGAAAGAGTTAGATGAATCTAATGCTCACTACGAAGGTGTTTAAAGAAAAATCTTGTGATGGCGATGTTAATATTCATCTTTCCACGTCGTCTCGTGGAGATCTATATCAAGTGCCTTGATGTGGTAGTGCTGTCCTGGATCAAGAGAGTGGCTGCTGGAAGACCCTATGTCTAGCATCAGGACTCTGCACCATGTCACACAAACAGGATATCCAAGTCATGGCTGCGACCACATCACACCTTTTATCTGGCAAATCTAACTCCCCAGAATGCAACCCCGTTGATTAAAATGTGTGAGGTGCAGTTGACCAACAAAACTCCTTGCAACACCAAAGACGAACTGAAAGCAAGGATTATAGCAACACACACCAACGTAAATAAGTAAAAAAACCAGAAGATGCCTAGAGGATGTGGCTGATAACAATGGTAATTATATTGAATATATTTATTCTTTAATATTTCAAGATATTTTTGTGTGATTTTCGTAAATATATCGGTTAAAATGAGATGTCTGTGTTATTTTTATTTTTGCGCAATTTAGACAATAATCTATTCATCGCACCCTAAGGCAATCTGTGAGTCTGTGTGTGACTGTTCCCTATGCACGCCTACATTTTTTAAGCTACGCCATTCAAACTTTCTAGGGACACATATCTGCAGGGAAGCCAGGTCGACACATACTTTTTGAGTTTAAGTTCAGCAATTTTCCCTTTCGCACTTTTTGGCCAATGGTGCAGATTGTTTGCATTTGCTGCGTAAAACATGTAAGATATAAGATGGTTGCTGAATTACGTCACAGAAATCAAATAGCATGTGTCAAACGCGAATAAAATATTTTTTTATTAAAAAAAAAATGAGCCTTTATATTTAATTTTTATTCCGATGTTTTAAAAATTCATTTGGTAAAAAAAAAAAAAAGTTAATAGTTTTACCTGTAATTTTGAAACAAAAGAAATATTAAAAAATCTAGGCGTGCATAAGAAACAGTCACACACAGATACATAGATTGCCTTTTATATATATAGATTATATTTTAAGTGTCTGCAGCGAATTTAAACGTATTTGTTTTATCCTCTAAAGAAATTAAAATGTTCTGAGTTGCACGGGCAACGCCGGGTTATGATACTAGTATATATATATTAGCATCACAAAACTAAATTATATATATATATATATATATATATATATATATATATTAGCATCATAAAATTAAATTAAATTATATATATATATATATATATTAGCATGATAAAATTCAATTATATATATATATATATATATATATATATATATATATATATATATATATAAGCATCATAAAATTACAAACAAAAGAAAAAAAGAAGAAAAATATATGTGTGTGTGTGCGTATGCCGAAATAATAAATCATTAGTACTTTTGCCGCTACCCGTTTGTCGGGATGAAACAAAAATTGAACAGGAGTGACTTTTAATAAAAACCGGTAACATATATTTTGTTTCTTTATTTCAAAATCGTTAGTTCATGCCGAAACTGACTTATATATTCACCATTTTTTTCTGCATTTAATTTAAGGTTACACGTCATTTTTACAGAATGGCTTCAAACCAACATATTAACATCATTGATCTTTATTCTTTTCTTTCATCACGAAAGACGCCAGCCTAGCGGAAAACAGTACTTATGATCGCTCTCTCTCTCTCTCTCTCTCTCTCTCTCTCTTTATCTATCTATCTATCTATCTATCTATCTATCTATCTGTCTGTCTAACCGTACTGATGAGCTGTGATACAGCGAAACAGATCTGTCTGCGGATGACTATTTACGCTCTCACACTCTGATTGAGCACTCTGGAAGAAATGGGAAACTTTGAAAAACAGTAGCTACTCTGGCATCTACGCATCGTTTATTCAGCAATGAATTAGAACACTCTCAGCTATTGGGGCGTGTATAATGACAATATACACGCTAAAATGTCTGCCTCCTTCTACCGAGCGCCTGTAGCTCAGAGGTAGAATCGCCGACTGAGGCCAATTCGGTCGGGTTTCAATCCTGGGTAAAAAGCAATCGACTGTTTAACCGTACTGGTGAGCTGTTATACAGCGAAACAGATCTGTCTACGGATGACTATATATATATTACAAACAGAAATAGAGGTTGTTTTCAACGAGGGCAATCGGTATAGAAGAAAAAGTGCAATAATCCGTGAACGCTTTGTTTATAGTGTAGATTTATTGTTGCTATTATTATTAATATTACTTGCTTTTTGTATGTTATATTAAGTATCCATAATGGTATTTGTGTCGCTACACGTGTTTAGAGTCTAAAGTTGACTCTCTTCAGGCGAATAAACTTGTGACTTCACATGTCGAGATCCGAAAAGCAAACGGATCTCGACATGTGAAGTCACAAGATTATTATTATTGTGAAGTCACAAGACCAGCTTTTCGATCCGTCCAGGAATCGCGTCAAATGTTTTCTCCAGGAACTTTTTGTTGTATGGAAGACATAACTTCTTGCATTTGCCCTTAAAATTCTTCCAAAGTCTTTATTTGGTATAGTAGGCTTGCTTCTTTAAGCAACCCAAAAGAAAAAAAGTCACAGGGTGTTAAGTTAGGACTCCTGGTTGGCTACTCATACATAAAATAGGGAGTTACTTTTTAGTTACTCTGTAAATTGATGAATTAAATTGTAAAATGTTGTCTAATAGAGACCGGTTTAATAGAAGTGTTAGGCTACTATAACCACGTATATTGTATTTAAATGATGGGGTAGTGGAATAAGAAATTAAGAATTAAAATCAACCTTCTACTTTACTTTTACAAAAATCCACAGTGACGTGTGAAATCCTGGTTTTCCCCAAATAGAAAAAGGATTGACCATGTGCTTAAAGAAAAAGTCGATACATTTTAGTCTTGTCTTCCTCGCTGATTCCATTTGACTGACAGACGATGATCAGGTCCTTTTATTGTAGTCTAGATTTTTTTACACTTGATGATGAGTATTCTGGATAAAACTTGTAAGCTGTGAGGAGTTCGGTTAAGTATGACTCCAAGCTGAATAAAGGAAACATTAACCATCTCTATATAGCCGCAATAGTAGAAGCTGAAAGCCGAAAATATAATTCACTGAAGCTCGAAATGGTGTCACTCCATTATATTGATTAATAAATATTTTAATACATAAATATTAAATAAATCTATGCTACAACACGCTATTGTTTCTTCAGCACAGTCATAGCTCGAAACACACAAGAATACCAATTAGAGCTTACATTGGAGATAATTATATGAAGCTGCCGATTCTCAAACTCTTGGAGAACTTATGGTAAACTACTGTTCGACACAATAAGTTTGCTGTGTTCTCTTCTCCATATTATTGAATGTTGAACAATAAATGAGCAAGAAAAGATGTGTGTGTAATTAGATGCCTTAATGCTTCCAGGATGTGCGTTGTGGCGCAGTGGATATCGGCTCGGAACGAGAAATCGGAGAGCCGAGTTCAAATTCCAGTTGAATTCCTTGCATTCACTTACGCGCAAATAGCCTTGGGAAAGGTATTAATCCGTCTCTTCCCTCCAGTTATTGGTTAAATAACAGGACAGATTGGGTTCTATAGCCTTGGTCGGCAACCGGTCTACCGCAGAAAGCAATGGCAACCTACTGCGGGATAATCTTCTGCCCAGTCAGTCATGTCTCTTTCGAACGAGACATGATCGCCCAAGTGTGTATCACGTATGGCACTTAACTGACTGAATGCTTCTAGCGGGAATTTTTTCATAAATATTGGTTCACGTTCATCTACTTGTCGTTCCGACAAGTGAAGAAAACTTGATGAAGAAAACTGCTTTTCTTGTTCCATTGTTTCGAACAAAGGCATGTTTTTCTTTTACAAGACTAAAAATGCATTTTCTCTAATTTTAACTCAAAATAAATATTAGCGACATCAGCAACATAGATTTTACGAGCATTTTGCTGTATACTTCGAAAAACTGGGCTTGACTTATTGTTGTGTCAAAAACCAGT
Source organism: Ascarosepion bandense (assembly GCA_037127315.1). Classification (NCBI taxonomy): domain Eukaryota; kingdom Metazoa; phylum Mollusca; class Cephalopoda; order Sepiida; family Sepiidae; genus Ascarosepion; species Ascarosepion bandense. The sequence continues at coordinate 572,341 of JBBBDQ010001011.1, forward strand.
CAGTATGCAAAAACCTGGCTTTTACTCTGACTAATTTATTAACTATAGTCATTGGATGTAGCAGCGCATTAATCTCAGTCACCAAACGGCTTACAGCCTATCACGTTGAATACACCGGTTCTCGCTCGATCACCGAAGTTAAGCAACGTTGAGCCTGGTCAGTGCTTAGATGGGTGACCGCTTGGGAATACCAGGTGCTGTAAGCGTTTATTGACGAATGTGCGTTATGGTGTAGTGGATATCGGCTCGGAAAGAGAAATCGGTAAACCGAGTTCGAATTCCAGTTGAATACCCTGCATTCACTTAAGCACTGGTACCCTTAGGAAAGGTACTAATCCGTCCCTTCGAAAAGAAAAAAGTATTACTAGACACAAAATCTTATATAAAAACAACAATAAATTGTTGAAAGAAAAACGTATTAACAGCAATAAATAAAGTTTAGTTGGCAATAAATGACCCGCCGAGGTTGATTTACCGTAAAAACAAAACAACCAACCAACAGTCGCCAAACCTGCCCATTACCTAGCTTGCTAATCTGTTTAGCTAAAGGAATTATTGAGGAAATACCAGAGAATACTGCGCCACAAATGGCATTACTGATAATAAAGAAGAGAAAAGAACAAATATGTATTATTATTCTTCAGGATGTCGCCGATCATGGCTCTCCACAAGTTTCTCTCTTTTGTAGCTCTTAATGAATTTTATTCAATTGTTTCCCTCTGTTTCTCTTGCCTTCAATCTTTCCTTTGAGTATCAAATTTTACAAGCCCTCTTTCCTCATTATGTGCTCTAGAAACTTCACAACTCTGATATTAATTATAAGTGTCCTTTTTTAATTTTTTTTCTAAAACGTCATAGTTGCTCTCATGTTTGGTCGACGATATTCACAGCATCCTTACGCACAATCCAATTTCTGTTGCTTCAAGTCTCTTCTTCATCTGTGAGGAGATTTTCCAGCATTCACTACCATATAGAAGGACTGATATTACATAACAATTCAGTACTCTCTTCTTTGTTTCTGTTGTTTCAAGTCTCTTCTTCATCTGTGAGGAGATTTTCCAGCATTCACTACCATATAGAAGGACTGATATTACATAACAATTCAGTACTCTCTTCTTTGTTTCTGTTGCTTCAAGTCTCTTTTTCATCTGTGAGGAGATTTTCCAGCATTCACTACCATATAGAAGGACTGATATTACATAACAATTCAGTACTCTCTTCTTTGTTTCTGTTGCTTCAAGTCTCTTCTTCATCTGTGAGGAGATTTTCCAGCATTCACTACCATATAGAAGGACTGATATTACATAACAATTCAGTACTCTCTTCTTTGTTTCTCTTGCTTCAAGTCTCTTCTTCATCTGTGAGGAGATTTTCCAGCATTCACTACCATATAGAAGGACTGATATTACATAACAATTCAGTACTCTCTTCTTTGTTTCTGTTGCTTCAAGTCTCTTCTTCATCTGTGAGGAGATTTTCCAGCATTCACTACCATATAGAAGGACTGATATTACATAACAATTCAGTAGTCTCTTCTTTGTTTCTCTTGCTTCAAGTCTCTTCTTCATCTGTGAGGAGATTTTCCAGCATTCACTACCATATAGAAGGACTGATATTACATAACAATTCAGTACTCTCTTCTTTGTTTCTGTTGCTTCAAGTCTCTTTTTCATCTGTGAGGAGATTTTCCAGCATTCACTACCATATAGAAGGACTGATATTACATAACAATTCATTACTCTCTTCTTTGTTTCTCTTGCTTCAAGTCTCTTCTTCATATGTGAGGAGATTTTCCAGCATTCACTACCATATAGAAGGACTGATATTACATAACAATTCAGTAGTCTCTTCTTTGTTTCTCTTGCTTCAAGTCTCTTCTTCATCTGTGAGGAGATTTTCCAGCATTCACTACCATATAGAAGGACTGATATTACATAACAATTCAGTACTCTCTTCGTTTCTCTTGCTTCAAGTCTCTTCTTCATCTGTGAGGAGATTTTCTAGCATTCACTACCATATCGAAGGACTGATATTACATAACAATTCAGTACTCTCTTCTTTGTTTCTGTTGCTTCAAGTCTCTTCTTCATCTGTGAGGAGATTTTCCAGCATTCACTACCATATAGAAGGACTGATATTACATAACAATTCAGTACTCTCTTCTTTGTTTCTCTTGCTTCAAGTCTCTTCTTCATCTGTGAGGAGATTTTCCAGCATTCACTACCATATAGAAGGACTGATATTACATAACAGTTCCGTACTCTCTTCTTTGTTTCTCTTGCTTCAAGTCTCTTCTTCATCTGTGAGGAGATTTTCCAGCATTCACTACCATATAGAAGGACTGATATTACATAACAATTCAGTAGTCTCTTCTTTGTTTCTCTTGCTTCAAGTCTCTTCTTCATCTGTGAGGAGATTTTCCAGCATTCACTACCATATAGAAGGACTGATATTACATAACAATTCAGTACTCTCTTCGTTTCTCTTGCTTCAAGTCTCTTCTTCATCTGTGAGGAGATTTTCTAGCATTCACTACCATATCGAAGGACTGATATTACATAACAATTCAGTACTCTCTTCTTTGTTTCTGTTGCTTCAAGTCTCTTCTTCATCTGTGAGGAGATTTTCCAGCATTCACTACCATACAGGAACATTGATATTACATAACAGCTCAGCACTCTTTTCTTTTCTTCTAACGAAGTTTTCCTGTTTTTTACGGCATTGTTTTTGAAAGGTGCCCAAGCTATTCCAAATTCACCTTAGAATTTCAATGGTTCTCTTTCTCTCTTATGTTAAAACACTTGCCAGATACGTAAATTGTTGTACTTTTTTATTTTAGTATCTTCATTTTGTAATTTGCATGATGGACTCACCCCTTTTGCTAACAATCATGCATTCTGTCTTCTTACAATTGGTATTAATCCTTTCTTCTCGCTTTCCTTCATTACCTTCTGTAGAAGTTCTTGTATATTTTTTTATATCTGCTATCAACACTGTATCATTTTCTTATCTTATATTGTTAAAACTGCGTTCTCCAATCATGAATCTTAGTAATTCTCTAAAAATTCTCTAAAAATCAACTCACTGTATAGGGTGAATAACTCTTCTCAGAAAACGTATATACATCCTTTTCTATTTTTGCATATTTCAGTCAGTCAGTTAAGTGCCCGCAGAAGGTTGCCTTTGTTTCTGTGGTAGACTGGTTGCCAACTAAGGCTACAGAACCCAATCTGTCCTATTATTTAATCTATAACTGAAGGGAAGAGAAAGATTAATACCTTTCCCAAGGGTATTTGCGCGTAAGTGAATACAATGGAGTCAGCTGGAATTCGAACTCGGCTTCCCGATTTCTCATTCCGAGTCAATATCCACTACATCACGACGCATATTTACCGAACTCATTTTCTATCCGTATGCAAGCGGTTTTTTGTATATATAGGTTCTGGATTAATTTATCATCCTTTCCAAAGATGGCAAAGTTGTCATGCAATTCCAGCAGTGTCTTGTGACTTACTCTATCAAACAGCTTTGCATATTCTATAAAGCACAGGTACACATTATTTTTCATTTTTATTGTTCTTTCTGATATAATTCTAAGCATAAGTATCGCATTCCTTGTCCCAGTGTATTTAACTAACCCGCACTATTTTAGTTTTATTTAAGATATAATTCAGTTGCGCGCTCTATTCATCAGGGTTCAGATGATAAGTTTTGTTATACCTGGAGACTAGTCAATATTTTTCTGAAAAGACCACCTGGATACGCATAGAAAATTAATTCAGTAAATTCGCAAAAATAGAAAGGTACGTAAGTCTTCTTATGAAACTTACTCAACTTTTATAGTGAGGATATCTTAAGAGAAGTACTTCTATGATATATTATTAGTAGACACCCTAAAAAAATAAGATATGCAGGTGACCAAGTGCTGACAGCAGACACAGAAAGGAAACTGTAGGTAGTAAAGGACAGTGAGAAGAAAAAACTAAACATGGATTGTAAGGAGATAGAATGTATAGTTGTCAACAAGAGGAACAGCTCAAGATAAGAACTATGAGTTGGAAATACTCAAATCAAGCAAATACTAAAATGTTACTATCTAGGAAGTGTTTTAACAGAGAATAAAGAATGTTAAATCGAAATCCAAAGAATTTGGAATAGCGAAAGATGCTTTCCAAAAATCTAAGCAAAGTATTAAGAAAGATGTACTAAACAGTCACGTAATATTAGTTCACCGCTATAGCAGCGATTGTTGGACAATCTCCTTAGAGGGGAAAAAGAGAACTGAGGCAACAAAAATGTGGTTATACAGAAGTATGCTGGGAATCACGTGGACTGAAAATGTGAGTAACGAAAAAGCTTTAAAGAAAATGAAAACGAAAAAGGACACTTATACGTTGAATAACAGAAGACAGAAAGTGCGACACCGAGATCCGAAGGCGAATTGGCATAGCGAAGTAAGCATTTCAGAAGTTGAGTAAGGTATTAAGAAACAAGGCAATTCCGATAGAAACTAGGAAGAGAGTACTGGATTGCTACATGATGTCCGGCCTTCAATATTGCAGTGAATGCTGGACAATACCATCGAAGATGAAGGAAAAACTTGAAGCAACTGAAATGTGGTTCTACAGAAGGATGCTGCGAATCTCATGGATCGAGCATGTGAGCAATGATGAGGTCTTGGAAATGATGGAAACAAAAAGGAAATTAATACTGAGCATCAGGAAGACAGATGAAGTTCCTGGGACACGCAATGAGGAAGAAGGGCCTGGAGAACCTGATACTAACAGGCCAGATAGAGGGAAAAAGAGACAGGGGAAAGCAACGGATAACATATTTGAAGGACCTAATCAGGTGGATGAAGGAACGAGGATTACATGGTGCAACAGGAGAAGGCGTGCTCAGATCAAGCTGGGATAGAGAAACGTGGAAAGCCATGATCGCCTACGTCCTGAAGGGAGAAAGCACATAGAAGAAAGTTGCAATTTCTAATATAGAAAAAATAGGGTTTAGAGAATTTGACATTTACAGGACATGTTGAAGGCAAGAGGGATATACAGTAAAGCCTGTGTAAATGGATAGCAGAACAGACACTGGGAAGGATAGTGTAAAGACAAACATTACTATGAGCTACAAAGAATGGGAAGTTATGGAGAGCCGTGATTGTCCACGTTCAGAAGGAATGTGATATATAGATGAAAATTATCTCCTATCATCGCTGAAAGCAGTCTTTGCGAATGATTTGGAATTCTCAGTGAAAAATTAAGCGTGAAACCTATTCTGTCAGTTTGAACAGAGACTTTTTTCTTCGATAAATATTGAACTATTAGTGTGGGCACCAGAATAGCATGATTTTTGAATAACAAAAAAACATTTACAAATTGAGCAAAAGTGCAAAAGAATTAGGCATCAATGGGTATATTTGTTTCATGTTTATAAGCATATCTAAACTTATTTATAAATGGAACTTTGTCTGTGCGTGTGTATGTGTGTGTGTGTGTGTGTGTGAGTTACCTAGAGACTCCAAAACGGCTGAACCGATTTTCTTGAAAATTTACACAGTTGTACTATAATCGTCTGCAAGTGTTCTTAGCTAGGTTTGTGTCGAGGTACTCCCAATAAATATCGAAAATCGATAATCGAAGTTATAGAAGGAGTGGTCCGATTTTAATCAAATTTGATACACTCATAGACAAAGATATAAGAAACGATATTCAGAAGTTTCAAGGTTGCAGTTCTTGCAATAGTGCAGAAAATTTGATATCGATACCAGGAAAACAAAATTTGACTTACATCCATTCATTTTTCTTTCAGTCTACGATTTCGCTTTAACTGGAAACAACTATTGCTTTTTAATCTTTTGTGCCAACGTCCAAAGAGTCTGAGCTCCAGGACCATGGATTAGTTTTAAAGCTTTCATTATACCCGAGCAACGCCGGGCTATACTGCTATTAAAATATAGTGCTAAGCTGTATACAACGAATCACTGAATTATAAAACGAATTCTAAACAGGGAACAAGGGATGAGTCTCTTAATCTGTTCAATAGACGTGGGTGGAGTGTGAACCAGGCGATAGATAGATCTATCTACTCCAATTAAGATCTGTCTACTCCAATTAGATCTAAATCAACCTTCTCCTTCTTCAATTTTACAAAAATTCACAATGACGTGTGAAAATTCACAATGACGTATGAAATCCTGTTTTTTTTTTCCAAATAGAAAAAAGACTATGTGCTTAAAAATGTTGAAACCAGATTTCGCAAGTAGATGTTAAACTGATTTTCTGACCAATGGAAGCAATCTGCAAGATTGTATGGACTTCAGAATCCAGTGCAAAAATCAGAATTGTTATAGAAGGCTCCAAACAGCGTCAGTCAGACAGTCAGATGGAAGCAGCGAGAGAGACATAACTAAAATGTAACTTCAAATTCAAGTTGACCTGGACAAAAGTCACACCTTGTTGTTTTTCTCCTTCTTTCTTGTGTGGTGATTCATTTTACTCCTTCTCCATCCATGCTTCTGCTAATAAATATGGTAGGTAACCACATTAGAGAAGGATTTGAGGTGTAGTTGATCTACTCAAATGTTTTCGATCTATGTATGAGTATTTAATAAATGTGTTCTTTCCGATGTGCCTTGTGGTCCGAATGTGCGTTGTGGTGCAGTGGATATCGACTAGGAACGACAAATCGGAGAGCCGAATTCGAATTCCAGTTGGATTCCTTGCATTTACTTACGCACAAATACACTTTTACCTCCAGTTATGGGTTAAATAATAGGACAGATTGGGTTCTGTTGTCTTGGTGGGCAACCAGTCTACCACAGAAAGCAATGGCAACCTACTGCGGAATAATCTTCTGCCCAGTCAGTCATGTCTCTTTTGAGACATGATCGCTCAAAGCGTGTATTACGTATGGCACTTAACTGACTGTTTCCTCTACCTAGTCTTCTGTTCTTTTGATAATCTCTCTAACTACGGCTTTCCTAAGTCTCGGCAATTTTGAACAAATCAGCGTTATAATGTTAACTTTAAACACTACCATACATAATGTTTTGGGAAGAAGAGAAAGCTAACTACCTGAATCAATTAAAAAAGTTTTAAAGTGACAGATTTGATAATTTTCAACCGGCAGTAAAGCTAATTATAAAGTTAATGAATTCCGAATGTTTACCATTGACATATAAATTCTGATACCGTGTCTTGCAAAAGTCTATACCCACTTTGAAAATTTATTTTGTATAATTTTGGAGTAGATAGATCTATCTAATTAGAGTAGATAGATCTATCTATCGCTCGGTTCACACTCCACCCACGTCTATTGAACAGGTTAAGAGGCTCATCCCTTGTTCCCTGTTTAGGATGTGGTTTCCGGCTTTCTCTTTTCAAATCTTCTCACTTTGTTTTTTTTTTTCAATTGGAGTAGATAGATCTATCTATCGCCCGGTTCACACTCCACCCACGTCTATTGAACAGGTTAAGGAGCTCATCCCTTGTTCCCTGTTTAGGATGTGGTTTCCGGCTTTCTCTTTTCCAATCTTTTCACTATTACGTAGCCCCCTGCACATCAGTGACGTTACCGCCTTGCTCGGGGTGATACGATAAAAAAAAAGAGAGAAGAGCAGGAAGTATGTTGTGTCCTACGCTACAACAAATACGATATTCGGTTGCATGTTCTTACATTCTTATATTTATAAAAGATTTAATACCAGAAGATCATAAAACATAGAATTGAACACAAAAGCTTTAGAATTCTAAATCTAGTCATCAACAAAGCGTTCTATCTTCTTAAACATAGTATTACACACGTCGAAGAACCTTTCTTTTACGCTTTCTTAGCCATGATCGAAATAATTCATTCACCTCCTTTTCAATTCAGTTTCCATCCTGCATATATACAAATCAACCATTCGTCCGTGCATGGAATACTGCTGCCATATATAGTCAGGCGCCCCTGCTGTTCATCTCAGTGTTCTCGACAGGCTCCAAGGGAGAGTCAGTAATGCGATAGGTACCAACCTGGCGGCTCGACTACAGCCACTTCCCCACCGACGAGATGTGGCCTCCCTTTGTCTGTTCTATAAATACTTTCATGGCTTCTGCTCCAACGAGCTTAAGTCATTGGTGCCTCTGCAACAAGTGTTTACTCGTGCAACCAGATTGGCAACTGGGTACCACTCATTTACAGTTAGATTAACCAAATGCAGACGACAATTCTACTCCTGCAGCTTCTTCTCTCGCACTTCCCGCCTGTGGAACTGGTTTCCATATTCTTGCTTTCCTGACGGATACAACATCCAGGAATTTAAATGCAATGTCAATACTCAGCTACTAACCACTTGACTCTAATTCTTTCACCACCCCGTATATCCTTTCCTTTCTCTCCACCCTTGCAACTGTCATCACGCCTGTATTCCCATCCTTCTCTTGTTCCTTTCTAACTGGTTCGTCTTCCTCTTCACTATCTTTTAATCAATCTTTTTACTCTTATGTAGCCCCCTGCACATCAGTGGCATTATCGCCTTGCTTGGGGTGATACGGTTAAAAAGAAAACGATGCTCGTTTATCTTTCCTTTCATTCGTTTTGTGCAGCTCCAGGTTTTAAGCAGCAACTACACTCTTGTCTTTCATGGATATTATCACAGCATGCTGAGAACGATTGAACCGCCAAGCAGCTAATATGGCTCATCTGAAGGCTTTCGCAGATTTCTCCAATAGCTATTCTTCTGTCAGCTCTAAGTACGCCGAGTTCTACTCTACAATAATTGTATCTGTAGAAATATATATATATATATATATATATATATATATATATATATTGTGTGTATTTTGGCAGCATTTTTTCATTAATACAGGTTTCATTGAATAATATAGACAAGTTCTGTCTATTTATTTTGTGTAAGCATCATCAGGTGTCCATTGATTGGCTGATATGCATTATCTGTTGATTATTGTGATATAGTCTGTGAAATCAATTATTGTTTTTTCTTGTTGAATTTAGTGCGTCACTAACATATCCAAGGATTGAACTTATGAGCACTAGATGATAGTAACACATTTATAACCGACAGTTATATATATATATATATATATATATATAATTCACCTCCTTTTCACTCCACTTTGCAAAACTGATGTCCTTTTATTTCCTCTTTCATTCGTTTTGTGCAGCTCCAGGTTTTAAACAGCAACCACACTCTTGTCTTTCATGGATATTATCACAGCATGCTGAGAACGATTGAACCGTCAAGCAGCTAATATGGCTCACCTGAAGGCTTTCGCAGATTTCTCCAATAGCTATTCTTCTGTCAGCTCTAAGGACGCCGAATCCTACTCTACAATAATTGTATCTGTAGAAATGAAAAAAAAAAAAATTTAATCGTTTCACCCCGAGCAAGGCATTCCACTGCCACTATTGCGCAGGGGGCTACATCGGGAAAAAAGTGATGAGAAAGGATGGTTAGATATAGAAAATGTCAGAAGGAGGGTGACCGACGGGTAAGGATACCGAGAATGAGGGTTGGGTAGATGGTGACAGTGTTTGAGAGAATAGATGCAAGTTAGTGTGATAGGAAAGTACCTATATTTCATATATGAAGCTAAATATATAACGGAACATGAGAAATTTACAAAACTTTCCATCTTATTTCTTATTGAATCATTCTCCAATTTAACCTATATTTGGCTTACGGCTGTATCAGGATGAAACACCGGTTCCTATTCGATCACCGAAGTTAAACAATCTCAAGCCGGGCTATTACCAAGATAAGTAACTGCTTTAGAATACCAGGTACTATAAGTTCAGGCATTGATACTCGTGAGAACCAATGCGCAGATACTCTTAAGAAAGTTATGAATACACCTCTTCCCATCTATTATAACTAAGTATTTTCTGGTTTTAAATAACCTGCAAAGTGTTGTAAAGTCGTAGAAAATTAATCAATCAACTTTATCCATTTTTCTTGTTTTTCATGAATATTATCACAGGATGCTGAGAATAACTGAACGGTTAAGCAACTAATATGGCTCACCTGAAGGCATTTGCAGATTTTTCTAATAGTTATTCTTCTGTCAACTGTAATGAGAGAGTCAGTCTGTTTGGTCATATTCACAGCAACATCTGCCCTCCCGCTATCATTTAGGTCAGTTTCTCCTTTCCCTCTAAAATTCCCATTAACATTAAGTGCAGCCTTCCCATAAACATTTTCTAATTACCCGTTCGTGTTTTTGAGTGTGTCTAAAAGTAAAGACATTTTAAAAGTAGACGATGATGAGGAAAATAAAGGGTAGCTCTATAAATGTTTCCCTTTCGCTTCGAGACACGTTCGGGATTAGAGCTTAGAAACAATAATACTAATACTTTGAGAATTAAAAAAAAGATTATGCATTATATATTTACCGACCCGTATATATATATATATATATATATATATATATATAAATGTAAATGTGTCGTTATAATCGTTTCGAAAAACCCTCAGAGAACATACGCGGAAGGAAAAAATGGTAATAAAAAAAGAACGAGCTAAGCACTTGAACATCAGTCAAAGTACGTAGCCCAAAGAAAAAAAAACGAGACTAGTAACCTAAAACAAAAAGCACTCAATACGCAAGTAGAGCAAACAAAGTAAATATCTAACCTAGAGAGCCAACGAACCTACCAAGGTTTTACCAAATTGGATCTTCAGGGAAAGTTGGTTAAGGCGATAAGATATAAAAAAAACTCCGAAACCCACGTGATAGAAACAGAAGACACCAAACACCAAAGTTTAGGAGTTTCTTATATCTTATCACCTTATTTTAGCCTCTCTAGCCAACTTTCCCTGAAGATCCAATTTGGTGAAATCTTGGTAGGTTCGTTGGCTTTCTAGGTTAGATATTTACTATATATATCCTTGTGCAAATTAATTGAAATCACTACTTCTTTAGTTTTCTTTCTTTCAACATACGGTCAGTTTTAGACCCACTGGTGTTACAGGGCGTAATCGATTTTGATTTTGATTTTCAGATTAGGTTATTTGTAGTAGTGTGGGTGCAGTAATATGAATCTATTATCGGCATGTATCAAGAAATTTATTTAACCTCAAAAAATATTGCGTCATCTGTGATTGCATTCATAACGCTGCTTAAATACACTGGCAAGCCTTACAGAGAGATCTTGGATATTGTTAGTGTTAGCTTCTCAACTGCTAGTCCTGTAATCAAATTTTTTTTTATCAGTCTAAATCGTAAAAGAAAATGCACACATACACACACACACACACACACACACACACACACACACACATATATATATATATATATATATATATACTACAGTTCAAAAGTTTGAAGCAATTCCCAGGATTAGCATGGGATGAACTTGACAGAAGAGTGAAAAATGGAAAAGAATTCTTAAAGTCATTGATAAAAAGAACAGAATCCGTTATCAAACTTATACTTTCAGAATGCAAATATTGTGTTGCCATAATCAAGGCTAAAGGAAAATATTTTCACGAGAGTAGAATTTAATTATAAAATGCCTTTTTTTCTATTTCTCATAATAAAATTTCTAATATAAAATCATATCTCAGTGTTTTAAAAATGTATAATAATTTACTTCTATTGAAAGTAAAAAACAAATACTTTTAGCTTGATTTAAAAATTACCATGTGTGTCCTCAAAATTTTGAAGTCTACTGCATATATATATATATATATATATATATATATATTTCTAAACATATACTGTTAAATATAAGAGACAATGAATGTATATTATGTTTAATCATGAGCCGTTCTAAACGTCGTATTTTGGCTTTAATTTCAATTGAACATAAAGACAAAAATTCTCCAACATTTGGATAATTTTTTATTAATTTGTTTCTAAGTTTTCGGCACACATGAGCTATCTTCAAAGAGGTCACCAAGACGGTTACACAATAACATCCACCATCAGCAACGATTTTATTTTGTGTTGACATAAAACTCCGCTAGGCAACGGCAATAGTTACCAAAAATAACAAACGCAGTTCGCAAATTTGCAATGCGGTTCTAAGACGTCACACCACGTGATAGAGCCAAATGACAACAGAACCATGTATTCAAATGCAATGTAATGTGTTATGGACAGATGTAAAATATACACATATTAAAGTAAACGTTTATATTTACATATGCGCTATCCCTTATATAGGACACCTTTGTTTTATTAAAGTTCCATTAGAAAATGAGATATCTAAAGGAAGATGGAAATTCTGGTGTCTATTTTTGTGTTGTTAGATTCTCATTAGTTAATCAAGTTTCACGTGAAACGTTGGTATCATTTATGGTGTTCCGAATTCTAGGAAAGACGACGCTTTCTTTTGGATTTTAAAGAAATTAACTGATTTCAAGCCTCAGTAAAAAAAAAAAAAAAAAAAAAAAAAAAGCACAAATATTGCTGTATGTATGTAAGCGCATGATATTTCTAGTTTGTCTATGTGGGATTCAGATGACACTGTACATTAGTAGTATGTATATGTGTGTGTATGTATTTATATGTGTGTGCGTGACAAGTAGCATCAGATAATTTCTTAGAAAGAGTGTGAGAGTAATATAACACACATCTTAAAATTCAGAAAAGTAATTAATTCACTCGGGGACCCGAGTTCGAATTCCAGGTGAATTCCTTGCTTTCACTTACGCACAAATACCTTTGGGAAAGGTATTAATCCGTCTCTTCCTTCCAATTATGGGTTAAATAACAGAACAGATTGGGTTCTATAGCCTTGGCTGGCAACTAGTCTACCGCAGGAAGCAATGACAACCTACTGCGGGATAATCTTCTGTCCAGTCAGCCATGTCTCTTTCGAGACATGATCGCCCAAAGCGTGTATCACGTATGGCATTTAACTGACTGAATTGATTGACTGGTTAGTTACTTATGACTATCAGTTCTTTGCAGGTTATTTAAACCAGAAAATATTTGTACATTGTGAGAATATTTTTAATTGAGAGATAGGAATAGTTTAGTTATACAAATCTTACTAATTAACCCATAATTTGGGGGCGAAGAGGTGGATTTATAATTTTTTCCAAAGTGTATTTGCGCATGAATGAATAAAACGAATTATCTGAAATGTATACACAGGTTAATCAAAGCCTTGTGAATGAAATCTGAGTTGCTGCCATTGTTCGAAAGCCGTTGATCGTTGTGTTAACATAGAGTTACATGTCATCGTGATGGATGGTTCGCGGGTACTAAACTTGTACATATACTGATTATCTGCTCTCACCCAGAAACTGTAACGAAATTCCACTCAGCATATTTTCAGTATAAACTAAAAGCTGGCGTTGTAGGTGGTGAAGAAACACACAAAAATGTGTCAGCAGTTATCTACACCACAAATTAGCAAGATACAAAGTAATAAATGAGTAGCCGACCATAATATACGTATGGGAACTATATATAGATAACTGGGGCTTAGATGATTTGTGAAAAAAGGGAAACCATTTTTTCAGAGTATTTCTTTTTTAGCTTAACGTTTTTTGATTGTTTATTTTCTACAGCATCTTTTCCAATAACCATTACACATAACGTCATGCAATAAAAAAAAACAGGATGATACTGAAACACAACACAACACCACACATGCTCATGGCATGATAGATAGCCATGAGTTTCATTCCATTATTCAGTTAATTAGCAGGTAGCAACAAGATCAAATGTATGGATACTTCACTCAGTGATGGCATCACTGAGGAAAAACACAGTGTTGTGTACTTCCTACAGGTAGAGTGAGTTAAATTTGCAGTAATTCATTGCCTGGTGTTGGTGCAGTATAGAGCACGCATCATGAATCTATTAAAAGTGGCTTATGAGTGGGTAGAATGCTTTAAAGCATGAAGAACAATTGAAAATGAAAAGAGCTGATTTGGTAGCTCATCATCAACATGCATGAAAGAACAAATCCAGAGGGTGGATTTCCTGCCCATGGATGATCAACAAATCACATTAACACAAGAAGTAGCTATCATGGGCATCAGTGACCGATCCAAACAAGCCATATTGAATGATGGCATAAAGCAAGCTTTTCCGGGCTGATAGTGCATTATTTAGCATTATATACAGTCTGAACAAAGTCAGTTCGGTCAACCCCTCGGTAACACACACACCCACATACATGCATTAACACACTTACAGGTACACACACACATATACTCACTATAATTAACGACAGTAGGAGCAGGGAAAGGGGACCATGCGTTTAAAGGCACGGTCCACCAGCAGACGTGAAATCAAGTCTCCTATCCTTCTGAAGATGAGATAATGATCTCGAAATATTAATGAATAATAAATAGGTTATACCCAACACCTTCTTTACCGTATTTTATTTTATTAGAGGCATTGTGATAGTTTTCAAATCCCTACACATACAATTTATATATATATATATATATATATGCTGTTAAATATAAGAGACAATGAATGTCTATTATGTTTAATCATGAGCTGTTCTAAATGTATTTTGGTTTTAATTTCAGTTTAAAATAAAGACAAAAACTCTCCAACATTTGGATAATTTTTTGATAAGTTGGATCTAAGCTTTTGGCTCACATGAGCCATCTTCAGAAAGGTTATAAGGATGGTAACACAATAACATCCACCATCAGCGATGATTTTATCTTGTGTTGCCATAAAACTCTGCTAAGCAGCGGCAATAGTTACCAAAAATAACAAACACAGTTCTCAAATTTGCAATGCGGATCTATGACGTCACACCGCGAAAGAGCTCAAAATGACAACAGAAACATGTATTCAAAAGCAATGTAATGTGTTATGACCGGATTTAAACGTGATTTTATTAAGTGTGGGTTATTTGGATTTAATGTAGATGGCCTCCAATACGACGTTTAGAACGGCTCATGATTAAACATAATAGACATTCATTGTTTCTTATATTTAACAGTATATGTTTGGAAAATTATTTGCTGCCTTGATACACTATATATATATATATATATATATATATATATATATATATATATATATATGTCACACATCCAAACAAAATGGCTTGAATGTTAATTCCAAAGGATCTTATTAATATATATATATATATATATATATATATATATATATAAATTGAAAAAGGATTAATTCAATGATGTTGAATGACCATTTCGATGTGAAAATCCCCACGGGGGATAACACATCACCTCAGCAACCGAAAAATCCTTTCAGAAATTATATATATATATAATTATTTTTTTATTAAAATGAATTCAATTTACATTGCGACACGGAAATTTCGATGTTTCGAGATTTTACCTCGTTATCAAGCAATATTAAATAATTCTGGTGAAAATGATTTCCATTTGAATGTAGAAAACAATGCGTTTGTTAATTAAATAATTAAATGTAGAGGGGGAATGACAGAAAAAATTATACTTTACGTGTGTTTTAAGCAACAATCAGAATGAAAAAAAAAGTTCGACATTTAAATTTTAAAATATAGGTTATATGTTGGAGGATACGGGTTTTTTTTCTTTCAAGCTTAACGAGAAATATATATATATACTAGCAGTATAGCCCGGCGTTGCTCGGGTGTGAGCAAAGCTTTAAAACTAATCCATGGTCCTGGAGCTCAGAATCAGCCTAAAGAATATTTAAAATAAGAAAATAATTGCGACAATTTACCAATCGCACCTATATATATATATATATATATATATATATATATATATATATATATATATACTAGCAGTATAGACCGGCGTTGCTCAGGTGTGAGGAAAGCTTTAAAACTAATCCATGGTTCTGGAGCTCAGACTCTTTGGACGTTGGCACGAAAGACTAAAAAGCAATAGTTGATTCCAGTTAAAGCGAAACCGTAGACTGAAAGAAAAATGAACGGATGTAAGTCAAATTTTGGTTTCCTGGTATCGATGTCAAATAAGTTTTTTTCGTCGTAAACTGAATTTTGAAGGCTAAATAAGTCTTCTGAGCAAATGGTATCATGGCTGAAACTAAGAACTACAATTATACCTACTTAGAGCCCAACCCGAAGCAAAAACTAAAATAAAAGGGCTGAAAAAATACAGACATACAGGCAGATAAACAGACACACACATAAACATGTTGCCTTTTATATATATATATATATATATATATATACATATATATATATATATATATATATATATATATTATCGATTTTCTGCACTATTGTAAGAACTGCAACCTTGAAACTTCTGAATATAGTTTCTTATATCTTTGTCTATAAGTATTTTTTTTTAATCATTTCACCCCAAGCAAGGCATTCCACTGCCACTATTGCGCATGGGTCTACATAGGGGAAGGTAAAGAGAAGGAGTAGTTAGACATAGGGAATGTCAGGAGGAAGGTGATAGATGGGTAAGGATACCGAGGATGAGGGTTGGGCAGATGGGAAGAGTATTTGATAGAATGGGAGCAGGTTAGTGTGTTAGGAGGTGTCTATTGACCTTACATTTAAGCTCCTGGAGATTGTAGCCGTCGGGGAAGCACTCGTGTGGAAGGGAATTTCACAGTCGGGAAGTGCGAGGAAAGAAACTATTGGAGTAGAAGTTGAGGTTGCATTTTATCGGTTTCACTGAAAAAGGGTGGGATCTAGTTGCTAATCTATTATCTCGTGCAAATTCGTATCTAGGGGGCACCAGTGATCTAAGTTCATCGGAGCAGAAGCTGTGAAAGTATTTATAGAAGAGACACAGTGAAGCCACGTCGCGCCTGTGGGAGAGAGACTGCTGGCGGTCTGCCAAGTCGGTATCTATCACATTACAGACCTTCCTCTGTACCTTATCGAGAAGCCCGAGGAGAATAGCAGGGGCACCCGACCAGATATGGCAGTAGTATCCTATGCACGGGCGGATGGTAGATTTATATATGTGCAGGATAGATTTAGACGGAAAAAACTTCCGGGCCCTACACAGAGAACCGACTTTCATAGCAGCGGATTTAGCAATGGATTCGATATAGTCATTCCATTTGAGGTCCGCTGAAAGTGTGAGACCAAAGAGGCGTAGTGTTTTACTCTCTGGGAGGCAAGCCTGGTCCATGCTAATGGGAGGTAGGTGCGATTGTCTATGATAGTTAATTGAGAGTAGCTTCGTTTTAGAAGCATTAAAATTTACTAGCCATTTCTTACCCCAGTCCACTATGGATTGGAAGTGTTTTTCAATCTCGGCTGCGAGGTTAGCTTTGACACCTACACCAGATTTTTGGTCGAGGCGAGAGTAAACTGTGGTGTTATCGGCGTACATACCTACATGGGATATTATGGCATCGGGGAGATCATTAATGTAGATCAGAAAGAGCGTAGGACCGAGGATAGAGCCTTGAGGGACACCCGCGTTCGTATTGTAGCTCTGGGAAGCATGTCTGTTTTATACCACTTTCAATGCGCGGTTAGATAGGAATGACTGGATTAGTTCAAACAATTGTCCAGCTATACCATAGCTCCGCAGTTTGTATAGAAGGCCAGCATGCCAAACTCTGTCGAATGCCTTAGATATATCCAATGCAACGGTTCGGGCTTCACCATTCCTGTCGAGTGCCTGGTATATGTACTCGGTGATGGTCATTAGCATATCAGCAGTAGACCTGGTGAAGCGGAAACCATATTGCTTGTCCGAGAGGAGCCTGTGTGCTGTGAGATGCTGAACCACCTCGGCGTTTTAATGGCTTCAAACACTTTGCCAAAGATCGGAAGAAGGCTGATAGTGCGGTAATTTGCAGGGTCCGAGGGTTCTCCAGTGTTTTTAAATATAGGAACTACAGAGGAAGATTTCCAACAGGCAGGAAAGCAGGAAGCAGATAGGCAGAGGTTGTAGAGCTTAGAAAGGACAGAGGAGAGTTCAGGGGCACATTTCTTTAAGACTATGGTTGGGATTCTGTCCCCACCGCTCGCTTTGTGAGGGTCAAGTTTTAAGATTATCTTAGAGACAAGCGAGAGTGTAATGTGGACATCATTCAGTTGTGCCTCGGTTCTAGGTGAGAAGTCGGGTGTAAAAACTCCAGATGAGTCCAGATTCGAATTGTTCGAGAATCTGCGGGCAAAGCATTCAGCCTTATCCGCTGGAGAGGTGAAGACCTCAAATTTGTTGATTAGTGGGGGTATTGTTGACTTGTTCTTGTTATGTATTCTTTTACAGAGTCGCCAGTCGTCTTTGGCGCCGAATTTAGAGGATGCTATGCATTGCTTCATTCTGGCAGCAAACAACATCTTAGCTTCGTTAAGTATCTTTTTACACTTATTACGAGCTGAATATAAAAGGCGCCTGTTTTGGTCCGACGCGTAGTTACGATAGAGTCGGAAGAAATGATTCCGGTGGGCAATGGCAGCCGAGCAAGCGGGTGAGAACCATGGAGACGAATGAGATTTAAGCTGGAATTTCCTCGCAGGGATGAAGGCATCGATGCCAGCCTTAACCCAGGAGGAGACCTCGGATGCACATTCTTCGATGGGAAGACTAAAGACGTTGTTCCAAGGGACGTCACAGAGGAAGTCTCGGAACGAATCCCAGTCTGCTCTTTGATAGCAGTAGGATATTCTACTTGTCTGGGTTTCATGGGTCGGTCGGGAGTGGAATGAAATGTTGACGGACACTACAGTGTGGTCAGAGTTTCCGGGTGGGCAGAGTTGTCTGGTAGTATCAAATTTGATTAAAATTGGACCACTCCTTCTATAACACGATTTTTTCAATTATCGATTTTCGATATTTATCGGGTGTACCTCAACACAAAACCTAGCTAAGAACACTCGCAGACGCTTATAGTACAACTTATAATACAACTGTGTAAATTTTCAAGAAAATCGGTTCAGCCGTTTCGGAGCCTATAGGTAACGGACACACACACACACAGACAAAGTTTCATTTATAAATAAGTTTAGATAGATATAAATCGGAAGGCCATTTCGACGGGTATATTTAACACTCATCTCACATACGAGAACAAAATATTATGGGAAAATAAATTTATTTGTGTGTGTGTGTGTGTGTGTGTGTGTGTGTGTGTGTGTGTGTGTGTGTGTGTGTGTGTGCGCGCGCTTAATAAACGGAAGTAATGTTAGGGAAAGAAAAGAAAAAGTGACAGACTATTGCTATCAGAACCAGTTAAATCTGACACATTAGTGACAGAAATGAAGAGAGATACAATAAAATAAACTAAAAAGAAAAAGAAAAAGAAAAAGAAAAAGGAAATAGGTCAGACGAAATTATAACTTCACAAGGTCACTGTTAAAGGGTCACTGTTAAAGGGTCACTGTTAAAGGGTCACAGATAATGTTTATACCAAAACGAACTGGTTAAACATAAGTTAAAAACGAAAACAATAGAAGTAGAAGGAACATAGATTTAAGGACTTGAATTTATTATATAATTTAATTATACGGTTAATAAAAAGAATTAAAACAACTATTTTAAGGAATTTTAATTTTAGATTAATTATTCCAAAATGTGTATCTGAATTCAAAATTATGACGGTATTTTCTTATAAATTCTTTTCTTAAATTCAAAAGCAAATTTTATTTCGGCTATTTTCATTTTTTTAACTAAACATAGATTGCATCTATCGTAAAGGTTATTGGAGATGTGGGATGAATCTTTAAATCTTCAACTCACTCCATGCCAAGTGATTGGAAAACTTTTTTATATCTTGCTGGTGTCCATACATAAACTTTCCAATCCTTCAATCTCTCAGGCAAGTGGTGGATATCCACGCGTGTTTTCCCAATAACCCTGATGGGCTCTTCTCACTGCTAGATCTTTGTTTCACTTTTATCCCGGACTTGCCAACTATGATCATGCTGTAGTTTTTATTGTTATCTCCTTCTACTCCTACTTCTTCCAGGAAACTCCTACCAGCAGAATATCTTACTGCGATCAAAGAGCGAACTGGACGCGTTTTGCGACTTTATTTGTGATGTCCCATGAAACACAAGACTGCGCACCCGAGGTCTCCTCTTGTGTAAAAACCTGCATCGATGCTTTCATCTTGTACAGGAAGCTCCAACTTAAGCCTCATTCTCCCCCTTGGTTCTCTCCTGTTTGGTCGGACGCCATTGCCCACCGGAATTACTTATTCCGGTTTTGCCGGAGTGATGCATCTGACTCTACCATTCACTCTACCATTCACTCTACCATTCACTCTACCATTCGTCCGTGCATTGAATAGTGTTGCCATATCTGGTCAGATGCTCCTGCAGTTCATATTGGGGTTATCAACAAAATTCAAATGTTGATCTATAATGTAATCGGTCTCGATATGGCAGCTTACATTCAGCCATTTTTTCATCGTCGGAACGTGGCCTTTTCTACAAGTATTTTCACGGTTTCTGTTTTGATAAGCTTCATCTAATGGTGACCCATCCTCATGAACTATCATTTTACCGTCAAAATATGCTAATGTAACTGCAACATTTACTCGTCCAGTTTCTTTTTTTCGCACTTCTATCCTGTGGATACCTTTGCCATGCCTGCTTTCCTGATGGTTACAATCTCTAAAAGTTTAAATGCAACGTCAATTGCCATCTTCTATGTCTTTGACGCCCACGTCTCTCTTACTCTTTCCACACCATCGCCAGTGCTGTTTTCTTTTTTGTCTTACCCCTTATTTTATTGTAACCTCTGCGTTCTCGTTTTATTACTGCCTTATTTGGGATGCAATGATTATTAAAAAAAATGCCCTCCTCTTTAATTTTCCAAAATCTTCGGGAAAAGGAAAATCGGATGTTTGAAATTTTGGAAATGGAGTGCTTTTGGGATCAGTAATATTGTTTAAATTTTTCCGCCAAAATTTCAATGTAAAATTGATAGTTATTTTTGTTATTTTTGGGGAAGATGTTGGCTTGTTAGAACACTTGGGTAGACTTCCATGAGACAAACGTTGATGGACCTGCAATTGCAAGAGGGCATTTTACCAGTTTTAATATTAGTTCAATCTAAATTCCTTAAAATCTGTTTGTTGTGAAAATTAAAGATATTATCTATATTATGTGTGCAATGATAATTAATTTTAATAGTATTTTTATTAATGATTCTGTATATGGAGTTATTGACATGAAAATGTTTACTAACTTTAGAAAATATTTCCAATGTTAATGTTAGATAGTCAACAGAATGTTAGATTTTCTACATCTATTCCTCCATTTAGATGACTCTGAAAAAAAAATTGTATCAAAGAATCCTTCTAGAGATTGTGGCGGAGAATGAACTGTAGTTCCTCAGTTATTCTTTTGATACTTTCCCTAGAGATCAACCCTAAAACATTTTTCGTAGAATTATTTAACCTAAATTTGTAATTTATTATTATATTTTGGGTTTTGGTCTTTAAATAAAAGGTAAGCGTCTTTATTGGAATGTTTTTCTACCTCATCAGCAAAATTTTATATGACTAGTAAAATAAACTGGATAACGGTCGATGTCCGAAATTATATTATTAAATCTAATTTGTAAGTGCTGATCATTTTATTTTTGAAGAAAGTTTGAGACAGTGCTTAGGTTTGCATTTGTATATGTTCCTAGATTTATCAGACTTCATTCAAATGTCTTTGGAATTTTTAATAGTGTTAATAAATTACAAAAAATAATGTAATATTAAATAATTCAGTTTGTTTGTTTTTGTTTTGTTTTGTTTTTTCGGTGGAAACACATTAATTTAGAAATTCCTGCAAAAATGAAATAATTGTCAAATTTTAATGAAATGTTCAGGACTTGGTCACAAACTAATGAAATTGTTTTTAAAGTATTATTTTTTAAAAATCATGGTAAAAATATTGATTTTTGTTTACGTTTGTTATCACCACTTCACGTAAATTCAGGAAATTTTAAGAAATTAAATTTTGTTGGAAAATTGGGTTACTTAAACGCAGGGCTCAAATAAGCTAAAATAAAAACTTTATGAAAACTTTTTTTAAAATTCATTTTAATAGTTAGGTATTTTTTTTTTATAATCATATCTCCCCAAGCAAGTCATTTTACTGCCACTGTTTTTTAGGGGGTTACTTAGAAGGAAAGTGAAGAGAAAGAATGACAGGTTATAGGGGGTGTCAGAAAGTGGGTAAGAGAAGTATGAGAATACTGATGAGAGTTGAGTGGACGGAGAAGGGAGCATGAGAGAGAGGATGCAGGTTAGTGAGATAGAAGATGACTATTGACTTTACATTTAAATTCTTGGAGATTGTTGCTGTCGGGAAAGTAGGTAAATGGAAGGAAATTCCACAGGCGGGAAATGCGAGAAAAGAAGCTGATGGAGTAGAATTTGTGTTTACAATTTATTGGTTTCACAATAAAAGGGTGGGACCTAGTTGCTAAACTTGTGGCTCGAGTAAATTTATATGTAGGAGGCACTAGTGAGCTAAGTTCATCGGAGCAGAAGCCGTGAAAGTATTTGTAGAAGAGACACAAGGAAGCCACATTGCGCCGGTGAGAAAGTGACTGTAACTGAGCTGCCAAGTCGGGATCTATTACATTATAGATTCTCCGTTAGATTTTTATCAAGAACACCTTGGTGGATAGCAGAAGCACCCGACCAGATATGGCAGCATTATTCACGGGTGGATGGTAGATTCATATAAGTGCAGGATTGTTTCAGGAGAAAAAAACTTCCTAGCTCTACACAGAGAACCGACTTTCTTAGCAGCGGATTTAGCTATGGATTCTATATAGTCATTCCACTTGAGGTCTGTTGTGAGAGCTAAGCCGAGGAGACGCAGTGTTTTGCTTTCAGGGAGGCTAGCCTGATTCATGCTAATGGAGGGGGGTAGGAGCGATTGTTTGTGATGTTTAATAGATAGCAGCTTTGTTTTGGAAGCATTAAAATTCGCCACGGATCGGAGGTCCTTTTCAAGCTCGGCAACGAGGTTTACTTCGTCATCCTCGGCAGATTTTTGATCGATACCAGAGTAAACGATAGTGTCGTTAGCGTATATACCTACTTGGGATCTTATTACATCTAGGAGATCGTTAATGTAGATAAGGAAAAGCATAGGGCCCAGAATAGAGCCTTGAGAGACACCCTCGTTCGTATGAAAGTATTTGGGAGGCATGTTCGTTTAATACTACCTTCATTGTGCGATTTGAAAGGAATGACTGGATAAGGTCAAACAATTGTCCAGTTATACCCTAACCTTGCGGCTTGCATAGAAGGCCAGGTGTTGAAAATGAGTGGAGATTTAGTGTGTACCATTTTGAGTTTCCGTTTCCAATTTGTTCTTTGTATTTGCTTTTCTCAATTTTCGTGTATTTTTCCTGCAAGTTGAGGTCATTCAAAAGACTGTTGTATTGCTATATGGATGCTGCACTAGTCTTCTTTAGTCTCCAAAGTTTTATCCATAGTTTACATATGAGTGGAAGTTAGCAGCCTTCACAGTCGGCACTTGGATAAGTTTTGCAATAAACAACTACATTCCTGAATCTCTTGTTTAAGCATAGTTATATAATCGATTTGGTTTTTCGTGTCACCTCCTATCCATGTTCCTAATCGTCGTGGGAGTTCTTGAACCCAGGTGTTGGTTATTACGTAGTCATTCGTTGTGCACCATTGGACACATTTTCTCCTCTGTCATTGAGGTTCTCTATTCCAAAGTTGCCAACTTTTACCCCTTCTCTCTCCTTAATTTGGCATTGAAAAATCCCATGATAATTCTGATTTCTTGGATTTACACGGGACCATAGCATCGTCTGCTGGAGTAGAATTTGTGTTTACAATTTATTGGTTTCACAGTAAAATAGTGAAACCTAGTTGTTAATCTTGTGGCTCGAGTAAATTTATATATAGGAGGCACCAGTGAGCTAAGTTCATCGGAGCAGTGAAAGTATTTGTTGAAGAGACACAAGGAAGCCACATTGCGCCGGTGAGAAAGTGACTGTATCTGAGCTGCCAAGTCGGGATCTAGAAAAAGACTATTACCTTTTCCATGCTTTACGTTTTCCATGCTTTATCCACTACTACAGCCTCTATGTTGAAGGGATTTCCTTTCAGTTTGATCAAGAAAACTATTTCGAATAGTTAGCAGTATTATAGAACGTATTTCTTCTTTTTTTCGTTCAGCATTAAGTCGATTCCTTTTTCATGATTTTTACCACCAGCGTATATATTCCTCTAGTTGCCACTGACGAAATTTTTGTTGTTTGGCCACCTCTTTCGCCTATTCTTTGAATGTTGTTATTCAATCTGCTCGTCACCTGCTTGATATTTTGCAGCTGTATACTGCTGTTCAGCGTTCTGACATTCCATGTTCCTATAGCAATATTTTGTGTGGTGCTATCAGTCGCAAGATAACTGTCCGGTGACACCTGTTGATCATGTCGTTCCTATCCGGGCGAAGGTAATACCTGTTGCCCATGTCTGTCCTTACCGGGCGAGGAGATATTACCTTAACCATCTTCACGCCGTTGGTTTTATATATCGATTTTTCAAGGCCATGAATATTCTTGGGAATAGTAGTGGAGTGGTTTCTCGTTGCTTGCTCCACAGTGATTTATCGAGACACCACTTCTAGTTATTTGTACGGAGACAATAAAAAGTTCAGTTTGAAATACCAGACAACTGAAGTGCAACAAAGATGAGAGCAACAATCCGAACAATATAAATAGTGTAAATAATAACACATTAATCTTCGAAAGTATAGTATAAAGAGGAACGGGTTTTTGTTTCGATATCTATGTTTAGCAAAAGAGATAGAGAGTGACAGTAGAAAATATTTTGCCTCTTGTTTGACACATATATTCACGACTGGCAATATTATAACTAAAGTTAATCCTGGGTATGTCAATAAACTACATCCGACTGAAAGGCCTCTGGTTCTGAGATTTGAGATTTTGATGAGCATGTAACCTTCTGTTAATTATTGTTGCAATAGGTCCACTCTAACCCGGATTGTCAGCGCCTGTTAGGGTCCCAGTTATAGGGAAATAGTGACCCCTAAGCAAAAACAAAAATTCATTAATGTATAAAAATATATTTTATAGCAAAAATATCAGCAATACATTTTTATGTTAAAAAATTATTTCAACAATAAGCACATACTACCAATCAAAACATCACGCAAATTTGTTTGAAATACTAACAAACAATATAAAAGAACTTCCATGGCATTAAGAAATATAATATCTTACAATTTCTTAAATCAAACCGTATTCCAAAATATAACTTCAACAAAACTATATAAAAAAGCCATATCATCGTCTCTAGTAATTATTCCCTCACTAACATGTATATACCGAAAAGCTGAGTATTAATTAACCATTGTCAAAGTGAAACAACATATCATATTTTTACCAAGAAAATAAAATTTCAGCATTAAAAAAACAAGGAGTTAATATGTCGTTAAACAGACACACCAATCACTCAATCAATTGAACTAAAGTTAAAATTTTTAATTCGTCTTATTTATGTGACCTGTCTCTTCAGGACACGTCTCTCCACAATTTTCTCTCCTTCATAGCGCTTAATAAATTTTGTCTTCTAAATCTTGTTTCGCCATTCATTAATTGAAGCTCACTAAGCATATTATGCATTGTTTTCTTCTGTCACTCTTGCTCTCACGCTGTCTTGTGAGTAACACATTTTCCAAGCCCTATTTCTTTATTATGTTTCCAAGAATTTTCAATCCTTTCTTCCTGACATTAAACAGAAGTTTTCCCTTTGTTTCATTTTCTGTAAAACTTCATCTTTGTTTGCATGTTCAGCCCATGATATCTTTTGTAGAATCACAATTCTCTTCTTTCAAGTCTGTTTCTCATCTTTGAGTAGAATGTTCAGCTTCGCTGACTATATGAGGTTTCTATTTTTTCAACCTTTTTCATTGCTCACATTTTCTCTCCATAGAATTCTTAGCATTTATTTATCAAACACCACTGTCGTTTCAAGTCTTTTCTTCATCTGCGAAGAGATTGTCATACATATTATAGAATTACTGCTTCCATATGTGGTCTGGTGCTCCTTCATTATGTCCCGAGAGTCTTGATAAAATCCAAAGAAAAGTCTGTAATATATATAATTAATCCCGACCAGACGTTTCGACTCCAGTCACTTTCTCGTCGACATGACGTTGCTTCCCGCTATAAATATTTTTGTGACAACAGTTTTGATGAGCTTTTTTTCCTTGGTGAATCTAGATGAATTAAAGCGTGCTACTCGATTGGCAATTAGGTCTGACCGTTTTACTGTTAAACTATCTAGATGGAACCGTCACTGCTACTCCAACAATTTCTTTCCTCGCATTCACAACCTGTGGAATTTGATTCCAAATTTTACTTCCCTGATAATTACAATATTCAAAAATTTAATTGCAACGTCAATCGACATCTTGTTTTCTTGAATCCTGTTCTTATTTTTGCTCTCCTAAACCTAAATTCGTCTTATTCTCTTTTACCTTCTTGTACTTCCTCTGCGTTCTAGTGGAAGTATCGCTTTTTTTTGGAAGGGGGGGTAAAAAGATTTTTTTTTAAAATCAAATATATAAGTTCATTACTCTTCTCCATATTTTTATTGATATTTTCATGTCTTAATACTTTGATAATTTTCTGGAAAATATTTTTTCGCTACTATTAGGCTCCTTCAGATTTCCATGTTTGCCTTTCGATCGCCTGTTACTGGAGCACACAGATAGTTAAATGTCTATACTGGATTGAGTTTGACGTCTTTAATACACAGCATACCCTTTGTGCTGTTTATTTTACTGACAACCGTGCATTCATAAAATTAATGATTAGCGTTTTCTCGTTTCTTATTAAGGTATTATGGACATGATTTATGAAATTAATACATTAAAACATTATTTCACTCTGTGACTGCATATATAATGCGGGGGAAAGGACAATAATCACGATTGTATTTTGTTCTCAATATAGTGGGTAAGCTTTCACCTTTTCGTATCATTGAATATTAATTTATAAGTGCCACTTCATCTTCCGCCCATCTACCTCGATGTGGTGTAGTAGTTAGCAAGTTTATCACAATAGAAGTGTTTAAGTTATATATAGCTTGTTTAATAGTAAAATTATATCTTACATATAGCTTGTTTAACAGTAAAAATTACAAATAGCTTATTTTACTGTAAAACTATATAACTTATGTATAACATGTTTAACTGTAAAACTTATATATAACTTGTTTTACAGTAAGAAATATATAACTCATATATAGCTTGTTTAACAGTAAAACTTACATAAAGCTTCTTTTACATTAAATCTTACATATAACTTTTTAACAGTAAAACTAAATAACTAACATATAACTTGTTTAACAGTCAAAATTACATATATTTTCTTTTATAGTAAAAACTATATAACTTCTATATAGCTTGTTTAACAGTAAAACACACATATAACTTGTTTAACGGTAAAACTATATAAATTACATACAACTTTTACAGTAAAACTGACATATACCTTCTTTTACTGTAAAACTATATAACTTACATATAGCTTGTTTAACGGTAAAACTATATAAGTGACATTCAACTTTTACAGTAAAACTGACATATACCTTCTTTTACTCTAAAACTATATAACTTACATATAGCTTGTTTAACGGTAAAACTATATAAGTGACATTCAACTTTTACAGTAAAACTGACATATACCTTCTTTTACTCTAAAACTATATA
Source organism: Ascarosepion bandense (assembly GCA_037127315.1). NCBI lineage: Eukaryota > Metazoa > Mollusca > Cephalopoda > Sepiida > Sepiidae > Ascarosepion > Ascarosepion bandense. The sequence goes on from JBBBDQ010001011.1 coordinate 599,953, forward strand.
ACTTACATATAGCTTGTTTAACGGTAAAACTATATAAGTGACATTCAACTTTTACAGTAAAACTGACATATACCTTCTTTTACTGTAAAACTATATAACTTACATATAGCTTGTTTAACGGTAAAACTATATAAGTGACATTCAACTTTTACAGTAAAACTGACATATACCCTCTTTTACTCTAAAACTATATAACTTACATATAGCTTGTTTAACGTTAAAACTATATAAGTGACATACAACTTTTACAGTAAAACTGACATATACCTTCTTTTACTCTAAAACTATATAACTTACATATAGCTTGTTTAACGGTAAAACTATATAAGTGACATTCAACTTTTACAGTAAAACTGACATATACCTTCTTTTACTCTAAAACTATATAACTTACATATAGCTTGTTTAACGGTAAAACTATATAAGTGACATTCAACTTTTACAGTAAAACTGACATATACCTTCTTTTACTCTAAAACTATATAACTTACATATAGCTTGTTTAACGTTAAAACTATATAAGTGACATACAACTTTTACAGTAAAACTGACATATACCTTCTTTTACTCTAAAACTATATAACTTACATATAGCTTGTTTAACAGTAAAACATACATATAGCTTGTTTAACGGTAAAACTATATAAATTACATACAACTTTTACAGTAAAACTGATATATACCTTCTTTTACTCTAAAACTATATAACTTACATATAGCTTGTTTAACGGTAAAACTATATAAGTGACATTCAACTTTTACAGTAAAACTGACATATACCTTCTTTTACTCTAAAACTATATAACTTACATATAGCTTGTTTAACGGTAAAACTATATAAGTGACATTCAACTTTTACAGTAAAACTGACATATACCTTCTTTTACTCTAAAACTATATAACTTACATATAGCTTGTTTAACAGTAAAACATACATATAGCTTGTTTAACGGTAAAACTATATAAATTACATACAACTTTTACAATAAAACTGATATATACCTTCTTTTACTGTAAAACTATATAACTTACATATAGCTTGTTTTATAGTAAAACAGTGAAAGCTAACTGTACATTCTTTACAGAATATCAGTAAGAAAGGTATTGTCATTGTTCAGGAAATAATGCAAGATAGTGTAATTTTCTTTCGATATCATTTTGTGTATCGTTATATATGTTGACGAGAGAGTTATTTACTCCTGTCTTACTGGTAAAACACTTTTATGTCTTTCAAACGAGCAATATCGCCTTCGCTTCTTTATGTCAACTGCTGATATGTTAACGGTTATTTTTAGAAGATTCAATACAGCTTTAGATAGCAATGAATCTACGGATGTTGCATTGAACATCTGTGAGGCTTTTCCAGTATTTCTGTACACACAATTAATTTGATCTAATTTTTCTCATAAAAAAACGTGAAATGAAAGTTGTTTTAAAACAGTCACTCGGTTATATTTTTTTGTATTAATGCTACTGTCCCCAGGTTTCGGTCCTTGGACCTACGTATTTCTTAATTTTCATTAATTTTATTACAAAACATTAAAAAAAGACGAGTATTACAGGGATGGTGATTGCATATGGTCAAGTCTGTTATTTGATTTGCCATATATATATATATATATATATATATATATATATATATATTAATCATTTCACCCTGAGCAAGGCTGAAATGCCACTGATGAGCTGGGGGCTACATAACTGTAAAAAAATTAATTAGAAAAGAGTGAGGAGTACAAACTAGTTAGAAAGGAGCAATAGAAAGATGAAAATGCAGGTGCAATGACAGATACATAGGTGGAGAGAAATGGAAGGATATACGGGGATGGGGAGAGAGTTAGAGTCCAGTGGTTAGTACATGAGTATTGACATTGCATTTAGATTTCTGGAGGTTGTAGCCGTCAGGAAAGCAAGAATACTGGAACGAGTTCCACAGGCGGGAAGTGCGAGAGAAGAAGCTGCAGGAGTAGAATTGTCGTCTGCATTTGGCTAACCTGACTGTGAATGGGTGGGACCCAGTTGCTAGTCTGGTTGCACAAGTAAACACCTGCTGAGGAGGCACCAGTGACTTAAGTTCGTCCGAGCAGAAGCCATGAAAGTATTTATAGAAACGACAAATGGAGGCCACATTTCGACGGTGGGGAAGTGGCTGCAGTCAAGCCGCCAGATCAGTACCTATCACATTACAGACTCTCCTTTGGAGCCTGTCGAGAACACTGAGGAGAACGGCAGGGGCGCCTGACCATAAATGGCAGCAGTACTCCATGCACGGATGGATGGTTGACTTGTATATATGCAGGATGGATTCAGGTGGAAAAAACATCCTGGATCGGCATAGTGACCCAACCTTCTTAACAGTAGATTTAGCTATGGAATCAATATAGTGGTTCCATTTGAGGTCTGAGGAGAGGGTAAGGCCGAGGAGGCGTAGTGGAGAATCGCTTGGTCCATGCTTATGGGAGACAGGAGAGGTTGCCTGTGATGGTTGACAGACAACAGCTTGGTCTTAGACACATTGAAGTTCACAAGCCACTTCTTGCCCCAATTCACCACAGAGTGTAGATCCAATTCAAGGTCAGCAGCGAGATTATGTCTGTCCGCCACAACAGATTTCTTACTGGTGCGGGAGTATATTGTGGTGTCGTCTGCGTAGATGCCTACTTGGGAACTGATCTCATCTGGGAGGTCGTTGACGAAAATAAGGAAGAACGTCGGGCCCAGGATAGAGCCCTGTGGGACACCAGCACTCGTACTGTAGGATGAAGAGGCATGCCCATTTAAAGCGACCTTCATTTTGCGATTATTTAAAAAAGATTGGATTAGGTCAAGCAGGCGACCGGTAATACCGTAACCCCGTAGCTTGCATAGGAGGCCAGAGTGCCAAACCCTGTCAAAAGCCTTGGAAATGTCCAGAGCAACAGCGCGAGCCTCGTCAGACTCATCAAGGGCCTGGAGCATGTACTCCGTTACGGTTGTTAGCAAGTCGGCCGTGGACCTGGCAAAGCAGAAGTCATATTGCCTGTCAGAGAAGAGTTTGTGGGCAGTAACATGTTGAACTATTTCAGCAGTGATTATGGCCTCGAATACTTTCCCGAATATCGGTAGAAGACTGATAGGGCGATAGTTGGATGGGTTCGAGGGTTCACCACAATTTTTAAATACAGGAACGACTGAAGAGAACTTCCAGCATGCAGGAAAGCAGGAAGCAGAAAGTTAAGCAGTTTAGAGAGGACAGGGGAAAGTTCAGGAGCACACCTCTTAAGGACTATCACCGGGAGTCCATCGTCTCCACTCGACTTATGGGGGTCGAGTTTTGAGATTACTCGGGATACTACTGTCGGGGTAATATATACGTCGTGCAGTTTGGCCTCAGTTCTAATAGGGAAGTCGGGTGGGTGTACTCCAGATGAGTCAAATGTGGATTTGGATGAGAATCTGCGGCCAAAGCACTCAGCTTTGTCCGCAGATGACGTGAGAACCTCAAATTCATGGATTAAAGGAGGCATTGAGGATTTGCTGTTGTTCAGCACTCGTTTGCAAATCCTCCAATAGTCCTTGGAGCCGAACTTGCGGTCAGCTATGCGCAGTCGCATTCTCTCAGCAAACAACCGTTTGGCGTCATTTTGGGTTCTCTTGCACTCATTGCGAGCAGACGTGAACAGGCGCCTATTGTGATCAGATGACTGTCTCCGGAATAGACGGAAGTAATGGTTCCTGTGGGCAATGGCGGCTGAGCAGGCAGGAGAAAACCACGGAGAGGAATGAGGTTTTAGGCAATACTTGCTGGTGGGTACGAAGGCATCAATGCCAGCTTTCAGCCATGACGAGACTTCAGAGGCACAGTCATCAGCTGATAGATCGAACACTTTTCCCCAAGGGACGTCGCAGAGGAAATCGCGAAAGGCATCCCAGTCAGTTTGTTGGTATAGGTAGGAGGTCCTATAAGTATGGTAATAAATTTGTTTTATATAAATTAATTATACATTTATACTGTTAGAAGTGTAATTCCTATCAACAAACTTCATTATCTATTTCAATATTCACCATAACAAAAGTTAGTTTTTCATTAATTAAATAATGTTCTGCTTAGATTGAACGAATGATAAACTTTCTGCTTTCATTGTGTTCTGGAATATGATTCTTCGAACGCGTAGCCCTAAAATATCTAAAGCTAATGCTTACTTTAAGCGGCTTCGGGGAATACAGTTACTGGCGGATCATAAATGAAACTAATTTATTCTATTTTCATAAACTGCTATTTCAACAACAGAAAATATAAGATTATATACTGAGACAAACTTTTCGAAGTCTGTCTTACTTTTTAACTAAATATTAAATACACAGTTGAAAAACGCTTTTCTTTTATTAAAACTTTTGACACAAACATGTTAATTTATAATAAAAACTAATCACACATTTTTATGGGTCTGTTTTGCTGCTTTGAAAAGTGTGTGTGTGTGTGTGTGTGTGTCTGTGTGTGTGCGGATAAACTGCAACCTTGATTATTTTTATGTGTGCGTATGTGACAGGAAGGAAGAAAAACATGTAAAGCATGAACATTTGAAACTTGTCATTTGGTTAGCCCATCACAAATTGCCACCGTCAAATTCACGCGCCTTCAAATTCAGTCGCCTTTAAATCCACCAGTCTTCAAATTAGCTTTTGTTATTAAATTCTTCTCCAGTAACTGATTTGTGTTCGATTTTAGAACAAAATATAGAAATGAAAAAAGTAGATTCTCTTTCTGGAAGACCTGACGAAATAAAATTAGAACGTAAAACATAGTTGTCAATAGAATTTTGCCCTGTAATTCAGTAACTGTATTTATATTATGTTAAGTGCTTATTTGTGACGCCCTCTAAATCTACGCCATTATAGGCTGGTCTATGCAACTCCCACCTTACAGAATCATCAGCTTTTTAGAATCATCATTACAGCTTCTCGTTTACGATAGATTTTCCTCATCATTTTCATAATCAATGTCCTTATTTTTTTTTACCTATTTATATAATTCTGACAATGACGCATCAGTTCATTCTACACCATTTTTCTTCTGTTTATTTTTCACTTACATTTTTCTTTCCTCTACTAATATCTTTTTGCTTCTTTTGCTTTTCCTGCTTTTCCTTCTTTTATATTAATAAACCATACGTCATCGTTATTGATTTCATACCTTTTAATTAAGTGTCAATGTCATTGATGTCGGCAGAGAATAACTGTTCAGTAATTGCGATTATCCATAAGAAAATCTCTTACAAGATCGATAACTTGAACTTTACAATCAATATCACAGTAATCATTGTTTCCGTTGTAAATCTTCGTCATTACGTGGGTGTTTATTTTACAATATAATCATCATAATGACCATGAGATTCTCAATCATAAACATCATGATGATTTGTCTATATTTATGAGATGAGGCTGTATTTACAGTATTTACATTATTCGGACTATTGTCCTCATCTTTGTTGCCATTTGTACGATGTTTCGGCCGTTGTACACTCCAGCCTTCTTCAGGTGCTAGGAATTTCGAACCGAACCCTTTATTACAATCACTGGGGTATACTATCCTCATTCCTTGCGTAAAGCTTCGGTTGGAAGTCATGAGTTATCTCCCTCTAACTCTGCAAGTCACCTGTTCACCACTAATGTAGCCTGATATTGAACCCAAAAATCTAAGAGTCAAATCAGGAACCAACGTCTATATCCACTAGGCTATGTGTCTTTAAAGGAGATAACTCATGACTTCCAATCAAGTCAAATGGCAACAAAGATGAGGACAATAGTCCAAATAATGTAAATACCATGATGATTTATGTTTTAAATTGTCAAATGGTCATCATAAAGATCATGACAATTATCATCATAAAAGTCATCACAATGATCATGATCATCATAATAATCATAATGACGATCATCGTCATCCTGATGACGATCATCATCATAATGGTTATCATAATGATGATAATCATTATCATCATAATGATGATCATAGTAGTCATCATAAACATTCATTCATTTGCCTCATCGTTATTCTTCGTTTTCTTTTTCTACGTGTTGTGTTTCTTGGTGTTTGCTCTTTTGGTATATCACTTAATCCATGTTCTACCAACCATATGAGTGCGTATTTGTGTACAACTAGAGAAAGATAATACAGCATGAACACAGATAGAGACAGACAGACAGACCGACGAGGTACTACCCCAAATTTATGGAAACAGTCAGTCAGTTAAGTGCCATACGTGGTACCCGCTTTGGGCGATCACGTCTCTTTCAAGACATGACTGACTGGGCAGAAGATTATCCCGAAGTAGTTTGCCATTGCTTTCTGCGGTAGACTAGCCAAAGCTATAGAACCCAATCCATCCTATTATTAAACCCATAACTGGAGGGAAGATACGGATTAATACCTTTCTCAAGGGTATTTGTGCGTAAGTGAATGCAAGCGATTCGACTGAAATTCGAACTCGACAACCCGATTTGTCGTTCCGAGTCGATATCCACTGCACCACAGTGCACATCCCCACCAAAACGAGTTTCCGTAAAAAGATGCTAGAAAATAGGCTTTTTTGTTTTCAGCGGATTGAATTTCAGAAATGGATAAATTTTCGCGGTGGGACACGGGAAACGCTTGGTAACTTAACAAATTATTACATCTCAAGTGAGATAGAGAGCAGTATTATTGGCATATTTACTACAATTCACTTAAAACAGTTAAGCTATTACTGCTTGACGACCTGTTTATCTCAATCTGTTTATGTCTGGCTCAAAATCAATTCAGCATGCCAGTTTCACTCCCTAAACAATCTTCTGCAGATGTGATTTATAGACATGGTGTGAAGATCGCTTAAGGCGTGAAGCTGACAGTCGCTATGCAGCGTTTATATCTATCTCAACACTGTCTATATTTGCAAACGCACTTTTCTCGTTATTGACCACTCTCCTTCTAAACCTTTGCATAAACACGCACATACCCTCCCTCCTCCCCTCTCTCTCTTTCTCTCTCTCTCTTTCTTTCTCTCTCTCTCTCTCTCTCTCTCTCTCTCTCTCTATATATATATATATATATATATATATATATATATGTCTGTGCCTGTGTCTGTGTGCGAGTGTAGGTAGATATATCTGTTCAGAATGTGAGAGTGGGGGTGACAACATCTACGTCAAATGAATACTGATCGATCAATGGAAAGAACACAGAATTGCAATGAATCAATTAATTTTGTTTAAAATTCCCATGCGTTTTAAAGTCAAAGAGAAAGTAAGAAAGAAAAGGGCTCTTATATTTCTATAAGCCATCGCCGCTAAGCAATGACAATTTATGTTCACCTGTGACGTGTCCACTTGATTAACGATCAATCAAAAGGAAATATAAAACTCGCATTGCCAAAGGTAGGCCATTTCGATCATGTAGATTTGCAGTCTCAATAGCTCGCATGTTAGATTTGACGCTCAAAAAGTAGAGACTATATTGTAAGAAACTCACAATGCTTGTCGGTAAGTAAGTGGGTTAGGATAATTTAGGCAGACATGGGTAGTACAAGGGTGAGAAATACGTGATGGGATTGTAGACGGGGCAAAGGAAGAGACAAATGGAAAGGAGCACGATATATTTATACTTGCCTTATAATAAATATGAATGCGTTGATATATATATTTAGTCTGTCTGAATTTTGCGGAATTGTACCCACACTTATTAAACCCGAAGATTAGAGACAATTGCACGGTAACTAAACAAATCTATTTTTATTTTGTTTTTTTATTATTTTTTTAATTTAATTTTTCTGTTGTCTGTTGTATATAAATTTCATTACGGGTACCAACCAGAGGCCTGATGTTTAAAATTTCTTTAAAATATTTTCCACTAATTATTTTTGAAAAAAAAAAAAAGAAAATCCCACACGTTTTACATAGATAAAGTTCTTTGTAATGTGCAAGCTTTACTGAGGCTATCGGCCCTTTTCCAATCAATCTTAGGGCGCCAATTACAAATTTAATTGTTAATGTCCTCATGTACCACATTTTTGAGATTTCCATTTCAAGATCCTTGTATTTTGATAGTTTTATTTTTTTAAATCTTCAAATATACATTACAATCTTCAGGGACTGCCATGTCAATAAGAAAGTATATTCTGTTCTTGTGATCTTTGATGCCAATATCTGGGCGAATAGATTTGAATCTTTTTTTCTGTGTTTAATGTAAAGTCCAATAAAATTTTTACAGGTCCGGGTCTGGGTGATGCTCAAACTAGTTTCTTGCAGTTTCCTTCTCGTAAATGTTGCATATTTTCCAATGCCGAGTTTTATATCCAATCGGTTCTAATACTGTGCAATCTGATACATGTTGGTCAGTTGTTTTTAGGTGTTTATTACAGAATCTGCATTTGGTTTTAATATCATTTTTCAGTATGTGCTTCGCAATTTCTAGTTTCCTAGTATTGAGGTTGAGCGGCAAGAATAAACACTTTGGTTTCAGCTCTTAACCTTGCACTATGTAACCTTTGATCGGTACGGGGTTTGTTTACATCTTCTTCCATGTGCCTTGTCCTTTTAGGACGTAAGCAAGCATGGCCTTCCACGTCTCGCTATTCCTGGTGGCTTTGTGCACACTTTCTCCTGTAATACCACGCTACTACCGTTCTGTCATCCACCTGCTCAGGCCCTTCAAAAATGCTATCCGCTAACCTCATCATTGCTCATATGCTCGGTCCCCAACATCCTTCGGTAGAACCACATTTCAGCTGTTTTCAGTTTTTCCTTCATCTTTGATAATATTGTCCAGCATTCACTACCATATTGAAGAACTGACATCACATAGCAATTTAGCATTCTCTTCTTTGTTTCTAGTGAAAGTTTCCTTTCTCTTAATACTTTACTCAGCTTCTGGAACGCGTCTTTCGCCATGCCAATTCGAATTCGGATCTCTGTGTCGCACTTTCTGTCTTTTGTTAAAACACTTTCCAGGTATTTAAATTTTTGTACCTGCTTAATTTTAGTATCTCCCGATTGTCTTTGCATCAGCTTGATTTATACAAGCAGAGTTATGACCATGAAGAGGCATATATTGCCATTATTTCTGAATTTGGAACATTGCTTTTGCTATCTTATCTACGTTCTTTGTCACAGCAATAGATGTATTATGGTGCATTTGCACTTCACTGACTTTAAATTCTATTTTGAATTTGTTGATTTCCTTTATTACAAAATAAAATTTCATATTCCTTATATTTTCTTTGACACAGATCATCATCCAGTCTTCTGTACTTTTCTGGTATCTTCGGAGACCGATTGCTGTGGTTTTGTAGTCTCATTGAAGGGATTCCTTATATTTTTATATTTTGTATATTGGAACTCATCCGTCGTCTTCTTCGGCTATGGACACATTTACGCGATCAACATCGGCCTTAGGATGATTTATGCGGTGGCAACAGAAATGATTTCTTGTTTTGATATCGATTCACCTAATGTCAGCATATGGTCCAAACAAGGATTTTGAAAATGTATTGCACCACAGGGGCAGCCAAAGTTTTTATGGCTAATATTTTGTGAATTCAACTCGATATTTATCACCAGACGCACACGTTTGTAATATTCTTTTCTTACTCTCTCCTTCATTTGAGTGTGTTGTATTCCATCTCCTTCGCTGTCTACCTTGTATTTATAAGCTTCTTCTTGTTCATGTTATCTTGGTAGCAAAATCTACATCTACTGAGTGTTTTTTTTTCTGAAATGTTACTTTTGTCCATTTATCTAATCCGAAATTTATAATATATAATATATAATTTATAATATATAATATATACCAATGGCATCACTAAAACATTGAGTATATCTTTCATCTCATTGTCGGCTTTGACAAAGAATTTGAAATCGTCTATGGAAAATAGGTGAATTCACACTTTCTTTGTTACTTTGTATCTATACTTTTTACTGTTTAGTTCATGCGAAGGAAGGATTAATGACAGAGAGAACAGAAGGGGCCACAGAGAGTCTTGTTGAAAGATTTCTAGTCGGATATTTAAGAGATGGTGGCAGTTGCATTGATATGATTTAGGTTTAATGTGATTTTCCATAGTTTCCAGTTGAAAGAAATTTCCTATCATCCTGAAAACTTTGTACATTTTCAAAATTTTAAGGATCTAAGAATGTGTCACACTTTCAAAGGCTTTACGATAATCTAAGAAACCAGACAATTTCGCTAGAAACAAAAAAGAGAGTACTGGATTGCTATGTGATGTCAGTTCTTCAATATAGCAGTGAATGCTGGACAATGTCATCAAAGATGAAGGAGAGACTTGAAGCGACTTAAATGTGGTTCTACAGAAGGATGCTGCGAATACAATGGATAGAGCATGTGAGCAATGATTAGGTTTTGGAAAGGATGGAAACGAAAAGGAAATTAATACCGAGCATCAGGAAAGGACAGCAAAAGTTCCTGGGACATGTAATGAGGAAAGAGGGCTTGGAGAACCTGGTACTAACAGGCCATATAGAGGGGAAAAGAGACAGGGGAAAGCAGCGGATAACATATGTGAAGGACCTGATCAGGTGGATGAGGGAACGAGGATTGCGTGGTGTAACAGGAGAAGGCGTGCTAAGAGCCCAGAGATAGGGAGACGTGGAAAGCCATGATCGCCTACGTCCTGAAGGGACAAGGCGCATAAAAGAGGAAAGAAGACACAAGTTGTGTTTAGATTTCTACCATTTTTATTGCAATTTTCCAGTATAATTTTATTTATTGATAGTTGATCCTTACATTATAAAGCTTTTCGAAAAATGTGAAACGAAGTGACTTTGAGTCATACAAAGGCTAAAATATCCATGATGACGTCGAGCCTATTAAGGGGATGGAGAATGAAAGAGATTATCATTGTTGTTAATAATATTATTATGATTATTATTAAATATGAGAGCATGAAGACAACAATGAGACGTTGGGTTCATACGAATTTTATTTTCTCTAATTTCTGATGAACAGTTTCCGGGCCTCAACCAGAGACATACGATCAGAAATGGCATCGTGACATTTTCAGTGAGCATTTTTTGAGGAAAAAACCAACATAAGAACACAGATATTTTACATAAAGCCCTTAGTAAGGTGAAGGCGGTATTTGTGATTCGAACTTTTTGCATTTCTTTAATATCTGAGATATAAGGAATCCCTTCAATGAGACTATTAGAATCTTTTCTAGTTAATCCAAAGGCTTCAACCACAACTGGATTTGTTAATGTTCTCATGTGCCAGATTTGTAAGATAAGTGCTTTGAAGTTCTTCAGATATACGTTACAATTTGCAGGGACTGTGATGTCAATAATAAGGCACATTTTGTTTTTGTGATCTCAGATCATGTCTGGGAGATTAACTTTGGTTGTTCTGTCAGTGTATAACGTAAAGTTTTATAAAATTGTTACAAGTCCTATCTCTATAAGCGGGTCTGAGTGGTATTCATACCAATGTTTGTGGTTCCCTTTCCGTAAAAGTAGTAGATTTTCCAAAGCTTACGAAATAAGCCACGCGTAATCATCTAATCATGTGTTACTGTGAAAGCTAAATATGACGTTCAGGACATAGTTATGCTTTAGAAATATTATTTTCTAAAGCATTATAATTATTGATTTTACATTAATAATCGTAATTCTTAGTTTCTGTTGCTTGTTTTAACTTAAAATCCAAAAATCTGCACCTGATATGAACACATTAGCTTTCCGACTATGTCACCTGGTTTTGAATTTCACCATGGTTGATTAGTCAAAGAGGTGCCTTCTTAATAATGTATTGAGGGAACGATACCAGTTCCGGTTGGAAAACACCGGAAATCCGTAGCTGAGTTGCCAAATCAAAAAAGTTAATTATATTTTTTTCTTAAAATTATTTTACTGGCAACGCTCTAAATTGTAGTGAATTCGTCTCTTCCATATCTACGTATGTGTTTACTGGTTTTGGTCTAGTTTCCTTTCAAGTATACAAAACATTGTGATTTAATATTCGCCCATGTGTGCCTCTTTTTTAAAAGGTAATTAGTAGCTCTTGGTTAAATGAACCTGCCTTCCATCTTACTAGGACCATTTCAGTCCCTGACCTGTGCTCTTTTGGCTTTGTTAAAGAGAGGCTATTCGAACTAATAATAAAAGTAATAGCTTAGAATTTACATTCCCCAGCTCCCATTATCCTACTAAACTGATAGGATAGTCTGAAATGAAACATCACTATTTTATCAAAGACCTGTCTAAATTAGCGTTAGTACATATTTTAATATAAACAAGTTGCATGTATTTTTCTATTAAAGTTGATAGGACTTCCTATCGCCCGATTCATACTCCTTTCCCTTCTCGTAAGCAGGTTCATTTCTTCTTTCCGGATTAAGAAGTTCCCAATTCTTTTTCTCTCCTCGGGTTTTAATAGCGGTACTCTCGCGAATTTTCTGTGAGGTACGTGGGCGGTGGCCACGCCTCTTCATAATGAGAGTACTGGGTTGGCAGTTTTCTGTTTGCGGCTTGCAACTGATACTTAGGAGCTCTAACTCTAGCGCCGCGTCTAGTGAGGCTGCTCTGATCAACAGTTGCATAATATCAGGGTTCTTGAAGAGCCATAACGCGCTTGAATGGTTAGTTCTGCAAGCGCGTCCTCTATGCAAACGAACTCACGCTACACGCTACAGTCTGCACGAGTTCCCTTCCTACACATATCGCAGCCGATCTGCTACCACTACTCGAGACATCTTACCAAAATAATCCCAAAATGAATATTCACAATCAAAGATACAAAACTAAACCAGCCATGCTTTCAATCCAGCCAGTACATACTTTAAACTGAAATGTATTCCTTGGTTCTCTTCTGTTTCCTTTGTCACCATTGCCCAGAGGAATCACTTCTTCTGGCTATACCGGAGCGACACGTCTGACTACAATAGGTGACATTTTGTCTCTTCTGGCAATGAATGCAAGCGGATCCTAAATTACACTTAGCTGTTGTTTGGTTATAAAATTAAGCAGCGTATAGCATGCCGCAAGTTTGGTTTCAAAGACTACTGGAGAATCAGCAAAAGTGTGTTAAAAAGCATAAAAGCCTTGATCTCTCCTTTTTAAAAAAGTATATTTGATGTTCTTACAGCAACAATGGACAAAATTGAGTGCTTGGTTCGTAAATTGTCCTCTATCTTTCCATTTAAGTCGACTGAAGTACCCACACCCGACTTCCCACCTAAAAATGAGGCTCAAAGTATTGACGTATACATAAACCCCTCTGGTCTCTAATATAATTTCTAAGCTTGATTTCATTTGGGCAAGCAGAGGTGACGGAATTTCAGTCATCATCCTAAAGAAATGTGACCCTTGTACTCTCTCTTGCTATCTCCAAACTTTGCAACTATTGACACACTCATTTTTTGTTTTCTTGCTTGTTGAACGCCCTCCTTTGTAGCTCCTGTTTTTAAAATCACTAGAGCTGACCCCTGGCAAAGTGTTCGAGGTTATTGTCAATGCTGAGGTTGTTCATCAACTCCCATCCCACAAACAATATGGCTTTCGTTTCATCAAATCTACCCTTGATATTCTAACAATCTAACATCAGAATATATATACCAGGCTCTTGATATGAATGGCGAAGTTCGAACTGTTACTCTGGATATCTCGAAAGCGTTTGACAGAGTATTGTATGCTAGCCTCCTGCGTAAGTTACAGGGCTATGGTAGACGTTTGTTCGATTTAATCCATTCTTTCCTACCAAATCCTGTAGTAAATTTCGTACTGAACGGGCATGCTTCCAGATCCTATCATACGAACGTGGGTGTCCCTTGAGGTTCTATCCTAGGTCTTATGCTTTTACTGATATTCATCAATGATCTTCCTGATGTAATCAATTTCCAAATAGGTATCTATGCAGATGACAACACTTTTACTCTTGTCTCAATAAGAAATCTGCCAGGGTTGACAAAGTAAATCTCGTTCCTCCTCTTAAAAACGGACCTCAAATCTGTGGTGGACTTGATAAGAAATAGTTTCGTAAATTTTAAGGATTCCAAAACGATACTGCGCTGTGTTAGCCACCATAGAGAATTTTTCCTACCTTCCATCAATATGGATCACGCTAGTCTCCTAGAAAGCAACACACTGCGCCTCCTCGGCCTCACTCTTCCAGTGGAACTCAAGTGGAACGACTACACCGAATCAATAACAACATCTACGGTTAGGAATGTTGGGTCAATGTGTCGAGCCAGGAAGTTCTTCTGGCCAGAATTCATCTTGCACATATACAACTCTACCATCTGCGCGTGCACTAACTACTGTTGTCATATCTAAATGGGTGGCCATGCTATTCTCTCGGGGTTATTAACAAAAAATCAAAAGAGAATCTGGAATGTATCGGTTCCGGTTTAACAGCCTCAGTCACTTTCTTCACTCTGCATTTTCTACAAATATTTTCATGGCTTCTGCTCTGATGAGCTTATCTCCCTGGTGTTCCGTCTACACGAATTTACTCGAGCTACTAGATTGGCAACTAGGTCCCACAATTTTACAGTGAAAATTATCAAATGTAACCGCCACTTCTACACCAGCAATTTCTTTTCTCGCACTTCTCGTAGAACTCCCTTCCGTTTAAAATTGTGAAAAAGCAACGAAGACAGCCACTAAATTTCCGCAGTATATATTAATCGCGAATGTGAAAAGTTTCAGCTTCAGACATTTACTGAAAATCAGTTTAAATGGCTCATCTTTATCGCTGAGATTCAGTTTACACAAGACCTTGATGTAGGCATACCACTATTATCCAAACTGTAACAAGATAAAGACGTCACAGTGAAAACTTTTATGACCGAATTCCAGAGGCTTATGAACGTTAAAAATAGACACCATGATGTTTCGACATCAGTCCTCACTTTTAAATTCTTCTGCAACCTACAGCGTTCGAGTAAAAGACAAATCGTCAAATGTATCAAGAAAAATATTCCTACTGCGTGCTGGCCGTACGGTTAATGACACTACACACGCTTCTGCCGCTTCAGTACTCATAAATATTAATTATGTTACAAACGAAGACTGAAGGAAAATTTTATCGCCTGTCGTAAAACAAACCTTCAAAAACAATTTTCAAATTCGGTTCAGGAAAAATTCGCGAAAAACACGTTCCGAAAACGGTCAAACTAAATATCTATGTCTGCAACTTTCAAACTTAATACCGCAGAAAATATGTTACTGTTTCTGTCAATAAGGTCCCAATTCGTTTTCATTTTGTCTCAGCTTCAGGTATTACTTTGATCTCCCGATCAACCTCGGAACAAATTGGCAAAATTGAGCTGTTGAAAACAAATCACATTACCCGTAGTTCATCCGGTAATGAGATTCTACTCACCGGAGAGTTAAACTGTCCTGTTTCTTTTCACGTTTCTAGAACATGTGATTAGGAAATAAATTTAATTGATTTACAGTGGATTAATGAACACGATTGGCTTCAATTCTTTTATAACACATTTTCTCTTTCCTCTGTTTCTGACACTGAGAAATACTTCACGCACGCACAAAACTAATTTCAGTAGTGTTTTTCAAGAGAACCTTGGGTGCTGTACGCGAATCAAAGTCACCCTAAAGTTAAAAGCAGACGTTAAGCCGACCGTTAAACCGAAATGCTCTGGCTTGTATGCTGCTCTTGACACACTAGAAAAATCTGGTTTGCCTTCAGAAGTAATCTAACCAATAAATTATTCTGCGTGGACAGCCTCCAGTCTGGTTGTCAAGAAGGAAAATGAAAATCCGTATATGTGCAAATTATTCTATTGGGTTAAACCTTAGACTCCTTAGATTACCAATACTACCAATTTCTGGTATTACCAATACCAGAAATAAGTCAAACAGTGCCATACTTGATACACGCTTGGGCGGTCATGTCTTTTTCGATCCATGTCTTACTAGATATAAGATTGTTTTTATTTTTGCGGTAGACTGGTTGCTAACCAAAGCTATAGAACCCAATCTGTTCTGCTATTCAACCCATAGCTGGAGGGAGAAGAGACAGTTTAATACCTTTCCAAACAATATTGATGCGTAACAGAATTCAACGAATTAAACCGGAATTTGAACTCGGTTCTCCGATTTCTTATTCTGAGTCGATATCCATTGCACCACAACACACCTTTTCTGTAAAGTCAAATGTCGAAACTTATTTTGCTGAAATTGACCTTTTAAATGTTTTCCTACAAATAGAAGTTGATGAGTACTCTAAAGAGCTCTTTACAATCAACAGCCTCAAGGCTTTATTTCGATATAATCGTCTTCCTTTTCGTGTCAAATCAATACTAGCCATATTCCAGCAAACGATGGTCGCAACGTTGACGTAGTTGTCAGAAGCCACTGCATTTATTGACGACATAATTATAGCAGATACGTCCCAGAAGAACTTTAGAAACATCTGTTTTCTGTTTTCGAATTCATTCAACAACATAGTTTTCATGTGAGAACAGTAAAATGTAAATTTCTTCAGATTTCGATTAAGCACCTCGCGTTTACCTTTGACAAGAATGGATCCTAAAATATTTCTGCCATCAAAAATATGCTAGAACCTATAAATCATTACAGTTCTTTTTTGCCAGAACTCTACCGTATTCAAACTTCCCTGAAACAACATGGAACTGGAAACATACCTTGAACCTGATGAATATTATCAATGTGATAGAGAAACGAGTTTCATACCTGACACTGTTAATTCCCTTATAATGATTCACGAACTATGATGCTATCATTCTCTCTGTCTGTATCTTCTTCTCTATGCTGTGTCCCTTCAGAACGTCACGGATCATGGCTCTCCTCAGTTTCCTATCCTTTGTGGCTGTTAATAAATTTTATCTTTTTTTAATCTCTTCTAAACCTTGTTCTGCCATCCATTTAGTCAAGTTCGTTAAGTTGGCTATGCGTTGTTTCGCTCTATTCCCCAAACTATCGTGTGTGTACCGAATTATTCGTGTCTTCTTTCCTCAGATAAGTGCCATATGTGGTACACGCTTGGGCGGTCATGTCTCGAAAGAGACATGACTGACTGGACAGAAGATTATCTCGCAGTAAGTTGCCTTTGCTTTCTGCGGTAGACTGGTTGCCAACCAAGGCTAGAGAACCCAATCTGTCCTGTTATTTAACCCATAACTGGAAGGAATAGACAGATCAATACCTTTCCCAAGGGTATTTGCGCGTAAGTGAATGCAATGAATTCAACTGGAATTCGAACTCGGCCGCCCGATTTCTCGTTCCGAGCCGATATCCACTGCACCACAACGCACATCCTCATTACGTGCCCTAAAAATTTCAACTGTTTCTTCCTGGTTTTAAGTCTGAGAGTCGTTTGTGTTTCCATTTTCTCGTAGCTCACATGTTCGACACATGGTATTCTAAGCATCCTTTTGTAGAACCATATTTCTGTTGCTTTAAGTCTTTTCTTCATCTTTGCGAAGATTGTCAAGCATTCTCATGGAGGCTGATATTAGATAGCAGTTACACTTTTCTTTGTTTTTAACAAAGCTATCTTATTTCTTAATATTTTACTCGGCTTTTGGAAGGCATTTTTTGCTATCCCAATGCCTTTTCGGATTTCAGTGTAACACATTCTGTCCTCTGCTAAAACACTTCCAAAAACGGCAGTAAATTAAATGTGGAAGGGAATTTTCTTGCATTAATGTATTTTTAAATCTTAACACTTTTTTATTGTTCTGCAATCTCTTTTCTACATTTTTACTATTTTAAAATTAATTCAATAATTTTATAATCTCCTGATTCAGATTGCATTTTCTTACGACCGATTCTCGAAAGAAAATATTCGAAACCAAAACTATTACCAACCAAAACGCTGTCATAAAGAAATAAAAAAGGTCACTAGTTAAAACAATATTTGGGATAGTGTCCATGATTTATATCAAAATTTCAAGCAACACGGAACGAGGAATATTCATCACCTTGCAAGGATTCGTCTCTTTTGCGCTTCTTAGTGGCATTGTTTTGTTTTTTATTATTAACAGCGTTGCCAAAATCCGTAAAATAAGCTAGGTAAATATTAATGGTAATGGTAGAAAATACGATAGAATGAAATATGTGACGATATCTGGAGAACCAAGCAAAAGCTTTTATTTATATCACCCTTGTAAAAATACCGTTCTCTCAAAAATCCGTATTTGATATCAGAATTCAGTGTAAAAAGATTCAATATAACGTCTTACAGTATACAGTTGCAACCGGCCACAAATGGATTCATATACCCGATAGAAAAGAAGGATTTCACAGAAAAAGGTGAAGTTTGACTTACAAGTTAAAATATTTCACTACTTCTTACACACACACACACACACACACACACAGACACACACACACACACACACATATATATATATATATAATGGAAAATAGTAAAAACAACAACACCATAAATCGGTAATATAAAAAGATATAAATTATATTTAGAAGAGAAGCATTAATCAGCTTAAAAAATCAAATTAAAATACTAAAAAAAAACAAGATAATGAGAGAATGTAGACATGCGAATAAATACATACTTTGCTAGACAAATAACAATAAATAACAACAAAATCAAACAAAAACGAAACATACAAACAATATAAATATACAATGTAAAAATAAAAGATATAAATACCAATATACAAACACTCAATCACGAGAAAAATCATTGACAGAAAGCAATAAATTAAAACAAAACATACAAATAATATAAATATAAAAATCAAAATATTCATACAAATACTCAATCACGAGAAAAACAGAAAATAATGCAACAACCGCCATACAAAATCACACATAAAGCCCACAAACACAAATATAGACAAAAACACAAGCACCCACCCATGACCCATAAAAAATAAACCGTCACGCGGTAAAACATAGCAACATGGTAAAAACATAGTTAAAGCAATAAAAGAGTTTAATACAACGACAGAGGCCAACCCAAGATAAAAAAAATAATTAAGTGAACACTTATACAACATAAAGTAATTAAGTGAACACTTATGCATCATAAAGTAATTAAGTGAACACTTATGCAACATAAAGTAATTAAGTGAACACTTATACAACATAAAGTAATTAAGTGAACACTTATACAACATAAAATAATTAAGTGAACACTTATACAACATAAAATAATCAAGTGAACACTTATACAACATAAAATAATTAAGTGAACACTTATACAACATAAAGTAATTAAGTGAACACTTATACAACATAAAATAATTAAGTGAACACTTATACAACATAAAGTTATTAAGTGAACACTTATACAACATAAAATAATTAAGTGAACACTTATACAACACAAAATAATTAAGTGAACACTTATACAACATAAAGTTATTAAGTGAACACTTATACAACATAAAATAATTAAGTGAACACTTATACAACATAAAATAATTAAGTGAACACTTATACCGCATAAAGTAATTAAGTGAATACCCACTCACGCGTACTCTAAAAACAAAAAGCTATAAAAATAAAATAAATTAAACATCTGCACAATAAATTAAAATAAAAAAGGAAAAATAAACAAAAAATAAAATTAGCCAAAAGATCATTCTCACAAAAATCACACCAGGCTTCATATAAACAAAAAAATAAACGATACCTAAAGGCAAATCATCACTGACGAGTGAGAAAAACATAACAATGTTTTCATGAAACTTCGCAGTCGACATGAATTTGCTCACTTAAAGTGACAAACTATGATTTATTCGAAATAATCAATAATTTAGTTTTTCACAAACGCAAGAATAATTTTCAGGGATACCTTATGTCATTTTAAGCATAAATACGTCAGACTCGGAACGAGAAATCGGTAGAGCCGAGTTCGAAATCCAATTGAATTCGTTGCAATCATATACGCTCAAATACCCTTGGGAAAGGTATTAATCCGTCTCTTCCTTCCAGTTATGGGTCAAATAACAGGACAGATTGGGTTCTGTTGCCTTGGTTGGCAACCAGTCTACCGCAGAAAGCAATGGCAACCTACTTCTGCCCAGTCAGTCAGGTCTCTTTCGAGACATGATCGCCCAAAGCGTGTATCACGTATGGCATTTAACTGACTGACATCAGACAAAGTGTTTGTTAAGTCTGACAAAACTTCTAATTTCTATAAACATACCACTAAGAATTATACCACTTTAATTTTAAATTTTCAACTAAAAATTATAAATATTCGAATAATTAAATTAATTTAGTTGATAAAATAAATACACTTAGCAAAACTATTACTTAAAAATTCAAAATTAGTGATTCGGTTAGTAAACTTTGTACAAAACAAGCTTTTTTTTTAATCATACCACCCCGAGCAAGGCGGTAACGCCACTGAAGCGCAGGGGGCTACGTAGGAGTGAAAAGATTGAAAAAGTGAAAGCCAGAGACCACATCCTAAACAGGGAGCAAAGGATGAGCCTCTTCAACTGTTCAATAGACGTGTGGGGGTGGGGTGAACCGGGCGATAGTTCAGTCTATCTACTCCAATTGAAAAAAAAAGAAGAAAAGTGAAAAGATTGGAAAAGAGAAAACCGGAAACCACATCCTAAACAGGGAACAAGAGATGAGCCTCTACACCTGTTCAATAGACGTGGGTGGAGTGTGAACCGGCCGATAGTTTAGTCTATCTACTCCAATTGAAGAAAAAGAAAAGAGTGAAAAGCTTACATAACTATAAAAACCATAAACATGAATCGTCAACTCTAACAGGCCAGAAAGTCTTTAAAAAGTAAAGCAATACTAAACTATACAAATGAATTAAAAATATTTTGCAAACAACGTAAATATTTCATTTAAAAATTTATTTTAATAATAATCAATGACTCACACAATACTTAATTGTTTTTTCTAACTCCAAAATAGCTTAGTATACCATAGTTACTTAATTAAATTTTAGCCTAACCAATAAGCTCTTTTAATAAAATTCTATAGTATAACCTCCCCATAAAGCCTAAAAATCTGATCTGCTGATGTCATCAATTGTTTTTTTTTTAATCATATCACCCCGAGCAAGGCGGTAACGCCACTGATGTGCAGGGGGCTACGTAAGAGTGAAAAGATTGGAAATGAGAAAGCCGGAAACCACATCCTAAACAAGGAAACAAGGGATGAGCCTCTACACCTGTTCAATAGACGTGGGTGGAGTGTCAAACCGGGCGATAGTTTAGTCTATCTACTCCAATTGAAAAAATAAAAAAGAAAAGAGTGAAAAGGTTGGAGAAGAGAAAGCCGGAGACCACATCCTAAACAGGGAACAAGGGATGAGCCTCTACACCTGTTCAATAGACGTGGGTGGAGACCGGGCGATAGTTTTACAATATTAAAGATAAATCCACTTGTTCTTTAATCCAGTTTGACATATTTCATTGCTACCTATCAATTTCCAAGGATTTTTTTTTAATTTGGCATTGGAATTCGCTACACATTATTCAGATTTAAGAAAAGGGGAATATAATTTTATAATGACTATTAAGATATCCGTCCCTATCCAAAACCAAGAATATCGGATAAAGAATAATTTAGGTGATTAATTTGACATTACAATGGGTTCGTTAAACTCTCCTGGGTCTTCTGACTTTTTTTGTTATTTGCTTTATATAACCTTACGGCACACTGTAGCATTAACACAAATAACATAGGGTTACATAGAGATGACGGCCTAAAAGTAGTAACAAATTCCACACGTTTTAAAACTGATATGATTAGAAAGTTAATTCATAGAAAATTTAAATGTCTAAACCTAAAAGTAAAAATCAATATTAATAAAAATATAGTAAACTTCCTCGATGTAACACTAGACTAAGCAAATAATATTTACCAAACATACATGAATTTAGCGCATATTCATGATATATTCACGCTGTCTAATCACCCCATCCTGTATAATTGAACATTTACCATCCTCCATAGCATATAGAATTAGTAAAAACTTATCCAGTGAAGATGTATTTTTATAAACATAGCGATTTTTATAGTAATCACCTAGAAAAAAGTGTCATTAAAAACCATGACATCAAATACACAAAGTAATGTAACTTATAATAAAAGAAATAGAAATAAAAATCCTTTCTTATACACCCCCACTTAAGCAAATAGTTACCACGAAGTTCCTCGATTTAATTAACAATCATTTCCCCAGTAGTAATCCTCAAAGTAAACTTTTTAATAAAAAATACCTTTAAATTAGGTTATAGTCGTACAAATACCCACCAAATTGTTAAAAATCGTAATAATAAAGTCTTAAATATGCACGAAAACATAAGTAACAATAATTATTCTAAAACTGAAAACAATAATAATACAAATTTATGTAATTGTCGAAATCCTCACAAATTCCCACTGAAAAATAGGTGTCTAACAAATTCTATTGTTTACCAATGTACTATATCATCAAATGAAACCCCAACTATTAAAAAAGTTTAAATTGGTTCTACTAAAAGCAGTTTTAAAAAAGTAATGGTGTCAGCATTTAACTTTCTTCAGAAATAACGCGTGCCGAAACCAAACAAACCTTTCTGCGTATTTTTGGCAGTTAAAATAAGCCTATAATCCCCCAAGTTAAAATAGAAAATTCTGAATCTGTAAATCATTCTATGACATTTATCCTCTGCGCCTGAATAAAAAACTGCATATTATAAAACTTCCTAAAAGTAAATTATGACTAAAACATAGTATTATATATTATATAAACAACGTAAATATTTTACTTTAAAATTTAATTAATTGTAATGTTCATATATAACTTACGCTCTAATATTACATAACCAATATTTTATTAATAATTAATGACCCACAAAATACTTATTTGTTTTTCTAACTGTAATAGAGTTTAGTATACCATAGTTATTTAATTAAATTTTAGCGTAACCAAAAAGTCCCTTAAACAAAATTCTATAAAATAGACATTAACCTCCCCATAACCTAAAATCTGATCTTTTGTTTACAATAACTTTATATACATCTGAATATTATGTGTTCCGATATGTATCTTCCACAGACAGATAAAGATTGTCATTTTATCGTGACATAATCCAACAACCCAACTCCCTACGACCTAAATATAAACCTTTATAGTTCAGCATAATTCTCACTTTTGATTAGAATATCCACACACAGGCATAATCATATTGTTCAGTTTTCTCTAGCTACCTCTTATAAATCATTGTAATAACAGCATTACAATATATATATATATAATTTTACATTAAACATTTGTTCCTATTCACAGACTATATCGAGAAACACTATCTCTAATATTGAGTACGCTTCCTCTATAAATATAGTATAAATATAGCAAACTCTAACTGATAGATAGATAGATAGATAGATAGATAGATAGATAGATATAGAGTGAAATAAGATAGATAGATATAGAGTGAAATAAGATAGATAGATATAGAGTGAAATAAGATAGATAGATATAGAGTGAAATAAGATAGATAGATAGATAGATAGATAGATAGATAGATAGATAGATAGATAGATAGATAGATAGATAGTAATGACAGTAACTATATTAGCAGTTTCCCTACAAGGAAACATTTAACATTCATTGACCAGCAGCCAGAACTGCTTTCAGTTGAAATTTGTAAAATCTTTCTCTTAAAAGAATATTTGGGGAAAATAGGTTTCTAAAATTCAGTAGTGCAGAAAGTCTACATTATTTTCATTTTGAGTTACATATGCTATATGCACATTAATTAACGGTAATATCGATATAATAATTCAGTCTATCCGTAATAGATTCAGAGTGTAAATTATTTAACCAATATAAGAAGAAGAAGAAAAATCCTAATTCCCCCCCCCCCAAAAAAAATATCTTCCGCTAATTTCAACATAATATATACAAATGTTTGTTAAAGCCCTTCATCTGAATGATAGTACAGTCGGTAAAAGTAGGCCTTTATACGTGTATCTCTTCTACAAAACTTCAAATCACGCAAGATAAAAAGACTGTTAGGCAGAATCAGTTTCAAAAGAAGGACAAACTCAACTGCCCAAGACTTTCGCTAACAAAGTCTGATCATTGTATGCTCGTCTTCTCTCACTGATGTTTGTAGACATAAAAAGTGACGTGTTTGAATTTGTTTTTCTTCTGATTACACAGTTTTGCTTGAAATTGCTGCAAGCAAATAGAACAATTTTCTTCAAGCAATTTATTATGTAGATTATGCATCGATATGCAGAAATACTAACAGCATCATTGTAATAATATACTAGCAGTATAGCCCGGCGTTGCTCGGGTGTAATGAAAGCTTTAAAACTAATCCATGGTCCTGGAGCTCAGACACTTTGGACGTTGGCATGAAAGACTAAAAAGCAATAGTTGTTTCCAGTTAAAACGAAACCGTAGACTGAAAGAAAAATGAATGGATGTAAGTCAAATTTTGATTTCCTGGTATCGATATCAAATAAGTTTTTTTTCGTCGTAAACTGAATTTTGAAGGCTAAATAAGTCCGCTGAGTAAATGGTATCATGGCTGAGACTAAAAACTACAAATATACCTACTTAAAACGAAACCCGAAACAAAAACTAAAATAAAAGGGCTAAAAATAATAGACATACTGGCAGATAAACAGACACACACAAACAACTTGCCTTTTATATATATATATATATATATATATATATATATATATATATATATATATTATAAATTTTCTGCACTATTGTAAAAACTGCAATCTTGAAACTTCTGAATATCGTTTCTTATGTCTTTGTCTATGAGTGTATCAAATTTGATTATAATCGGACCACTCCACCTATAACCCGATTTTTTCGATTATCGATTTTCGATATTTAACGGGGGCACCTCAACACAAAACCTAGCTAAGAACACTCGCAGACACTTATAGTACAACTGTGTAAATTTTCAAGAAAATTGGTTCAGCCGTTTCGGAGTCTATAGGTAACGGACACACACACACAGACACACACATATATACACAGACACAGACAAAGTTTCATTTATAAATAAGTTTAGATATATGTGTGTGTGAGTGTGTTTTATGTACGTAGTCTTTTACAAAACAAACACATATATACACACAGAGGGGCTGTAAAAGTAGGTTGACAGTAAGTATTATACTACTGTTTAGTCAGTTAAATGCCATACGTGATACACGCTTGGGCGATCATGTCTCAAAAGAGACATGACTGACTGGGCAGAAGATTATCCCGCAGTAGGTTGCCATTGCTTTCTGCGGTAGACTGGTTGCCGACCAAGGCTATAAAACCCAATCTATCCTATTATTTAATCCATAACTGGAGGGAAGAGACAGATTAATACCATTATTACCAGTATTATAATCGTAGTTGTAGGATTCATTTAATATTAAAATTAAAATTCATTAAAAAATTATTTTAATATTTTTATGTTCATAATTTTTTATAATGCATTTATTATAATTTTTACTTTTTGGCAAATAATAATTGTAAATGTTTTGCAGTTAAAAAAATGTGTGAATGACTGGGCAAGCAGTTTCAACATTTTAGGAATCGATATGCTTTATTATAAATATGTTTTTTATAATTGATACAATACATTTTGTGTACACGTTTTATTTTCCATCACTGTATTCCTAATTTTTATACACACACACACACACACATATATATATATATATATATATATATATATATATATATATATCAGAAAACAGTTCTGTTTCGCTATAACGCAGCTCATCAGTACGATTAGGCATCCAATTGTTTCTAGCAAGGATTGAAACCTGAGCGAATTGACATCAGTGGGCGATTCTAACTGATAAGTTAGCTGCGCTCGGTGGAGGCGAGCGGATTTTAACGTGTTATATACACAATGTAAACACAGGCTATGTAATTTATTTATTTAAACGTTATTTTTTATGGATACTCAAATTTGGGTAGATGCTTTATCATTAAACAAATGATAATAAAACAGCGCATCTACTCGAATATGAGTATTCATTGAAAATAATGTTTAAACAGATAAATAAAATATATTTCTGATTTAATCCTTTTCCTAAACAATATGTATATTTCTTGGTGTGTAGAGTTCTCATGTGTAAGTTTAAGATAACCATTTCTTTCTGTTTCGTATTCTCTGGATTATGTCACCAGAATGTTTAATATTCCTTTGACTGATGGTTCCTAAGAACGAAATTAGAACTTTTGCAATAGCTTTAATTAATTTGTAGGGTACACTGTTGATTCCGGACACACTAGGTCTGATGAATATGTTAGGTATAGTGTGGGTGCAGTGGGGTGGTGTTCTATTAATCTAGTCCTGGATTTGTTTTCCATTCTTTATAGTTTCTTAACCGTTGAACTTTTTTGTGTCAATATTTACTGTTTGTTCATTGTTTGTTATGGACGTGTTAGCGTTCTAAGTTTTCAATGTAGACTTTGGTGTCTGTTAGGAAAATTTCGCCTCCTTTATGGAATGGAGTCATACTGATGATTTTGCTCGCGGATAAGTTTTTCAATGTCTGCATATATCTCCTGGGTAAAGTAGTTTAATCGGTATTTGTGGGGGTGGCTGCTAAGAAACCTTGTACGAAACAACTTTCAAATTTATGTTTTTGGTTAAAGTTTTGATAGTTTCATCTTTCTTTAATCCGGCGGTGAAAACTTAAAGCCTTAATGAAAGAAATGCTTCAATGACAGAAGGTTTGTATTTTGAGTTGTTATAAATAAGATTCGGGATCCCGATCTTTTTGCATCTGCTGTGGGTGCATAGGTTGTGAATCTCATGTTTTAACTGATTTAATTGCTTGTAGTTTGTGTACTATATCGTTTGTTGCAAGCGCTCAGCTTTGGATTTCGAAAGGATCTTTTCACTACTTAACATTTTTTTGGTTGATGCGGTCAGGTCATTGTTGAGCTTTTGGGGGGATTTGAGCTTCTCTCCGCACTTTATGGGGGTAGTCGTGGATGTGTTTTGAAGAATATATCGTTTATGCTCTTCAGTACATTATAAGTGCTTTTTGAAATTATTGGTTTGAAATTCGTTCTATTTTGTAAGGAGTAACCGGACAAGATTTTTTTTTTTTTTTTTTTTTTTTTTTGGCATATGAAAATATATTGTTGTTGTTATCTTTTTAAAGTGGTTTCCATGTTCAGACAAAATGAGTTCAGATCAAATCTAGATCAAAATATGGATTGGGATACAACAGGATGTTAAGATAAAGAACAAATAAGAAATGCTTATCAATTTAACGTGTTTCGTCAGAGATTGAGAGAAAACATAACAAATACAGAACTTTGGTATTTTCAGATTTTATCTGATTCAATTCTCATTGGTCAGTTAAGTATCACATGCATTAAAACTGTAGATAATTCGAAATTTATGTAATAATTCTAATGTGCCTATGCAGACGTCGGATGGTAATGTGTATTCGTAATTGCGTATGTATCTCTTCTGCTTTGCAGGGAGTAACCGGAGAAGAAAAGTTTTTCTCAACACCTTATAACAATAAGAAACTATATTTTAAAGTTTATCGTAAATTCACTAGCAAAAACGATATAGTTAATTTCTATTCTTACCCAAAGAATTAATTTCTATTCTTACTCAAAGAATTAATTTCTATTCTTACTCAAAGAATTAATTTCTATTCTTACTCAAAGAATTAATTTCTATTCTTACTCAAAGAATTAATTTCTATTCTTACTCATAGAATTAATTTCTATTCTTACCCAAAGAATTAATTTCTATTCTTACTCAAAGAATTAATTTCTATTCTTACTCAAAGAATTAATTTCTATTCTTACTCAAAGAATTAATTTCTATTCTTACTCATAGAATTAATTTCTATTCTTACCCAAAGAATTAATTTCTATTCTTACTCAAAGAATTAATTTCTATTCTTACTCAAAGAATTAATTTCTATTCTTACTCAAAGAATTAATTTCTATTCTTACTCAAAGAATTAATTTCTATTCTCACTCAAAGAATTAATTTCTATTCTAACTCAAAGAATTAATTTCTATTCTTATTCATAGAATTAATTTCTATTCTTACTCAAAGAATTAATTTCTATTCTTACCCAAAGAATTAATTTCTATTCTTACTCAAAGAATTAATTTCTATTCTTACCCAAAGAATTAATTTCTATTCTTACTCAAAGAATAAAAATTTCGACTAATCATAGGACTCTACCTCAGGGTCATTAAGATAAATAGCCCTAAATACTTAAATGAAGAAAAAAATAGTTTGAGAAAGTATTCGGACTTCTTCACTACCCACATGATTTCACCCTCGACCCTAAAAAAGACCTTACAAAATTCACAAGTCTTAAACTAACTACATTTCAAACAAAAATTACACAAAATTAGTAATCCTAATCTCTAAAACTCTCTCTACAAAACTTACAAAAAATTCTTCTTCTATTTGCGATGACCCTTCAGAACGGAGGCAATCATGGACTTCCACGTCTCCCTATGCCTGGAGGCACTTAGCACGCTTTCTAAAACCCAACTCTGCTATCCACCTGCTTCAAATATGTTATCCGCTACTTTCCCCTGTCTCTTTTTCTCCTTATCTGAACTGTGAGTATCAAATTCTCAAAGCCTTCCTTCCTTGTCACATGCCCAAAGAACTTCAACTGTCTTTTCCTGATGCTTAGTATTAATTTCCTTTTCGTTTCCATTCTTTCTAAAACTTCATCATTGCTCACATACTCGATCCATTATATCCGCAGCATCCTTCTGTAGACCCACATTTCAGTTGCTTCAAGTTTTTCTTTCATTTTTTATGATATTTTCCAACACTCACTGCCATATTGAAGAACAGACATCATATATCAATCTAGTCCTCTCTTCTTTGTTTCTAGCAAAATTTGCTGTCTCTGAATACTCTAGCCAGCTTCTGGAATGCATCCTTCGCCATTCCAATTCGCCTTCGGATCTCAGTGTAGCACTTTCCGTTTTCTGTTATAGCAATTCCCAAGTACTTAGGTTTTTGTAGTTGTTTGATTTTAGTATCACCTACCTGTAATTGGCATTTTTTGCTCCTCTGTTTGCTGATGACCATACATTCGGTTTTCTTGTAGTTTATTTATAGTCCTTTCTGTCGACTTTCCTCATCTACCTTTTTTAGGTGGCCTTGTATTTTTCTTTCCGTGTCAGCTATCAGCACTGTATCATCTGCGTATCTTATGTTGTTCAGATTGTGATCGCTAATGACGAATAATAGCATAAGTTTTAGGGTCCTCACAATTAGTCTTCCCTAACACTAGGCTCGTTATCACCACCCCCAAGACAATCGGAAACGTAACACACACACACAAACACACAACTATATATATATATATATATATATATATATATAGTTTTAAGGTATGCTACACTTATGGATTAAAGAGCTCAGTATCAGAGACAGAGCGTATTTAAGTATACAGGTTGACATTGAAGACAAAAACAAGATGCAACAGTCTGTTTCATGCTATTTGATTATAATGGTGAAGACTTGTGCACACTAAACAACAACTACAGTACACACACACACACACACATATATATATATATATATAAGACGGAAGCTGATGATGGTTCGCCTGAAATAGGCCTATACCCCCGATTTACCATGAAATAACGTGTCTGCCCTAATTTTTTCTTATATATATATATATATATATATATATATGTGTGTGTGTGTGTGTGTGTGTGTGTGTGTGTGTGAATTTAAAATACAAATCATAGATAGATAGAGAGAGAGAGAGAGAGAGAGAGAGAGAGAGACATAAATTGTATACAAGCATGTCCTTTTTGCCATAACCAGAATATAACTGCCTGAGAAATATATTATAGGTATAATGTTATGGTGTCTCTCTTGTTTCTGATATTATATACTTTAATGGATGAAAACTTTTGTGAATTAAATACCCGTGTAAGATATAGTTACTTGCAAATAAAGTTTATAAAACTTTTTTCTTCCTTTCTATTTTATTTCCCTACAGATAGACCTCCAGGCCAGAGTCAGAAAACATTAGAATCGCATTGAATCCCATACGAAATAAGCAAAAACTTTTAATACTCTTACTGACATTTTTCGCATTTGTGATAACCTACAGTCACAGCTATTCAGAAAAATCTTTCACTCGCAAAGACTCCTGCTTGTCGTCTGTTGTGAGACACTGATAAACCATCTTTATGGTGAGTAAGGTTTCAGGAATTGAAGTGGTATTTTTTTTTTTTTTTTTACTTTTTCGAGAAAGAGAAAAGGAGTCAACAATATTTCTTTATTCACATTTCGTCTTCATTTAAACAGACTGTGTTCCTAATTAAACAACCTATATTCTTGGGTAACCAGCTAAAACTGTGGTATATACTGAATATGATCCAAGAAGAAAAAAAACACAGTATAATTAAAAAGCAAAACAAAGTCATTACACATTTTTTCTTAAACGTTCTGCTAATAATGCCCTAATATATATATGTGTGTGTGTGTGTGTGTGTGTGTGTGTGTGTATGTGTGTGTGTGTGTATGTGTGTGTGTATGTATGTGTGTGTGTGTATGTGTGCGTATGTGTGTGTGTATGTGTGTGTGTGTATGTGTGTGTATGTGTGTGTATGTGTGTGTATGTATGTGTGTGTGTGTATGTGTGTGTGTGTGTATGTGTGTGTGTGTGTGTGTGTGTGTGTGTATGTGTGTGTGTATGTGTGTGTGTGTGTGTGTGTGTGTGATAAATATACATCTTCTTCCTCACTGATAACACAGCTATGGCCTTCATGTACGAGGCAAACGTCAGGTGCTGATTGAATCTTTTGCATTGTTCATGGAACTCAGATCTGTGTTACAAGTGTAGAAAAATGTACATCTATTATTAATCGTCATCCGCAGACAGATCTGTTTCGCTGTATCACAGCTCATCGGTACGGTTAGACATCCGACTGCTTTTACCCAGGATTGAAACCTGACCGAATTGGCGTCAGTCGGTGATTCTATGGGCACTCGGTTGAAGGAGGAAGACTTTTAGTGTGTGGTATACCATGTACTCATACGCC
Organism: Ascarosepion bandense; assembly: GCA_037127315.1. Lineage (NCBI taxonomy): Eukaryota > Metazoa > Mollusca > Cephalopoda > Sepiida > Sepiidae > Ascarosepion > Ascarosepion bandense. The sequence continues at coordinate 630,938 of JBBBDQ010001011.1, forward strand.
ATTAGTTAGAGTGTTCTAATTCATTACTGAATGAATGACGCGTAGATGCTAGAGTCGCTACTGTTTTTTCAAGGTCTACATTCTTCCAGAGTGCTCAATCAGGTTGTGAGAGCGTAAATAGTCACCAGTAAACAGATCTGTTTTGCTTATCAGTACGGTTAGACATCCGATTGCTTTTACCCAGGATTGAAACCCGATCGAATATAAATTTTAGATTTTATTCTATTATACACCTAGAACTATGTGCCTGTCTGTCTGTCTGTGCGTACTTAAAAATGGATAAAGAAGATATGTCGAAGCAGAAAGAAGTTTTTGGTGTATTTGGTGTTGTTATTTTTTCATAATTTTTATTAAGTGGACGTTAATGGCCGCAGTGCGATAATTATCAATATTTTTGTCACGGCACCTGATAATGGTTTTTATTTTTTTAAGGTTTTTATTATCAATTTATTTTGTCACTCGATAGATAGATAGATAGATAGATAGATAGATAGATAGATAGATAGATGGAGGGAGAGTGTGCGTGAACATAGGAATCAATACTGCTTACTGAATGATAGTATTCAGCTTTAATGTGATCTTGTTTTAAACATCGCATTAATGCGAGAAACTGGCAGTCACTATGCATCGTTGATTCTTATATCTCTACCGTCTATATTAGTAAGCGCTCCAATTTGAAAATCTCTTCCCAAACACCTACAGCAAGTCTTGAACCATGCAAACACACGCACACCCCCCACACACACACGCACGCACACACACACACACACACACACACACACACACACACACACACACACACACACACACACGAGAACGAATACCAGAGAAAAATGTAGCAAGAAACACACCTCCAATTAAAGCAGATAGACGTAACATCAGGTCGTAAAACGGCGTCTACTACCATTCTGACAGAGATGCAAAAATGTCAAGCCCTGTCACGCGCAAATATTACACACAGACAAACACACACAAACACACACACACACACACACACACACACACACATATATATATATATATATATATATATATAAGTAATAAATCCAGGAGAAGATTGGTAAATAATCCCAATGGTAATATTAGGTCAAATATTAAAACTGATCCAACATTTAATTTGCACACCAGATATACATTTATTTCATATGTAAATTCAAATTTTACATTTGGGGAACAGCTATTTCAACAGGTTACTAGAACCCGCATTTTCAACCCCAGTTGGACGAAAATGAAGAAATACTAATGTACCGGAAATAAAGAAAAGGAAGAGGTAAGGAAGGTTGGTAAGGAAAAAGCCAGGAAGATATGATATATATATATATATATATATATATATATATATATATATATAGTTTATTGTCATCCGCAGACAGATCTGTTTCGCTGTATCACAGCTCATCAATACGGTTAGACTCCGATTGCCCTCCCACCCGGGATTGAAACCCGATCGAAATGGCGTCAGTCGGCGACTCTACACCTGGGCTATGGGCGTTCGGTGGATATATATATATATACTTATATAAAGAAAAATTTGCAAATCATTAAGGAAGCTAGAGACTGAATACACTGATGGAAACTCATTTCGAGTGTTCAGTATTCACTGCTAAGTGTTCATTTATCCAGAACTGAGAAAGACAAGTAAAATTAAATCGAATAAGACGTTTGTGTGACAATGCATGTTGGACATGAGAATAGCGTAATTGAAGAAGATGATTGATGAAGCCCGTGAAAATTTCAGTTGTGAATGCTTTGCAACGTTCAAGAAAGGTCAACTTGACTTAGAGAACAAACTACACATGATAAGTTTCGGAGTGATGACTGGTAAGCAGTTTTGTTTATTTCTTCACTCGATTCACATTGGAATTATTTGAAAAACTACCGATAACGTGTAATACTCTTTCAAAGTATGAGAAAGCTTCAAAACTGAACCCACATAAGGTAGCAACGCGAATTATTTAGACAAAATTTTACATTCTTCATTTATTTCGCTAGTTGCCAAATGTGTGAAAGTATTTTTAATGATTTCACCCAACCCAAAGTAAGGCAACTGTGACGCAGCGTGATTACTGAGTGTGAACGAATATAAGAAAAGGAAATATATTATTAAGAAGCGGGAAGAATAATATTAAAAAGATAGAAGATAACGATTTGCATTAAATTTACATTTTTTTAAGAAAACATTTCACTAGAAAGTAGGAAGCCAGAAGAGAGTTCCACATGCTATAATTGCGAAAAAGGAAACTGTTCGCTTAGAACTTACGGTTACATCTCGTAGTTTTAACTGTAAACTGATTAGATTTTACCGAGCCTATGATGATATTTCAACGTAAAAATTGCCATGAAAGTATTTATGCAAAAGGCGCAGGGAAGCTATATTATCGCGTTGGGAAAATGTCTGAAGCAGTGATGATAGGTCAGTACCATTGACATTGAATATTTTTCTTTAGATTTTATCAAGAATCTCTAAGCATAAAGCAGTAGCACCATACCAAAACAATATTCAATGCCTTGACAAATGGTAAGATAGAATCTTAAGTTCTTTAGCAATTTCAATTCTCTCCCGATTGGTTCAGTTGTGCTAAAATCAGGTCCCCGAGCAGGACAAACTCAGACGAACACAGCAATGTTTCATCAGATCATGTGGCAACAATTCCCCAAATATGGACAAATAGCACACTTATAAATATTATCAAACCATTGGAGTTATGAAAGCTAAATTCCGGAAAAACTGTAATAACAAAAACAATAATCTTTTTTTTTTAAATCATTACTTTAAACATCCTTGTGTGAACTGATTGAAACAAAACGAATAATACCTTCATTGGATCTTTTACACTTTTCCTAATCTCGTATACGCCGTCTATTGTTTTTTTTTTTGTTTTTTTTGTTTTTTTTCCGGCAACAATTTCCTTTACGTTTTGGACCGATAGATCCAGTTCGCTTTTTCGCCTTGATGATATGACTGACATTTGAAGGGCTAATACGAACAATATCTGCGATGTCTTTGTAAGGCTGGCCAGTGTGTTAGCGCAGCGTTACAAATCGCTGCAATATACACGGAAAAAAAGGATAATGACAAAATAGGAAAGCCGGAAAATTCTATTCTATTACTCATCCGTCGGCAAAACTGAAGAATAAAAATTATTATAGAAAAGTGTTCTTCAGCCGAGAGAGCTACTAAACTTGGGTCCATCATGCCATTCATGAGAGTGGATAATTTAAAGAGCTCTGGCATTTCCAAATGCCAGCGACAATTTATTGCGTTTCAATCGGTTATAAGGGTATGTATTCTGCTGCTTGTTTACACATGTAATCACTATATATATATATATATATATATATATATATATATATATACGCACAGACACATGCACACAAGATATCGGGCAAAAGTATGGATGTATGTATGTATGTATGTAGAATGAAGGCCGAAGTGAAAAAATTTAAATACACGAAGTATACGCACATAAACACACACACATGACACACTCACACACACACTAGAACCCCCGAGAACGAATACCGAAGGCAAAAAGAACGTGTAGCAATAAACACGCCTCCAATTAAAGCAGAGAGGTATAACACTGAGTCGTAAAACGACGCCAACTACCACTCTGACAGAGGTGCGAAAATGCCATATCATGCTATCGGTCAACGCGTCAATTCGCACATATATAAACCATAAATTAAAGCAGACAGATATCATCAGATTGTAAAACGGCACCCACTATCACGATAACAAAGAAGTCCAAATACTACTATCGGTCAACGCAGACATATATAAACTATAAATACACACACACACACACACACACACACACACACACAGACAAAGTTCCATAAATAAGTTTGTCCCTTTCGTTCTCCCTTTCTTTCTTTCTTTCTTTCTTTCTTTCTTTCCCCTTTAATATTACTTTTAACAATGATGAATTAAACCCCTTCTATTTTTGCTCCTTACATTGTTTAATTTTATAAAGGGTTATAAATCCAGAATTTATTTTGGCAATGTAAAAAAAATTACAACTGCCGTATTCAGACCGTTGAAAAATATATAAATGTTAATTTCACTCAGAATATTCTAAAAACAGTTTTTAACAGAGGAAGTGAACATTGTATCACTTAAACCGGAAATAAATTAAGAATACAAACATCAAATCACACATATACAAGATACAGTCACACGGAATAAAGAATACATACATTAAATCACACATATACACAAAACAATTTTTAGGGGAGAATATATACACACACAAAAAGAAGGATAAGAATAGACATACACAAAATAAGCATAAGACATAAACTTATAAAAGGACAAAAGGAAAAGAGAAGGAAAGAAGAAAGGACAGAAAGAGAAAAGGGGGACAAATAATAAACTTACGGTCACAAGAATTAGCTAACACAAATATTTTTAGAAAATATTTTATTTAATTTTTTTCTAAAGATTTTTTTAATTTTTAAAAACTAAAATAAAAACGTTATAACAAGTCAAAAAAAATTTCCAAGAAAAGACATTCTATAGAAAATATAAATACATAAAAATAACACAGATAATGACAGAGGAACCAATATGGTCAAAAAAATACGAAATATATACAGTCACAAGGGGTTAACATAACAAAATCAAAAACATTTTTCAACAGATTTAAAGATAGGAAAATGAAAATAGGAAAAGCTTAGATTAACATAATAAAAAATAATAATGACAAAATTATTAATAAAGAAAATAATAAAAAATAACAACCATAAATTTTTTAAGCTAATTAATTAAATAAAAGAACAGATTCACAATGGAAAGATAAATAGTAGCTGTGTTTGCTTGACAATTATATTAATCCTACAACACCGATAATTTATTCTTGTGACGACATTTAAAATCACTTAATTTCGTTGATTTAAAAGCTGGTATTTACCACAAAATTTAATTACTTTTATTTTTTCATCTAAGCATAGGTTACATCTATTTCTAAAGCTAATAGGAGTTTGTGATTTACCACTATTTTCCATTTAATCTGTGTAGAGCGTCTTCTATCTTTTAATTCCCATAAATATTTAGATAGATCTGTCTTGGATTTAATGTGGTTGGGTGCCTAAAGAAAGAATATTTATAATTATAAAATCTGTGTTTCTAAGGTCCGGCAGAAATTCCGAAATACACTTTTCTTTCTTTATCGTATTCCTTGGGGAAAATAGTAGATTAGTATCTGACTTTTTCAGACATGCATATACCTCCAACTGGACAGTTATCCTTAATTTTACTATTACAAGGGGAATTTATATTTATATCGTGATTATCAAAAAAATTGTCAAGTATTTTATTATTAGGAGAATTAATGATGCTAGTACAGGAATAAGTAATTTTTATGGTTTCTGTTAAATATCTTACTTAGTGGGTTGTTAATATTAAAATGTTTATCGATCAATTTCATAAAATATTGATCGATATTAATGTTAGATAATTGGCAAAAATAGGGCTCAACAATAAAACTTTTATTTTCTTATTTTAGACTTATTGTTATAAGTTTCATTGGGTTTTTATAGAATAATTCCTATTGAAAACCACTTTATTTTAGGTCATTATTATAAAGGATTTTATTATCATTAAATATTTTGCTACTGGAGGATAATTTATTAGTCCAGAATTTATTTTGCCAGTGTAAAAAATTAACACTGCCTCATTCAGACCGTTAAAAAATAAATAAATTTCACTCAGAATATTTTAAAACGGTTTTTAAGTGAACATTTTATTATTTAAACCGGAAATACACACATCAAATCACACATATACACAATGCAGACACACTGAATAAATAATGCATACACCACAAATAGACACAAAACCATTTTTAGGAGTGAATATATACACATACAAAAAAGAGGATAGGAATAACAATAACACACCACTCAATAAATTCCGGGTGTAACAAATAAAATAACAACTTTTAGGCAAAATTCGACTTTATTCATGAACATAGTTTTCTTCTAGGGTGATACACTGATTCCAACGCTTCTCTAACAATTCAATGCCTTTTTTGTAGGACGAATTGTCTTTGGCCTCAAAATACGCCTCAGTTTCCAATATCACTTCTTCAGTGGAGCCAAATCTATTTACGTGAAACATTCTTTTGACCTATGATCAGTCCGATTAGGGTCGGTGATCAGTCTTAAACATGGCCGGGGTTAAGACATCGACGGTCTGTCCCTTCGAGTCTTGGTCCATTTCACTTTTGATAGTGCCATCAAGAGACAGTCTACAAATGTCCCAGAGGACTCAAAAAGAGGGAACGTCTCTGAACAAAACCGTACTGTAACAAATCAATGCTATCCTAAGAATTTAGGTCTTTGGTTATGGAATGTCAACTGGAGGTGTCCTCACAGTCGGCAGTCGTGGGTAACAGTACGTTCCACATAAAGTAACCTTAAACATTGATTACTTTTTGTGGTTCAATCCCCAGCGACATCAAATATTTTAACAAGGTTTTTTTTTTTGTGCATCGATAAATTTTACGCGAACGCTTGTCGCTTAAAAAGACGGACACAATATTTTTTCTTAATGCTCTGTAATTCCAGAGCCTAACTTCTTTATAATATGTGCGTAAATCTTAGCTCTCTATAAGAACGTATTGTTGATTATACACCTCAATGGAAAGGGACTACCAGAAAGATTATCTTTGTTGCTGTTGTTGGTGTCGTTGTTCTTGTCCTTTTCATTCTGGGCTGTCTTATTTTCAATTGGTTTATTTTTTTCAGTTTCGAAATTTTAGCCGTTACGGGCCACCATATTATGTTTTCATTTTTTATTTTGTCGTCGATGGTAATATTCTCTTAGTTTTTTACTTTTTTATTCGGCGGATTTTTTTGAACAAACAGGTTCTTTTTAAGAAATCAACTTTTGTCGGCCATTTCTAAAAAATCTGCTCTTTGTTGTTTTGTGTGTGTGTGTGGGTGTTTTTTTTTTTTTCTTAAAGACAAAACAAGAACTTTTTAAAATAAACAATTGACCAAATGAAAAAAAACATTTAAGACCTAAATTAAAGTATTTTTAGAAAGTGTCGGGGAGAAAAAAATAAAACTATTTTAATGTAAAAACAGTAACAATGAAAGATTAAATAGAAAAATTAAATCTGGTTTTCCCATCAGACAAAGGAATTTACAAAAAGATTTAACGAGGAAAAATAAAAGAAATTTACTTCAAAGACAAACAATAAAACAACGAAAAAGTGAGGGTTTTAAATAAACAAATAAAAATAACAAAATCAAGGCAAAATATTTAAAAAACGTGGAAATTAAACCCTCGTGTAGCAAACAAAAATATGTTTCCCTATTAAGAAAACAAAATTACCGAAATAAGTCGAAAAATAAAAAGAAATTTTTCAGCAAGTCTAACGTAAAATTAAAATTAAACTGGGGAATTAATTTTAAAAATAGACTCTAAAGACGGGGATTTTAAGAATAAGGAAATAAAGCGTAAACACAACAAAATCAGAAGTAAGAAAAGAAAAATAGGAAAAAATACTATTGCAACAAATAAAAGAACGTTACACTAGAAAAATAATAAAAGAAAATTAGCTTATTCCCGTGGAAGGGTGAATAAAATTTGAAATAAGGAAAACTGAAAAAGCAAAACAAAAAAACAAAAATAGATAGAGTCGATGTAAAAGTAAATATATGCAAAATAACGTAAATTAAAACTTTTTCAGAAGTTTTGAAAAAAAGTAAACTGAACATGAAATCAAAGGTGTCGTCTACAAAAGACTCAAACGGTCTGACACGGAGGCAGGATACTTTATCAAGGCAAATGTTGAGCCATGCGCGTTGTTTATCCGTAGTTCATTCCTGGATGAGAATGCTGTCCTTGACCCCGACATAACTAGTGTAAGGGGGTATAGATCGGGTACTAACAACACGGAAGTGAAGACATTTCGGAACTTTATCGAAAAGTTCGACCGTGTAGATAAATATCGTAACGTGACCGAGTGTGGGCTTCCAGCTACATCAACCAAGTTCTAGTTACGTGAGTCGATGTAGGGGTTTTACTTCCCATTCTATAGTTTACTCGGATCATAAGCTCGTTTGATTTTCTGTAAACGTCAGTCAGTTAAATGCCATACGTGATATCGCAAGAGACATGACTGACTGGGCAAACGATTATCCCGCAGTAGGTTGCTATTGCTTTCGGCGGTAGACTGGTTGCCAGCCAAGGCTGTAGAAACCAGTCTGTCCTGTTATTTAACCCATAACTGAACGGTAGAGACGGGTTAATACCTTTCCCAAGGGTATTTGTGCGTAAGTGAATGCAATGAATTCAACTGGAGTTCGAACTCAGCTTCTCGATTTCTCGTTCAGAGCCGATATTCACTGCACTACAACGCACATCCCGAATGTATATAAGCCTAAGGTTCAGATAGGTGGCTACATGAAACTGAACGCATCATTATTTGTAAAAGTTGATCAGGTGATTAAATCCCGTGATAGTGGGGTGTTAGCCTTAGCTTGTCTCTTTGCCTATCAAGAATGTTCAAGCTCCTGTAGTTATAGCTAAGTTAAAAAGAATGTCTGCTGAGGCAACGTATATTAGCCATTGAACTGCGAGCAGATAAATTTATAAATGCATCCAATAAATTGACACATAAGCGCACTGTGACTACAAACTCGGGCATAAGTGAATACTTTCATGATCTGTTCACTAGGGAGCTCAGTTCGATGACTATTTGACTGACTTTCTAAGACTCGGTGTGGCTGAAGCGGGTAGGTTCGAAGGTCCCGTTAAAGAGTTGGAAGCAGTCTGTCCGTGATAAAACTCCACGCTTAGATGATCTTCATTACGAACTATAGTTGAGACAGTCTCCCGTTTAATTTCTCTTGCTGGAACTGATTTACAACAACTAGATTAAGCAGGAGTCTATATCTAGATATCTTTTGGCCTTTGACGAAGAGTTGAAGACTTTAGCCAAGATCTTAGCTAACCGTCATCTCTTGTCTGATTGGCTCTGAGAAGACCTCTTCTGTGAAGGGTAGGATTATTTGTTACGTTTGATCGTTCAGCAAGTCAACAATGAAGGTGCGCTGATCAATTTAGATCAGTTTTAGTCAGTCGATAGGGTTGACCATCGTTTTCTGGAGGCTATCCTTTCGGTCGCCAGTTTCGGATCATACTTCTGTACGCGTTATCCGGAGAATTTCTTGTTATCTCGTTGTATTCATCAAGGTTGTCCGCTTTCACTTTTGCTTTAAGTTCTTGCGATCGAGCTTTTATTTTGCAAGTTAAAGCCGAATCCGGTCCTACGCAAATTATTCTTATCTGGAGCTACCGCCTCGGCCAGATACTCCGCCTATGCTGATGATGTTTCGATAATTTGTCGAAATTGACGAAGTAGGCAAAGTTATCAGAGGGTACGAGAGTGACAGGAACCAAGATTAATCGCGATGTCTGTTGGTTTTCCGTTTGGCGCATGGAATGGAGTTTCTCTTGCAGAACCTTTCCTCTAGAAGGATGGGTCGGTCAGTTTATTCGGCGTTTGTTTTGTTCTCGATCTCTTGCTGAAAATGAATTGGTTGGTGCTGCGGGAGATTGTCAAGGTTGCAATTTGTCTGTGAGACCGGTGGGAGGGGTCTTAAATGGGAAGGCGGAAGTATGTGTTTTTCACATCTACCCAATTTTCTTTTACCGTACTTCTATTCTTGAATGACATACTAATGTAATTATTTAAGGGTTTTCTCCTCCTTATAGGAAGGCGAAAGCCCCAAGATATGTCAAGAGAACTGTTACCGCTAACATTCTGATGGCGGTCCGGTTATGCCTAGCATCGATTTTTTCAACATGCGATTTGTATCCCGTTCCTAGATTGAATGCGTTCTGAAGCGAATGGGAATGGCTAACTCTTGAAGGAAGGCACCAGTAAGAACTTTCCGTCTCTAAGATGTTTTCCCTCGTAGAAGAAGGTGTCCCACCGTTTATCCTGAGAGGATTACTTCTTCTATCGTGAATGCCGGTTAGCCATTAATTCCTCTTGCAGACTACGGATGGCCTCACCGACACCCAGGCGTTGTTCAGTAAAGCAATATATCAGGTATTAGTGAGGAAGTCCGTTCAAAATGGTCTAATTGGCGAGCCCAGTTTAATAGCTTAACTCAATATGGTTCCTGTGTTGAAATGTCCGACCAATGATGAGGCATCACGCATGTGGCTGGTCATGTGAGGGTTCCTCTGAGTTAGCAAAATATTTTCTTCGGTGGGTTTTGAAAATTCTCCCACGTGCGTCTGCTGCGGTGAGTTGGTTGGGACCCTGGCTCACATCTTCCATTTCCAGTTTTTAGTCCCATTGTGCAAGTTTATTGAATCCATCATGTTTCGCATGCTGCGCAAAAAGTTCTTTGTCCTTTAAGCTATTTCTGTTTGTATCAATGTGGTACCGCCATTAAACAAGGCTGAGCGCTACGTGTTTTGTTTGCTTGATGCTATGAGTTTTGATATGGACGACATGACAAAAGTTATCCTACGGAGACGAGAAGTTCATCTCTTGCTAGCTAATCCTGTTCTTTAATTGGCAGCTTAAAGCCAAAATCGGGCGGAAAGGCAGCAACTCTCTCCTTCAAACTTTGGCGTAAAGTGTCTACATTACCAATCTATATCGAAAATGACACCAAATGATAATAGCCTTTACTGTAAATAAAGTTTTTGGTTGGTTTGTTTTATGGCATATCAACCTCGGCGAGTCATGTATTGCCAACTAAATTTTTATTTATCTATTGATGCTAATACCTTTTTCTTTCAACAATTTATTGTTGCTTTAAGTTTTGTGTCTAGTAATACTTTTTCTTTTCGAGTATCGAAATTCATTGAGATTTGTTTTTAAGGGCAGGTTCCCCAAGTCCTACCCTGTTATTTAACCCATAACTAGAGGGAAGAGACAGATTAATACCTTTCCCAAGGGTACCAGTACTTAAGTGAATGCAAGGTATCTAACTGGAATTCGAACTCGGCTCACCGATTTCTCTTTCCGAGCCGATATCCACTGCACCACAACGCACATCCGTCACTAAACGCTTACAGCACCTGGTATTCCCAAGCGGTCACCCATCTAATTACTGACCAGGCTCAACGTTGCTTAACTTCGGTCATCGAACGAGAACCGGTGTATTCAACGTGATATGGCCGTAATACTGCACATGTGTCGCGGTATAAATTACTATGAGATTGGTATAGCTTAGATGCACAATGGCGAGTACCATCCTGTGATACGTTATTCCACTCTACTTGCATCTGTTTACTGACGCGTACAGCGGATGTACATTGTGGTGCATTGGATATCGGCTCGGAACGAGAAATCGGGGAGCCGAGTTCGAATTCAAGTTGAATTCATTGCATTCACTTACGCGCAAATACCCTTGGGAAAAGTATTAATCCGTCTATTCCTTCCAGTTATGGGTTAAATAACAGGACAGATTGGGTTCTATAGCCTTGGTCGGCAACCAGTCTACTGCAGAAAGCAATGGCAACCTACTGCGGGATAATCTTCTGCCCAATCAGTCATCTCTCTTTCGAGACATGATCGCCCAAGCGTGTCTCACGTATGGCACTTAACTGAGTTAGTCTACCTGAATAATTCAGTTATCATCGCATTATGGTGTCCTGGGTATGACGGTAAACTGCATCCGGCAGCAAGGCCTCTGATTGGGAGTTTGTGAGAAGCATGGAACCACCTCTTAATTGCTGTTGTTCGCAGGTCCACTCTGACCCAGAGTGGTAGCACCTGTTAGGGTTTTAGCTATAGGCAAATAGTTTATTCCCAAACTGGGGTCAAAACCCTATGAAAGTATAAAAACAAACTTTTATAGAAATATATATGTAAAAGTAGACTTTTGTGGAAATATATACATTTCTGAAAGAAAAATATTAACAATAATACATTTTGAAGAAAAAATTTATTACCATAATACATTTTTGAAGGAAAGAAATTTATTATCGGCAATACATTTTTGAATACAAAACTAAATGGCATCTTCAGTTTTCTAAAATAAAATAAAAAAATACATTTTTCATCAAAACCTGACTAAATCAACCTTCTCACTATTACCGAATATTAAAAAAAACAAACCTTAAAACCTCACCTTTTTGGCATTAAATAACCCACAGAGGTTGCTATGCCGTTAAACAAAACTCAAACTCAAACTAATCGCATTATGGCCAATACCTACTGATTGGAGAACAGGTTTTGCGATCGTGACAGCCAGGAAAGTTGTCAAGCAAGAGTTTTATTGCACACTATATTAAGTAGAAAGGGCATCATATTGGCGGGTCTTATACGTTGCGTTGCGCCTAATATGTACAGCAATTTCTCAAAATGATGGATTCGCTTCACAATCGAACCCATAGTTAAACGGTTTTAGTTGAACAAAAAGTATTACGTGTGTGTCTATGGAATGATGACTGCATTGATTTCTTTCACAATACAGGCAGTGTGTTTGTATGAGTTTTATTGCATCACAAACGAGTAGAAGACTAACAAGATTTCTGTCACTTTCCACCATTGCAACCACACGCTTTCTTTTCAGGCTGTTTAAGTGTATCACAAGTCTCTACTCTATACATCCCCACAGTTTTCATTTGACTTGCAGTAATTAAGCCTCTTCCATTGTCCAGCTTGAAGTACCTTTTTGTATAATACCATTGCCATTCAATACCCAAGTTCTGGGGTATTAGATTATGCTGTTGACGACATCTACTATTCTGTTGCTTATGGCTTCATCATGACCCTGGCAGAAGTACCTTCCAGACGCGTGATTTTGTCGTTACTGTTTTGAATTCAAAGTTGGCTTTCTGGTTGGCAAAACGGATAAAGTTCAAAATCTGTCCAACTGTTAGTCCATAACTGGGTAGAGAAGAAATAGATACGTACCATTCCCATGGTCAGTCAGTCAGTCAGTCAGTTAAGTGCCATACGTTAATCACGCTTGGGCGATCATGTCTCGAAAGAGACATGACTGACTGGGCAGAAGATTATCCCGCAGTAGGTTGCCATTGCTTTCTGCGGTAGACTGGTTTCCGACCAAGGCTATAGAACCCAATCTGTCCTGTTATTTGACTCATAGGTAGAGGGGAAAGAAATGTATTATATTATTATGTAGTAATTAGTGGGGGGATCGGTTTCCTATTGTTATGAAGTAATAAACTGATCCCCCACTTTATGACCAGCAGAAGCCTTAATCATTATTTCAACTATTATATTCAGTCAGTCAGTTAAGTGCCATACGTTAATCACGCTTGGGCGATCATGTCTCGAAAGACATGACTGACTGGGCAGAAGATTATCCAGCAGTAGGTTGCCATTGCTTTTGCGATAGATTGGTTGCCAGCCAAGGCTATAGAGCCCAATCTGTCTTGTTATTTAACCCATAACTGGAGGGAAGAGACGGATTAATACCTTTCCCAAGGGTATTTGCGTGTAAGTGAATGTAATGGATTCAAGTGGAATTCGAACTCGACTTCCCGATTTTTCGTTCCGAGCCGATATACACTGCACCACAACGCACATCCCATGGAATTTATCGTAAATGAATATAATGAAATTTCACCGGAGTTTGAACTCCATGTCACCGTTCGTTATGGCCCACAAGAATTTACGGAGAAGAATGTTAAATTTTTATCAGAATACCTAATTAAATAATAGCATCAATATGCCACAGTCAAGTCAAAATTGCCGTGATAATACATTATTTTGTAATTTCACTCCCCGTCAGTGTATACTGAACAAATATCATAAAAAATCGATGATTGTTCAACATATCCAGGATTTTAATGACATGTCATAGAAGCACCTCGAGACTTTTATACCATGTGACCGGAAATTGCTACTCGACTTAGAGATCACATCCACACGCTGGGATAGTTTTAACATTTTATAACTGACCTTTTCAAGGGAACGACCGATATTATTTGTCAAACATTTCAAGCGCTGTATTTCGCAAAATGTGCAATTAGCACAATCAATCCCCCATCGGGAAAAATGTTAACAAGGTTTCAATTAAAACTGCTTCTTCAAGGTGACATTATTTGAAGAACTAAGCAAAGAAAACCTGCTGACAGCAATTCGTGTGTTTGCATAAAGTTCTGTTGATTACAAGTATGCCTACTGGCTGCCAGATTTAAAATAAACATTGACCTCTGAAAACTTCCGTGAAAGTATTAGTTATCCCAATTGATTCGAGTACGACGTAGTCAAGCTGACAAATAAATAAATAGCATTAAACATTGCTGTTATGAATTACAAACATAATTATCCCAAAAGGTTATAGAAATTTTAAATTCAAGTCGGTAGTTTATTAGGTAACTTATCTTTCAATCTAAAAGACATTACAAAAACAGATTGAATTATTTATATTTCGTCGAAACAGCTGGTCAACAATCGAAAATATTTATGTTTGAATGAATGAATAACATATTAAAATATACAAATAAAAAATATAATTTGTCTATACTGCTGAGGTGATGTAGTATTTGACATTATTTACATTGTTAAGACTTTTTGTCCTTACCTTTATTGCCATATTCACGACGTTTCGGCCATTGTACGACCCGGCCTTCTTCAGGTGCTTAAAATAAAGGGTTCGGTTCGAAATTTCAAGCACCTGAAATGAACCTGAGCGTAAAACGGCCAAAATGTCGTGAATGTGATATTAAAGACGAGAACAACAGTTCGTACAATGTAAATAATATAGCAAAGATAATGTTTAAATACCTTTTTACAAAATCTGTTGTAATCCAAAACTTAAGTATTAGTTGATTATCTCGGCGGTTATATTAACGTTTTACATATAAAATACTTTAAGTATCTAAGATGAGGACTTTTTTGTCATTCAAACAACAATAATTTACACTGATGTTATGGGATAGCAGTATTTAAAATTACTGATAGGTGGCGTTTCCATACTTTAACGTTGTGGAAAATCACATAATTATGTCAGTCATGCTTTGAAATCCAGTGAGTAAAACTGTAAATCTGATCATTGGTTACAAGAATATGATATCCCACTCTAGAATTGCGAACACAGTTAACACCACTCAATCAGCGTGGCTATGTATGTATCGGGAGAACATGAACGAAGGCACTGTCACTCATCATAGACAACCCAGTGGTCAAACATGTGTCCTAAATTATCATGATACGAGGCGTCTAGAATTATTTGGTGTAATAGACAAGAGATATATCTGGTTCAGGTCACATCCAAGTTCAATTCAGGTGGTACCAAACGCATATCAAATAGATCAGTCCAATGTTATTTGAACAGAAAAATAACAAATGTGTCCTTACTAATATCACGACTTTTGTCACAGTATCAAGCTTGTACTCGTAACGTTGCAAACTGGAACCTTGAGAACTGGTAACATGTAATATGGTCCGATATCATACTGTTACAGTTGATGGGAATGTTCGGTCGTAACGTTGACCATAATACAGCCATGGGTCGCAGTAATCAAAGAGAAACTTATCAAACTAATAGTGGTTTTATAAAAGTGCGGAGTATATTTTTTAGTTTTCGTTGAATATAAGAGCAGAAGACAAAAAAAAGATGCCTTTACTACTACAACATTTGACGCAGCATCGTGCTTGGCTCGTAACTAGAACCTGGAGAACTAGTAACATATAGTGTGGTCCGATGTCTTTCCGTTCCGATAAGACCATGGATCCTAGTAGGCTGGTATTGGTTTTATAATGGTGGGAGTGTATTTATATAGCATGGTTGATCCATATAAACGTGTCATTAAATGTGTTATGGTGCCCTATCTACATTGGAATGAGCTCTTCCTCTTCATAAATATTAACCTGCGAGACTTCCTGGGAGGGGGTTAAGACACGGCGTAACTTAACAGTTCAGACGGATACTTCCATCTGCTGGTTAATAATTCTCTTATTTTGTATATATGTTCTGTTATTCCAATACACTGATTCAATCTACGTTCTTCTTTTCGTGTCATTTCTTCCTGGACTTAACAGGCTAACAAAATGCTAATTGGTACTTTGCACTTCTTTATGCCATTGACAAGTTGCACTCATTTATGAGGAGCATTCTAGAGACTCCTTACCGTTGTACTACTAAAACGTTACTGTGTGAGTAATCACCAATATTTGGGGATAATAAATATCAAATACAAGGCTCGCACGCTACGTGAAGTAGATTATACTGCTAATTAATGCTAGTCAGAGTAATCACTCTAGTCTACACTCCAATAGTGTCCACGTATATAAGAGAATAAGGAATCCCATTCCTGTATACAGGTAGGTATACGATTGCACATGCATCCAAACACTTTTTATAGCAGAAAAAAATTATTCACCCCTTTTTTAGATTGGCTTATCCTAAGTCAAGATTTTTTTTTAGGGTCGATGTCTATCTATTCCGTATCTTTTCTCTTCCTCTTACTATGCCTTTTCCGGACCTCTATTTTAGGAGCCTTTTGTGGGATAAGCTCGTCGAATGTATCAAAGAGAACCTCCATAGTTTTCACCTCATCTGATGTATTGTTTTCTTGAATTTCATGCCTCTATTTTATTTGGTTTTAATGCTTTTATGCATTAAGTCTGGTTCCTTAACCATCTAGGGCCATTCGTATCATATTTGATACAGTATTTCCCTATAAGGAAACATTAGGTATTTCCCTATAAGGAAACATTTGGTATTCATTGACTGAGCAGTCAGTACTGCTTTCATTTGAAATTTATAAAATATTTCTCTTAAAAAATTTTTCAGGAAAATATTTCTTTCAAAGCTTGTTTTCATACTGTATCAAATATGATACGAATGGCCCTAGAGGGTTAACCAGATATATCATTTTTCCGATTCTTCAGACAGTAGTACCGAATTACGAATATGTTTTAATTACTCGATACATGCAGTAAACAAACCTTTTGACCAATACTGTAAGTAGCCTTCACAGTTTTTTTTCCGTATGCTCATATATTTTTACTATTGAGAATTAGTTTATCAAACACTTGTCGTATCTTACACGCAGACATAATATCTGCCGGGGTCATGGCTGAAGGTGCGCCTTTATTTGATGTAATTATATACATCTACAGAAATTGCTGTGTTGCTGCATCTGTACATCTACCGTTGGCTTTTTAAAGCTCTTTTAAAGGCATCCATAAAACGCTCTAAAAGCCGTTGCTTCTTGTATAGTAAGGGGCAATTGTAACATTATTCAACACAAATATCTCGGAGAAATTCTTGAACTCTCTGAATGTAAATTGTGTATTGTTATCAGAAACAATCTAGAACTTCAAACTTCGCGAACAGTTTTTGTAAACATTGTATTACTACTTGTGTGGTTGAACTGTTACAACTGACAATCTCTGGCTATTTCGAAAAGCTGTCTACAACAGTAAGATAATATGATCAATTTAATTCAGCAAAATCAATATGAAGACGTGACCACAGACAGTCAGTTTCTGAACATAGATTAAACTTAATTGTTTGTGCCTTGGCTGCCAAAGCACAGCTTTCGAACGACTTTACCAAAGTTTCAGTGTCTCTACGCATCATAAGCCAGTAACCACAGCTTCTCATTACGCACTTCATACTGGATATACCAGGATGTTCTTTCAGGATCCTTTTTTTGTAGTGCTAGACGTACCACTACTCTTTCGCTGTACATAAGAACATCGTCACATATTGAATCAACTACAAAGTCTTTTTACTCTAGTCTTTTAATTTATTTTTCATTTCAGTAATGAATTTGTAATTTCTTTTTTATATCCGCCAACGTTACAAGTAGTTCCCGCACAAGATATTTTTAATCTCTAACTGTGGTTGTAGAGTAGCAATGACTGTGTCTTCAAAGGTTTCATTATTCTTTGGAATCCGTCTGGACAATTCGTCCGCATGAGACTTACGGCCATATCACGTTGAATACACCGGTTCTCGCTCGATCACCGAAGTTAAGCAAGGTTGAGCCTGGTCAGTATTTAGATGGGTGACCGCTTGGGAATACCAGATGCTGTAAGCAATTAGTGACGGATATGCGTTGTGGTGCAGTAGATATCGGCTCGGAAAGAGAAATCGGTGAGCCGAGTTCGAATTCCAGTTGAATACCCTGCATTCACTTAAGCACTGGTACCCTTGGGAAATGTATTAATCCTTCACTTCCCTCCAGTTATGGGTTAAATAACAGTGTAGGACTTGGGGACCCTACCCTTAAAAACAAATTCCAATGAATCTTGATACTCGAAAAGAAAAAAGTATCACTAGATACAAAAACTTATATAAAACAACAATAAATTGTTGAAAGCAAAAGGTATTAACAGCAATAAATAAATAAATAAAATTTAGTTGGCAATAAATGACCCGCCGAGGTTGATATGCCATAAAACATAACAACCAACCAACCAACCGTCCGCATGACTTAGCTTAGTCGACGGCAAAAACTCCATTCTAAAGCCCTACTTTAGAAGAACGATTTCTCATTGTTGCAATCTGTTAGCTGTATGAATCGGTATTTTTGTTTTACCCATAACTTGCTAACAACGGTTTATGTTCCATCTGCAGTGTAAACTTTCTCCCGTGATTTAATCTATGGACTTTTTAGGGGCAAAGATAATCCATACACTTTCTTCTTGTATCACTGAGTATTTTTTTCCGCTAGAAGAAGTGTTTTGGATGCATGTGCAATTAGTTTAACAGAGTCATCGAATTTATGCATAATACAAGCTCCGATACCATACGCACTCGCGTCACTTTCCATGATCATTTCTTTCTTGGGATCGTTGTGTGCCAAAAATAAATTTGAAGTTAACATACTTTTTTATTTTTTTAAATGATTCTTGGTATTCAGACGTCCAGATACATTTTGAGTCCTTCTTCAAAAGTTTATCTAGCGTCGCTCTTAAACGACGCATGTTTTTAAAAAAAAACATTGTAGTAACTAGTCTCAGGTCTTGTCTTTTTTTTGTAGAATATAATTCATGAACTTCGCATATTCGACATTGTCTAATTTTTGTAAAATAAGTCTGACCTTCTTCTGACCCGACCAATTTACACAGTCCGTCTTTTAAATGCTTTCCGGTAAACGCAGTCCTTATACCGATGTAGTAACCCACAATCGGAACACTGTTTACGAAGCAAAATGTTTTGTAACAAATATCAGACACTTGAAATTATTCGCATTCAATTCTGACAGTTTGAAATCGTCGCATTGCTTGTTCACAACCGACGCGAATGTAGTGTAATCTTCACTATCCTTTCTAGTTAAATTCACACACTTTCATCTTTTATGAAAGAGTGAACTTTTAGAACTAAATAGTTCTGTAAGAAGTTTAATCGCTTCAGTAAATGTCAGTTCGCTTGTTTTACGGGGTAAAATATAATTCACAAATTTAGTGTGCTCTGTGGTGCCCAGTTTTTGAAGAAGGTGAGCTTTCTTAGAGTCCCACCAATTTATGCGATTAGTATCGTATAAATCCTTGAATCTTCGAAAAATTATATCCTCGTCCGGAGAATATGCAAAAAGTCTATTACGCCCCAAATCGTGTTTTGTGAGAACGCATTTTCGTGTTCACTAATTTGTCCCCTGTTTGCCAGATAAACAAGTTTCTTTACTGTTGTTGAGTTTGATGTAGAATTTTTTCAAGTTTTTTGATGTCAGATTTCTGTTTGTTTTTTGAAGTCAAGTCGTTTTTTTCAGCTTGCTTTTGAATTTCAAGTCGTTCTTTCTCAGTTTGCTTTGGAATTTCAAGTCGTTCTTATTCTATATTCAGCTGTAGTTGCTCTATTCTTTTTGCTGCTCAAGTTGCTTCTCTTGCCATTTAAGCTCCCGTTGGTTTTGCTGTTCAAGTTGGAATTTTTTTAAAAATCGAGCATGGCGGATTTATATTTCTCTTTGTCTTTTCTTAAGATTAAACCGGAATAAAAATTTATTAAAATGAACGCCTCAGGCAACGGACAACAAACTCATCCCCCTCCCGAGGGAGAAGTAAGGTCTGGGGTAGTGGTTCCCTGTGGTTTGGCACCTCATAGTGTAATTTTTCTCAGCTGCATGTCCGTCCTCGGACTGACATACAACCAAGCCGCACTCTGCTCGAGCACAGAAACGCAACTGAGAGGTGACTCAGCTGGGATAACCTTTCTACCACCTGCTTATTATTTATAGTTAGAAGAGTTCATGTGTGCATGAATAAATTACCCTAACAGAAACATAAATTTTTTGTGCAAATGTTATAATGATTTTTATAAACCATTGTAATAACAAAATTCAAATATTAAGTTTTACTCTGTATTGAGCACTTTTTATATACGTAAATGCAACTAACAGTAGGTTTTTAAATCTATCTGTTCTTTAACTTCCTTATAATATATATATATATATATATATATATATATATATATATATATATCCAAGTGAATAAGGAACGAAGAAAAAATTGACAACATTCAAAACATTAATTTAGAAGTGCTCGATATAAAATAGAGCTGTGAATATTTAATAAATTATAGTTTAGAACGTACAAATTATTATCTACTTGAAAGTGTTCATTTTGTTTCGACATTGAAAGGACAATGTCTCATCGGGTAGTGTGAAAAGAAATGGAAGTTGATGAGACATTTTCACTTTAATGTCGAAACAAAATGTACTACATGTTCTAACCTACAATTTATAATACACACACACACACACACACACACACATATATATATATATATATATATATATATATATATATATATATATACAAACACACACAAGATGGTCCGTGCAAAAAAATGACGGAAAAATATTTATAACGATATGCCGTTTGAAATGACGGCAACATATATACTGGTGCACCTAATATTGAGAATCTTACATTAAAACATAAGTAAAAAATCAAAACCTCTGAGCGTGGCAGGAGAGAAATATTGATGCACCTACTATAGTAGGTGTATCAAGAGGAGAGGACGGAATCCCAATGATAGTCTTAAAGAAATGTGCCCCTGAACTCTTATCTGTCCTTTCTAAGCTCTACAACTTCTGCCTCTCTGCTTCCTGCTTTCCTGCCTGTTGGAAATCTTCTTCTGTAGTTCCTATATTCAAAAACTCCGGAGAACCCTCGAACCCCTCAAATTACCGCCCTATCAGCCTTCTTCCGATATTTGGCAAAGTGTTCGAGGCCATTATCAACGCCGAGCTCGTTCAGCACCTCACAGAACACAGACTACTCTCGGACATGCAGTATGGTTTCCGCTTCACTAGGTCTACTGCCGATATGCTAACGACCATCACCGAGTATATATACCAGGCTCTCGACAGGAATGGCGAAGCCCGAACCGTCGCCTTGGATATCTCTAAAGCGTTCTACAGAGTTTGGCATGCTGGCCTTCTATACAAACTGCGGAGCTATGGTATAGCTGGACAATTGTTTGAACTAATCCAGTCATTCCTATCTAACCGCGCATTGAAAGTGGTATAAAACAGACATGCTTCCCAGAGCTACAATACGAACGCGGGTGTCCCTCAAGGCTCTATCCTCGGTCCTACGCTCTTTCTGATCTACATTAATGATCTCCCCGATGCCATAATATCCCATGTAGGTATGTACGCCGATAACACCACAGTTTACTCTCGCCTCGATCAAAAATCTGGTGTGGGCGACAAAGCTAACCTTGCAGCCGAGCTTGGAAAGGACCTCCAATCCGTAGTGGACTGGTGTAAGAAATGGCTCATAAATTGTCATGCTTCTAAAACGAAGCTACTATCAATTAACCATCATAGACAACCACATCTACCTCCCATTAGCATGGAACAGGCTTGCCTCCCAGAGAGTAAAACACTACGCCTCCTTGGTCTCACACTTTCAGCGGACCTCAAGTGGAATGACAATATCGAATCCATTGCTAAATCCGCTGCTATGAAAGTCGGTTCTCTCTGCAGGGCCCGGAGGTTTTTTTGCGTCTGAATCTATCCTGCACATTTATAAATCTACCATCCCCCCGTGCATTGAATACGTTGCTATATCTGGTCGGGTGCCCCTGCTATTCTCCTTGGGCTTCTCGACAAGGTACAGCGAGGGTCTGTAATGTGATCGATACTGACTTGGCAGTCCGCCTGCAGTCTCTCTCTCACCGGCGACGTGGCTTCCCTGTGTCTCTTCTATAAATATTTTCATGGCTTCTGCTCCGAGGAACTTAGATCACTGGTGCCCCCTAGGTTCGAATTTGCACGAGATACTAGATTAGCAACTAGATCCCACCCTTTTACAGTGAAACCGATAAAATGCAACCGCAACTTCTACTCCAACAGTTTCTTTTCTCGTACTTCCCGACTGTGGAATTCCCTTCCACATGACTGCTTCCCCGACGGCTACAATCTCCAGGAGTTTAAATGTAAGGTCAATAGACACCTCCTAAAAAAATAACTCGTTCCATTCGTTCAAACACTCTTCGCATCCTCCAAACTATCTATCACCCCACTTCTGACATTTCCGATATCTAACCACTCTTTCTATTTACCTTCCCCTATGTAGCCCCAAGCGCAATAGTGGCAGTGGAATGCCTTGATTGGGGTGAAACGATTAAAAAAACAAAACATTGCACCTACTATAATAGGTACTATTGCATTAAGACATAAAATAAAAAACACACACCCGCCGCCTTAAGGGTGACAAGAGGGATATATATATATATATATATATATATATATATATATATATATTGATTGATTGATTGATTGATTAATTGATTGTTTGATTACTTAGTTTTTGGTCATAATATAATTAGACCAGTACACAGTTGTATTAAAAAGTGTTCAATAGAATATTGTAGAACCTTTGAATATTCTTCATTTTTAAACAAGTTATTACACGACCTAGGTTTCTACCTTGTGGTGTCTTCAGGCGTTTTGCAATAACTAATTTCATCGTTTTTTTTTTTTGTTTTGTTTTTTTTTTACCTTTTTTTATTTATTTTAAGAACGCTCACGTGACGGGGAATTTTTGAATTCGCAGTTCTTAAAAAAACTGTAAAAAACGTTAAAATTAGTTATTGCAAATCGCCTGAAGACACCACATGGTAAAATCCTAGGTCGCGTAATAACACGTTTACAAATGAATAATATATATATATATATATAACGATTTTTATTATAAGAGAGAGGATTTTATAGTGATGCATATTCAGTTAGTTCAGCTGCATTCAAATGTATTTCTTTTGTATTTATCAATTCAAGCATAAAAATATTTATGTAATTTGAGTACCAATGTTTGCGCAAAAACTAAGCAACTCGAGAATAAATCAAAATCCTGAGTTGTCCATTAAAAAATCGCATACGTAAAATAAATCCATAACTACGCAGAAATTCGAATGTGAAATTATACGGAGCGCATACATTGATATATCAACTGAAGCGCCAATAATTTAGAGACAGCTACTTAATAATGCTTACCTGCCTCCTTTGCCTGGTTACAGAACATGTCAGAGTTTGCAAGCTACAGGAATCGTTAAGTAGGCACATCTAACAAGGTGTTTTAATTCTGTTCTAAACCATGTTGTTTATTAAATTTAAATGTAGGGAATATAGGAAAGACTACGCCATTGCCAACGCGTATAATAGAATTTAAATCTGTCGAACTCCGAGGCCAATAGAAAAGCTAGAAGACTGCCGAATGTACCCGGAATTAGGTTTGGGCTACGCACTTAAAATTAGTAAGGTCCGTTAATTTTCTGCAACAAATCATCATAAAAACTACGAACATAACGTGTACTGTAACTTTATCAGTGTATGTTACTTCTGTCAAGACTGACATCAGTTTCATTAGCGATCGTTGCTAACTGCAAAGAGACACATCTCAAACATTACAGATCCACCTCAGCTTGCACAACAACCTGCTGCCAGGTTGAGACCATAGCCTCACGCAGTCTCCTCAAATAACGAACTCGATCGTCTGTGTGAAAGAACTGGGAACGTGACACTTTTCTACGGTCAAATTGTGATATTCTCTCGTTTAGATAAGCTATAATAACCAATGTAAATAAATGTCAGTCAGTTAAGTGCCATACGTGATACACGCTTGGGCGATCATGTCTCGAAAGAGACATGACTGACTGGGCAGAAGATTATCCCGCAGTAGGTTGTCATTGCTTTCTGCGGTAGACTGGTTGCCGACCAAGGCTATAGAATCCAGTCTGTCCTGTTATTTAACCCATAATTGGAGGGAAGAGACGGATTAATACCTTTGCCAAGGGTATTTGCGCGTAAGCTAATGCAAGGAATTCAACTAGAATTCGAACTCGGCTCTCCTATTTCTCGTTCCAAGCAGATATCCACTGCACCACAACGCAAATAAATGTACACTTGCTAAAAATGCTAGTAAACCTTAGTAAGTTTTCCAGCATGCTATTTTCAAGATTCTTGTAGAGTGAATTGCAGCTTTAAGATATATATATATATATATATATATATATATATATATATATAGTTCATTCAGAAATTAATTTGAACACTCTCAGCTACTGGCATGTGTTTACATTATATATAACACACTAAAGTCCGCTTTCTTTTACCGAGCGCCCATAGCTCAGAGATAAAATCGCCGACTGATGTCAATTCGGTCGGGTTTCAATTCTGGCTAGAAGCTATCGGATGTCTAACCGTAATGATGAGCTGTGGTACAGCAAAATAGCTTTGTCTACGGATGACTTTATATATATAAAGAATTAATAGATTTATTAAACACCAACATTTTTCATTAACGCTTAAAAATAGAGATATCAAAGATAGTCAGTTGAGTGCCTTACGTGATACACGCTTGGACGATCATGTCTCGAAGAGATATGACTGACTGGGCAGAAGATTATCACGCAGTAGGTTGCCATTACTTTTTTCGGTACACTGGTTGCCAGCCAAGGCTATAGAACTCAATTTGCTCTGTTATATAACCCATAACTGAAGAGAAGACACGGATCAATACCTTTCCCAAGGATATTTGCGCGTAAGTGAATGCAATGAATTTAACTGAAATTCGGACTCGGCTCCTTGATTTCTCGTTCCGAGCTGATATCTACTGCACTACAACGCAGATCCATATCATTCGTATTTATGCTTCTTACTATCAAAGATAGTATGAAGTTTCAATAATGTCAGTCGGTAGGTTACTGAGAAAAAAAGGCGTTTAAGGCAAGCAGTCTTTGCAGTAGAGTGCTCGACGTGCTATAGAGCATTAATAGAATTAAATAAGGTAAAAGCTTTGTCACTTAGCTTATTGAGGTTACCTTTAGCATCTCGACTCCAGAGTTTCTAAATGAACCTTGTAATTTTTCGATCCAATTATATATATATATATATATATATATATATATATATATATATACATATATATATATATAAATTAAATAGGATTTATTCAAAGATGTTGTATGTACATTTCGACATGAAATCCCCACAAGGGATAACGCATCACCTCAGAAACGAAAAAAATCCTTTCTGAAACTGGAGAAAAAAATCAGTCTATTTTTCCTTTTTAACTCATAGATAGATTTGCAAAAGAAAAAAAAAAAGAAAAAGAAAGAAGAAGAAAAAGAAAAAGATAAAATAAAATAAACAAGAAAAGAAAAATTGGCATCGTCTGGGTTCGCAAAAAAGGAAAGAGAATTGTAACGTAAATAGAACAGACGGCGTGTTGAATTGATATTAGGTTAAGCAAAAAGGAAAAAAGGTGGGAGGTAAGAGAGATAAAGGAAGGGAGGGAAAAAAAGAAAAGAAAGAAAATTTTTTTTATATATTACAGACGCTCGACATATTCAAAAACCTAACTTCCCAAAAACGTTGAAGTATTAGAAAAAGGCCTTTTACTTAAAAAGGTATATTTATTTTTAAAGGGAAAAAAAGATATAGGATTTAAAATAAATTTTCATAAATATATAGGATTTAAAATAAATTTTCATAAATTTTATATATATATATACAAAAAAAAATTTTTCTTCATCTTGTTTGATATTACGAATGACGCAGTTAACCAAGAGATGCGATGAAACAATAACATTCAAAATGGCGCTCATAAACGTCTGAAATTGTGATCACATGATCACCTAGTGATCACATGTTGCTGTCTAAGTTGTGAAAGGAGTGATAATGATAACAACGGAAAAGAAAGAGAAACTTAGAATCTTTGAGTCCTTTGCGAATTCACTTACGTTCGTGTCCTTGAATCGTCTTAACTAATGAGACTAAAGGTTGTACAGCATGTCACTTGATCGTTTCAAACAGCTAGAAATAACAAAAATATATTTATAATATTTAGGTATTGAGTATTTTTGAAAGTATATAAATAAATGTTCTGAATTCAAAGTAGTATATCAAGAATATACTTGCAGAAAATAATGTCAGATGTATATATTTTGCGTTAAGAAAAACTCAATAATTTCCAACGTTACGTGATTTTTAAAACTGAAACTATAGATGTTTTGTGCTTTTTATGCCTCTTCCTTTGCTGTAGGAACAAAAAGAATATGATTTAATTAACTTTCCATCCCTTAGTATCTTCTTGTTCTTCAGTTCAGATAATCATTTTTCGAGTTAACTCTACTATACTTATCAATTTCCTTTCGCAACGTAATCTAAAATTATAATTTTAATTATCGACCTAAAAAATACAAGTAAGCCAACGGGTTGAGAAATTAACATTCCAAAATAATTCTATTACCAAATGAGGTTAATAATCCTAGAAGATTTACAAACAACATACGTACTGCTTCTGTAGCTGTGGTGGTCTGTCTAGAGCGAAATAGCCCGACGGATGTCATCCCATTTCTAGCTGGGTCTAAAATCAGGTTTGTCCTTCTAAATTGATTACCACTCAAGTCTGGAGGATCCCGTCTCCTCTGATATTTAACCTAGGATGAATAGAGATGGATTTTTGTTTTTTTTTGTTTTTTCAATGATATTTGTGGAAAAGTGAAAGAAACAGAGTATACAGGAACTACAACTCGGCTCGAAAATATCAATTTCGGCGCCGATGTCCGTTAACCTACCTTCTTTGCACTACCGACACATCAAGAAAACAGTTATTCTGTTTAGACCCGTGTATTGAATATTGCTGCCATATCTGGTCGGGTGCCCCTGCTGCTCTCCTTGGGCTTCTTGACAAAATACAAAGGAGGATCTGTAACGTGGTTGATACTGACTTGGCAGACCGGCTGCAGCCGCTCTCTCACCGGCGTGATGTGGCTTCCCTGTGCCTCTTCTACAAGTACTTTCATGGCTACTGCTCCGATGAGCTTAGTTTACTGGTGCCGCCCAAGCACGAATTTACACGAGATACTAGATTAGCAACTAGATCCCACCCTTTTACAGTTAAACAAATAAGATGTAACCGTAAATTCTACTCCAACAGCTTCCTTACTCGCGCTTCCCGCCTGTGGAACTCCCTTCCACAACTCTGCTTTCCCGACAGTTACAATCTCCAGGTGTTTAAATGTAGGGTCAATAGACACCTCCTATCACACTAACTCCCAATTATTCTCAGAACACTCTCATCTACCCAACCATCATTCTCGGTATCCTTACCCGCCTATCACCCACCCTCTGACATTTCCTATACTTAACCATCCTTTCTCCACTCTACGTAGCCCCCTGAGCAGTAGTGGTAGTGACATGCCTTGCTCGGGGTGAAACGCTTATAATAAAAAAAAATACTCATCTACTAACCACTGGACCCTAGCTCTCTCCCCACCCCTGTATAATCTTCCCTTTCTCTCCACCTATGTATCTGTTATCGCACCTGCTTTCTATAGTTCCTTTCTAACTAGTTTGTACTCCTCACTCTTCTAATTAATCTTTTTTACATTTATGTAGCCCCCTGCACATCAGTGGCATTTCCGCCTTGCTTGGGGTGAAATGATTAAAAAAAAAAAATGTTTACACAATATAGATTTTATTAGACAGGTCAGTGTTTTCACAATAAAATTATTGTTTTATCTATTTTCTGCTCAATACTTTGAAGGTTATTCTAAACCAGATTTGGGGGTTGGAGATTATAATGATTTAGTCATGCAAGTCTTAATAATTAACCATAAGTACATTCATACGTTTTCTGAGGCTATTTGCGCGCAAGGGAACATAACGATTATTGAAGGTTATTCTAAACCAGATTTGGGGGTTGGAGATTATAATGATTTAGTCATACAAGTCTTAATAATTAACCATAAGTACATTCATACGTTTTCTGAGGCTATTTGCGCGCAAGGAAACATAACGAACAACAAACGGAATTGAAACTCGTCTCTCCCTTAACAGTTCTAAACTATTATCTATTAGACCACCGGCACATCCAATCTTACAGCACCTGGTATTTTCAAGCGGTCACACATCTAGGCACTGACCGTGCTTGACCTTTCTTAGCTTCGATGATCTTACAGAAACCGATTTTTCAATGTGTTTTGGCCGTAAGCCACAATAAAATTATTATTAACCAACCAATGAAGTTATACAATTTGAAGTATTGGTTTTAATTAAAAACGTTTCTAATAACATTTAATAATAATAAATATAATAATAATAATAATAATAATAATGTAGAGGCTTGTGCATTAAATTCTCAATTATTTTACGTTTTCATATACATTTTAAAGGATTTTCATTTTAAATCTCATTTTACATACAATGTAAATCAGTCAGTTAAATGCCATACGTGAAACACGCTTGGGCGATCATGTCTCGAAAGAGACATGACTGACTGTGCAGAAGATTATCCCGCAATAGGTTGCCATTGATTTCTGCAGTAGACCGGTTGCCAGCCAAGGCTATAGAACCCAATCTGTTCTGTTATTTAACCATAACTGGAAGGAAGAGACGGATTAGTACCTTTCCCAATGATATTTGCGCGTAAGTGAATGCAATGTAGATACGTTGATTTATTCTTACTTACGTACATATATTCAGATATACTAGTATATATATATTATATAAAAAGTATATATATTAAAAGTATATATATTATATACTAGTAGTTTATAGAATATAATAGTCGTATGCATGCGTTTAACTCGTGAGATAGAGATAGCGCCCTGTTTGTTCAAAATTCAGTCCTTTGGTTGTGAGACTGGGGTAACTTCTCCAGAGTGAAGGCTTCAACGACTACACGGGCAATGGGATATGGAAGCTACCTGGCACCGATCTCGGCCGTTCCGACAGGGCATTGATTTGTGGCCGACTTGGCTTTAAGAATTGCCGTGAAGTGGCCAGTGATAACAGTCAACCGGCTTCAGGGTTCCACTCCGGGTTTTCTCTCTGAATTTACTTCCATAGACTTTTCTATGTTTGGATATGGCCTCAAGAGATTTCCTTCTCTTAGAAGGTCTGCTTCCTGGACTGTTGAGCTCCATCTACTTGAAACAGCTGGTTATATGGCAACAGTTTTCCGCCTTCGCTAATTCTCTATCTTGGAGTTTAATTTTGTCAGAGGCTGTTTGAGACGCATTGTATAGACAGTGGCAACTTGTCTCAACTATCACCACTGGCTATAATAACCACTGGAACGTATATAAGGTACGTATACAACATTATATATTACGCGTTTAAGAAGTTTCAAAAATATTCATAATAACTGGAGGGCATCTATATACTGATAAATATACTTTAAACAATACAACTACTCAGACAGTAAAGTGCTAAAGGTTGCCAATCAAGGCTATAATTAGTCTGTTCTGCTATAGCTAGGGGAGAAAAGATGGATTCATACCTTTTCCAAGTGTATTTGCGCTAAAGTGAATGTAACGAAGCCGACTCGAATTTGAACACTACACTCCGATTTCTCATCCCGAGGCAATATACATTACACCACCTGCACATCCACAAAATGAGTATGATAATTATACAGAGTCAGTATTGTTTAACTAAGTGCAATTACAAGTACTAAATTATATGTATTATATTAATATATCATGCATGTTTACTTGACTGACCATGAGAAAAAAGCCAAGGAAACAAATGGATCAGGAAAATAGAAACACTTAAAGATACAATAATTAATACGGGAAAAGCCCCAAAATTAGATGTAAAAGTAAAAGTGTTTCAAGTGAATAGAATTCATTTCTCAAATAGAAATGAATAATTATTTTAGTTCAATTGACGAAACGTAATAATAATAATGATTGTCTTATTCATAAATGACTGGCACTTGTGTGATAATATCATTGACAGAGCAAATCATAATTTTTCATGACATAGGCACTTCGACTTGATGTAATGATTACTCAGCATGACTCGCGTGAACAATTATGACTCAATAGTGAGTTCGACCCACACTAGGTGCGCCATACTTTCGGCCTTGTGTCACCATATAAACTACACTAAGAAGATCATTAAGCACTTCAACATGATGCAATGGTTACCCAGCTTGACTCGCTAGAACAATTATGACTGAGTATTGAGTTCGACCCACACTAGGTGCGCCATACTTTCGGCCTTGTGTCCCATCTAAGCTACACTAAGAAAATCATTAGGCACCTCGGCATGATATAATGGTTACTCAGCCTGACTCGCGATGAAAATCGAGTAGTGAGTTCGATCCACTCTAGGTGCTCCACACTTTCGGCCTTGTGTCACATCTAAGTTACATTTACAAAATCATTTGGGTACATCGTGTAATGGTAAGAAATCTTGCGTCGCTAAAACAATTACCGTTGAGTACTGAGTTCAATCCTCA
This sequence comes from Ascarosepion bandense, assembly GCA_037127315.1. Taxonomy (NCBI): domain Eukaryota; kingdom Metazoa; phylum Mollusca; class Cephalopoda; order Sepiida; family Sepiidae; genus Ascarosepion; species Ascarosepion bandense. The sequence continues at coordinate 661,606 of JBBBDQ010001011.1, forward strand.
CGGGGTGACCTATACTTTTGCGCTTGTGCAACATTTAAACCACGCCTAGAAAATCGCCACCAGTTTTCATGACACTAAAACAAATCGCTCGCATTGCACTCACCGTTCAGTCAGACCAACACAAAGTTGCAGCATATTTGATTTGTGTTTATATTTTTCTCTTATCAATTTAACATATTTCACTTTTCTTAAAGCTTCATTAGAGAATGAGATATGGGGAAATAGAAAAAGAAATTCTGGTATTTTTACTTTTCTGATGTTTGATTTTCATTGGATTAGTCATGTCTCATGTGCATTCAACTTGTTAAACCAATGTAACTATAATTTTCGGCGTTCCATTTTCAAGGAGAGGTATTGTGTTCATGTAAGTGTATAATTATTCTAGTTTGTCTATGTGTGATTGAGATGATATTCGTAAGTGTCTGTGCATGTCTCTTAGACAATATGTTTGTTTTTCGTTTTTCTTTTTTTTTAATCTTGATTTGGAAAATTTTTACATACATGATGTACATATTATTGGTTTTAGATAAACATAGGTCAGATTCTTTAAAAAGTGGTTCAATAAAATTCGGTGATTATACAATATGTTTTTAACGTGAATTTATGAGTTCTAATATTGTTTCCTATTTGTTTTTATCTTATCATTCTGTCGGATTGCGTTCCATCAGTCAGTTAAGTGCCATACGTGATACACGCTTTGAATGATCATGTCTTGAAAGAGACATGACTGACTGGGCAGAAAATTATCCCGCAGTAGTTTGCCATTACTTTCTGCGGTACACTGGTTACCAGCCAAGGCTATAGAACCTAATCTGTCGTATTACTTAACCCATAACTTGAGGAAAGTGACGGATTAATACCTTTACCAATGGTATTTGCGTGTAAGTAAATGCAAGTAATTCAACTGGAATTCGAAATCGACACCCCGATTTGTCGTTCAGTGTCAATATCCACTGCACCACAACGCACATCCATACTTGCGTTCCATACTTGAGCTATATTTGATCCTCATTCATATTGTTCTCTGTATAAAGGTGTCTTGGTGGTTAATGTTGATCTACAAAATTCTCAATAAAGTATAGAATGATTTCTAGATCGAGCGACAAAATACATCAATACATATTTTTAATAATGAAATTTTTCCAATTATATTTTCAAATATGAAGTCTGATCAAAAAGTATATGGACTGTTTCTACGGTAACCTGATACAGCACGCAATAAAAGCGTTTGGCACAAATTGACAGTGAACTCTGTCACGGATGTGTTATAACATTCTTGCTCACTTCCATTGTTTATGGCAATGCTTACATTCAAAGTGTGTAGAATGTAATCATCTCCCCACACCTCAAAGGTTCCATTAATGACGATGACTTATGCGGCCGGATTTGGCTAAGTATAATATTGCCCAGATCTAACAATCACTATATTTCTCAGATATCATTCTTTGTGATATTTTCCACTTCAAAAATCAAATTCCACTTGAAATAAAACAAAATTTTGTCGACGAAATCCAAGTGACTGCAACCAGGCAGTTTCTCAATATTCCAAAAAAGGATTTCCAGGAATGCTTGTATCAATGGAAACGTCACTGGATAAAGTCAGTCAGTTAAGTGCCATACGTGATACACGCTTGTGTGATCATGTCTCGAAAGAGACATGACTGACTGCGCAGAAGATTATCCCGCAGTAGGTTGCCATTGCTTTCTGCGGTAGACTGGTTGCCGACCAAGGCTATAGAACCCAATCTGTTCTATTATTTAACCCATAACTGGAAGGAAGAGACGGATTAATACCTTTCCCAAGGGTATTTGTGCGTAAGTGAATGCAAGGAATTCAACTGGAATTCGAACTTGCCTCCCCAATTTCTCGTTCCGAGCCGATATCCACTGCGCCACAACGCACATCTGGGCAAAATGCATGTATTTAAAAGGGGACTGCTTTGATATGCCTTACAGTTTTCGTCTCGATACTTTTGGAGCCATCTTCTATATAGAGTAAAATGTTTTAAAAGCTTCTTTTATATACCGTGTCGCTTCAGCTCTTGGTCTAACATGGTTCTCCATGGCGTCTTGTGCTTTGAAGCTCCTAGTAACATTTGTTTTTCACTCATAAACCTTGTCCTGCCAACCATTTACTTAAGTTCAATGTAAAATGCGAGCAGCGAATTTGAAAATGTAATGAATCGTTTGAAAATCTTTCAAGTGATCCTATGGAAAATGCCACGTTGATAAACGTTTGTATATATATGGCATCCTAATTAAAAGTAAATAATAATTCTTTACGCAGGAAATACTTTGAGAGAGCTTTGATATCTTGCCATCTAAAAACACACTTTATTAAATCAACAACTTTTATAACCTACTGCTACTACTACAACAAACATTGTTATGAACATTTTTTGACTCTCGCACAAAACGTTCCTAAATCAACGAGAGCACAATCAAAAGGCATACATAAAAACGCCTACTAGACCCCCACACACAAACGAATATATATTATTATACAAATCCCACATAGGTATACTGGAATTATGATACACTTACACTCATGAATTATACACACGAACGCTGTTTGACAAGTTTAGATGCATTTATAATCAATGAAAAACTTAAAAAATAGCCGAATTTTTTCTTTTTATTTATTTTCCTCTCCATATTTCATTTTCTGATGAAGCTTTAATAAAAGTGAAACATGTTAGATGCATAAAAGTTTCTTATTTGTTCTTTTTAACTCGTGAGAAAGATATGAAAGAATTGAAATACATATTTGGACATTAAACGAGTATTCTATTGCAACCCTCGATTCTTGTTAATTTTTATAAAAGCAAACTGGCATATTATTTGCAGCATTATCAATATTGACAAATGTCTCTTCTAGCTCTGGGATCCAACAAACGATCGAGTAGATAATTAGTCTCCATTTCTTATTTTAAGACATTATAAATATAATTTTCACAAAGAAAATGGTCTACTACAGACGGTATATATATATATATATATATATATATATATATATATATATATATATAATTTTTCATTTTTCACAAAATAATTACATTTTCCTAACTTTAGAAATAAAGAAATAAACACTTTCAGAGATTTTATTCATGCAGCGTATGTACGAGGTTTGGTTCCATTAAATATTCTGATTATTCTTATATTTTTCCCATATATGTCGAATATCGTTTCTTATGTCTTTGTCTATGAATGTATCAAATTTGTTTAAAATCGGACCACTGCTTCTATAACCCGATTTTTTCGATTATCGATTTTCAATATTTATCGGGGGTATCTTGACACAAAACCTAGCTAAGAACACTCGTAGACGCTTATAGTACAACTGTTTAAATTTTCAAGAAAATCGGTTCAGCCGTTTCGGAGTCTATAGGTAACGGAAACAGAGAGAGAGAGTGAGACATACACACACACAGACAAAGTTCCATTTATAAATAAGTTTAGATTCTGATTATGCTTATATTTTTCCCAAATATGTCGAGATTACCTTGCAGTTGTAACAGTTCTTTCAGTGATTGATTCATTTTACGGCTTCTCAACTCATTGCAAGTTATTTACTGCTATAAAATATATTTAGAGTGCAAGAATATTTTTTCGGGGATAGTAATGATTTAAGGAGACATTAAATATTCCGAGGAATATTGATTCCCGCCTTAAGTATCATGCATGGTGTACCCTTGGGCGAATAACTGTTTTCGATTCATGATTGTTTTGGCACGGGAATTATCGCATTAGTCTGCCGTTACATTTTGTGGTAGACTAGCTCTAGGACCCAGGCTATCCTGTTATTTAACGCAGAGCTGGAGAAGAAGAGACGAATTAATCCCTTTTTTACCAAGCTTATTTACACGTATGTGAATAAAACGGTATCGACTGAAATCCAAACATGGCTATCTGATTTCTGAAACTGGGCCTTTATTTATCACATTACCAGTACACCATTGTCTTAAAAGTGTTTGCAAAGATTCTAGCGTTGGGGATAACTAATTTATTTCTGGATTTTGTTGATGGAGGGTTGGAAACTAAAAGAATGTTTTTTTTTTTTTGAATGCCAGAATTGCGATCTTTAGTGTCTAAACTTCTGGAGAGTATGCTCGTTTTTAGTGAATGTGAATAGAGAAAACTTCTAAATGTTTTTCAATGTAATGTTTTTCTTCATATATTCAGATATGTTTGAATCTATTTTATAATATATTCAATATGTAGTCAAAACAGAACCAGTGAATAGACTTATAGTTAAGCCTTATTGCACTTTACTATGAATAGACATGTCTGCCAAAAGATGTTACAGTGTATTTTTATATCTCCTCGGTTTTCAAGGGGGATAACTAGGGTGAGTTATTAGTACACAATATTCCATGAAACTGGCTTATTTTTTGTACATCATCGTCTGGATTCTGTATATATTTATCATCATATCAATTTCATGTGCACACAACCTTGATTAAAATTCTTTGTTAAAGATTTTTGTTTATTTTGCTATATTTCAAATAATTTTCCTGGTTCCCGGTAAAACTATTATAGCAGTGTAAAATTATCAGATTTTCATTAGAAAACAGAAAAAATAGAACAAAAGTCAGATTAAAATATATTATTCTACGAATTCTAACGAAATTTGTATAAACGAACAATTACCGTTCAAATACATATATAATTACAAAAGACTGAACTTAGCTCTATCTATTTACATCTAAGGACGTAAAAGGTTCTAGTTCCACTGTCAATATCTAGGGATAGCGGCCAGTTCTCATTTTTAGCACTGGTCAGGTATTTCTCGTCCGTTTCTATTGTGTACAAGTACACCTTACAAAAGACAGGGATTGAACTCACAACCAATATGTCACCAAATTCACAAACCAACATTTTAAACCACTAAGCTGTTGTCCCGTAGAGTTAAAGTCACTTGAGAAAGAGCGGAAAGCACAACAGCCAAAACATTGTGATAATAAAAACAAAGATGAGGATAATAGTCTGAATATAAATAGTGTAAATAATGGTAACATCTCATCCAGAAATCTCAATGGAAATTACAAAAAATGGCGTATAAATTTGGGCGAAAAGCTTATTCTTAGGACTGTGCAAAATAGGATAGCAGTTTATTTGTGATCAAAATTCTCCAACAAAGCAAAATAGTAATTAAATAAGCTTGAAGATCTTTTTCCCGTAGGCATGATATTAAGTAACTTGAAAGTGAGCAAAAATATAATTGTGTTTCTACAAAGAAAAATGAAAGGAAGTTGGCAATATCGTTTTTCAAATACTCCAACTACAAAAATAAAATGACAAGTTTAGTTATAATCGATGGCTTCGGTATACGTCATAAATCATTGACGTTCTAATGACTAGGATTTCTCGTAAAAAAAATTAATCTTAACCTTAATTTTCGTTTCTAGAATCAGTATTTGACCGACTGGTCTTGAATAACCTTGTAATGACTTGTCCTCGTATTTAAAAAAAGAAAACAAAGAAATACGAGAAAACGAAAAACTATTAGGTTGTCCCAAAAGTTCGTAAACACTTGCGAAATGGGTCTATCTGGTCCAGCACAATCAAGATAAGCGATGGGTTCAGAAAGGGCAAGAGACACCATCGGTTCCAAAACAAGATCGATTCGGCAAGAAAGTCATGTTGTGCGTTTGGTGGAACTTTGAAGGAATCGTGCATTTTGAGTTGGTTCCGAATGAACGTGCCATCAGTGCCGAACTTTCCTGTCAGCTACTTGAGCGGGTCTACGAAAAGTTGAAGCAAAAGTACCTGGCTCTGATCAACCGAAAGCGCGCTTTAATGCAGCAGGACAATGCCAAGCCACACACCGCCAGGAAGACCAAAGACAAGTTTGAAGAGCTGGACGGCGTTAAGGTTCTGCCACATCCAGCCTACAATCCTGACTGTGCTCCATCAGATTACGGCCTTTTCCGCTTAATGCAACACTTTCTGAAGGGCAGCCGATTCGACTCGTTTGATGAAGTCGAAAAAGCGTGTCAAGAATTTTTTGATTCGAAGCCGGCTGAATGGTACTTTGACCAGATCCGAAAGCTTGCAGATCGATGGCAGAAAGTCTTGAAAAATGATGGTCTTTATTTTGAGCAATAATTTTTGTTGTTTTTGCGAGTAAAATTTCAATTTTTTGCATGTGTTTACGAACTTTTGAGAGAACCTAATAAATGACGTCAAAGTCAGTTCTCAATAAATTTTTCTTGACACTTGCAAAAAATCAAAGGTGATTGTTTTGTCAAAATTTATGAAATTTACAGTTACATATTTCAAAAACAAAATGCGTCACGCATTGTTCTTCATATAAAAAAATTACATAATGTTTCCACCTAATATATATTTTACTGTTTTTGTAAGGATGTTCTACATCCACGTTATAAGTTCTTTAATTTACACTTTTGATTTTATTTTATTTTTAAATTATAAAAACTTTTGTTGATAACTTTCCTGATACACGTTATATTAGTTTACTTATGCCTAGGCATAGAAGAGCTGAATTCATCACTTCTCCAAGGGTATTTACGCATAAGTGAATATTACGAAATCGACTAGAATTGGAAACTCTGCTTTCTTATTTCCAATTCCAAGCTCTTATCCATTATGCCATCTGGACACCCAAGCTTACAGCACCTGATATTCCCTAGCTTTAACCCATCTAGATACCCACCAAGCTTGATGTTGTTGTTTAACTGCAGGGCTTCTACGAGAACCGGTGTTTTTATGTGATAAGTCCTTAAGCCTTACAGGTTCAAATAATTAGGACATTTTATGCATACACAGGTACGAACGCAAGCATACGCACACACGCACGTGTTCACAAATACAAGTATGTATGCATATAATTCCGTGCTTGTATATTTATGTGTGAGTATGGGGACGAATCTACACTGAAAGACTTGGTTCCTATACCTTTAAATATGAGCTTTGCATTCACACATAAAAATACGAAGGACATAAAGAATTTTTATGCATATATATGCACATGTGAAATCATATAAGTAGAAGTAAATTTACACTACCGGCTATAAACATTAGGCAACCACAGTTCTTTTTTAAAATGATGTATTTCATACTATCTTTTAGTATTTATTGTCATGTGGATAATTGTAAATGAAAATAGAATGGTTCTTTTGTTAATACTGCACAATAATGTGCATCAAGTGAATTTATAAATATTTTATAATTTCCTATATTGCAGATTCATCAATGAAAGAATGAAGAAAATATAGGGTGATTCGGACGAGTACATCTTTGCTTCCTTGCCTTGTAAAATTTTGCAAAGTAATAATAACAAAAGAACAATTTCATTTTTATTTAAAATTGTTCCCTTGGCAATAAATACTAAAAATAGTATGAAATATATCATTTATTTCAAAAAACTGGAGTGGCCTAATAATTATGGCCGGTAGTGTATATATGAATAAACAACGTATTCACCTCCCCCCACCTCTCTCTCTCTCTCTCTCTCTCTCTCTCTCTCTCTCTCTCTCTCTCTCTCTCTCTTCAACACATACACATACACACTCATGTGAGTTGAATATATGGACAAGATTATAGAATAAGTAAAAAACATGTAGGAAAAGTGTCTTTAATCTAACATGTTTCACTGTATTAAGTTTCTTCAAAGATTTATTTAAAAGACACGAATCAGAAATTTAAAGCAAACAAACAAGTGTGTATATTAGCGTGATTTTAAAAAAATTCTAATCATTTCACCCCAAGCAAGGCAGAATTGCCACTGGTTTGCAGGGGGTTACATATGAGATGAGTGATGAAAAAGAGGAATAAGTTACAGGGGAGTCAGAGAATGAGTAAGAAAAGGATGAGAATACAGGTGTGAAGAGAGCTGCATGAGAGTAGAGTGGAAAGGAAGAAGAACATGATACAAGGGTTGTCAGGGAAAGGATGTGAGTCAAGAAAATAGAAGATGGCAAGTGACTTTGCATTTAGATTTTAGAGATTGTAGCTGTCAGGGAAGCACGTATACGGAAGGGAATTCCACAGGTGGGAAGTGCGAGTAAAGAAGCTGAGGATGTAGAAGTTGCTGTTACATTTGATTGGTTGCATTGTAAAAGGGTGGGATCTAGCCGCTAGTCTAGTAGCTCGAGTAAATTCGTGCAAAGAGAGCACCAGGGAGCTAAGCTCATCGGAGTAGTAGCCGTGAAAGTATTCGGCTAAATGAAAGAATTTTAACGCTAAGATTGAAACAAAGTTTTCAAGAACTAAAACAAATTAATGCTTTTTTTATTACTTTTGAACGAATTTTCATCGATTTATGACACAGGAAGGTAGTGTCAGTAAAACATCATAACCCTAATGTACATACAAATTCATGCTTTGATTATACGTTCATTTCTGATCATATCCTTTTACATGTCCAAACCTATTCTTATCTATCTATCTATCTATCTATCTATCTATCTATCTATCTATCTATCTATCTATCTATCCCAGTCTATTCATATCTATCTATCTATCTATCTATCTATCTATCTATCTATCTATCTATCTATCTATCTCAGTCTGTTCATATCTATCTATCTATCTATCTATCTATCTATCTATCTATCTATCTATCTATCTGTCTGTCTATCTGTCTATCTAACTTAGTCTTTTCAGGATCTATCTATCTATCTATCTATCTATCTATCTATCTATCTATCTATCTATCCCAGTCTATTCATATCTATCTATCTATCTATCTATCTATCTATCTATCTATCTATCTATCTATCTATCTGTGTCTTTTTTGTTATCTTTCTTTCTTTCTTTCTTTCTTTCTTTCTTTATTCATATCTACTTATCTCAGACTGTTATCTATCACTCGATCTGATTCCACTCGTACATAACTATCTGGATTCTAATCACCTGATATTGTAAATTTAGATCCAACTTTTTCTTGTAAAACGGAAACATTTTATTGATTTTTTTACTGACGTGTTCTAATAGCAATACTTGTTTTAAATTATCATAATATCTAGTTCACACTCCTTCCGGGTCTTTTAAACAGGATTAGAAGTTTATCCCCTGTTTATCCCTTGTTTCCTGTGTAGGATGGATTTCCGATTGCTTCTGAAATCTACTTCAACTCTACACTTCTAACTATACTTTAATTTACTAGTTAAATCTTAACATCCTCAAGTTAAAAGTTAAGAATGTCTTGCTCTTATAGAACTTTACACAATAATCAGCTACCTTGAGTGGCCTTGAGCCTTATATTGGGTGAGTTTGAGTTTGAGTTTTGTTCAACGGCATATCAACCTCTGTGGGTTATTTAATGTTAAAAAAGGTGGGGTTTTAAGGTTGGTTTTAAGGTATTTTTTAGTGTTCGGGTATAATGAAAAGGTTGATTTAGTCAGATTTTAATGAAAATAGTTTGTTTTTATTCTTTTTTATTTGAGAAAACTGAAAATGTCTTCTACTTTTGTATTCAAAAATGTTCTGCTGAGAATAATTTTTTCTTTCAAAAATGTATTGTTGGTAATATTTTCCCTTCAAAAAAGTATATTTTTTCTATAAAAGTCTATTTTTATGTATATATTTCTATAAAAGCGTATTTTTATACACATTCATAGTGTTTTGACCCCAGTGTGGGGGTTTACCCATAGCTGGGACCCTAACAAATGAAGACCTGGAAACAACAGCAATTAAGAGGTGGTTTCATGCTCCTCACAACCTCTCAATCAGAGGCCTTGGTGCCGAGTGCAGTTTACCGTCATACCCAGGATCATGTATTGGATGAACATTAGCAAAAATTATTTAAGGTTGCAGAACCCCGTCACCAAATTTTGGTCAGATAATGTGATTGAGTTACGTCGCTTTACACATAAAATAGTTAATGAATATCACGAAAAATCGATGTTCCTAATAATCTTTTAATAACAATTTATTTTTCTACTTGGGGAAATTAGTTATTTTGGTTTAAGGCTAAATTTGCATAGATATATGAGTCAGTTATTTTCTTTTTCCCGACAAAGTTATTAGACATTATTTTCTATGTCAGCATTTCATCGATTTATAATTGCTTTTATATTATATTAATCAACATCCGTCCTGCTTTCATTCCTTATCTCCTGTACTTTCTCTCTGTTTTGCTGATGAATTATTTTGTTTCTCTTTTCTTTACCATAAACTGCTGATAATGACTGGCCAGATAGAAGGAAAGAGAGACAGAGGAAGGCAGCGGCAGGGCCTGATCAGGTGGTTGACAGAACGGGGGTTGACAGGAGTAACGGGAGCAAACATACTAGGAGCCACAAGGGATAGGGAGACGTGGAGAATCATGATCGCCTATGTCCTGAAAGGACAGGGCACATAGAAGAAGAACCACATTCTGTTTCATTCCTTTTTTATCTTTCCCCTATGTTATATATATATATATATATATATATAAGTGTCAATATATATATATATATATATATATATATATATATCAATATAAGTGTCTATATATATATATATATCAATATAAGTGTCTATATATATCAATATAAGTGTCTATATATATATATCAATATAAGTGTCTATATATATATATATATCAATATAAGTGTATATATATATATATATATCAATATAAGTGTCTCTCTCTCTCTCTATATATATATATATCAATATAAGTGTCTATATATATATATATATATCAATATAAGTGTCTATATATATATGTATATATATATATCAATATAAGTGTCTATATATATATATATATCAATATAAGTGTTTATATATATATATATATATATATATATATATCAGTATAAGTGTATGTATATATATATATATATATATATTACTCATTTTTCTCCTGATTTATTCCCGATTTCTTTTTATATCTTTTCTCTTTTTTCTACTTCATTATTTTCACTCTCGTTTTTACCACTTCAGTTTCTTTATTTATTTATTTTGCTTTTTTTATTATTTTACTTTTCGGTCATTTTTTTTCTTTCTCTTTATTACTTTCTTTTTTTAATTTGTTTGTATTTCTTTCTCTCTATTAGCTTTTTTTGCATCTTTTTGTTTTACTTTCCATTAACTTTTGTTTGTTTATTTCTTTCTATCTTTCTTTTTATTAATTTGTTCTTTTTTTTGTCTCTTACTGTTTTTAGTTTCAGTCACCTTTTTCATTTTTTCTTTTCTTCCTTTCTTTTTTTTTCTTTCTTTCTTTTATTAGTTTGTTCATTCTTTTTTTTTTTCCGGTTTCTTTTCAGTCGCCTTTCTTTCTTGGTTTCTTTATTTCTGTTTTACTTTTCGTTATTTCTTTCTTTCTTTCCTTTCCAGTGTCATCATTTTTTTCTTTAATCTCCATTAATCCCTTCCCTTCATTTAACTTGGTTCTGATGTCTGCAAATGTCGGACATTTGTTCCAAGTAATTAATATAAATAAACCTTAATTATATCATGCCCATCTCTTGATTGCCAAAAGTTTCTGCGGCCATTTAATAAATTAACAAGTTAACTGCAAATTTCTTGGAATCATAGCAACACGAATCAATCAAAGTCAGTGCTGATTATTACGCACGTCATTCCTGAATCAAGCCGTAAATTCCTATCAGAACAATCATTGGGCCATTTTCGTAATAAAAAAGGTAGCTTAATCCATGTTTCAGTTTTTCTGCTCACACTGTTGTCTTGTCTAAAAACGTGTTTTTTGAAGCTTTATGTTCACAAAATGAAATAATGTTGCAAACGACGACATTGTACAAAATTTATGACGGTGTTTGGAATGACGATAACCGCGTCATAAAGACAGTTAAAAAGTTGAAAAGCAAACGCAGACCTCTAGAGAAAACATCTACAATTTAGTTATTGGGCGATGAAAAGATGATTATTTCTGAAAATGCAAAGTGTTTGTAAATAGGTTTTTATTTTTTTGAAAACAGAAAGTAGGTCTAAATAAGAGTTTGTGTGAACTGCTTTGCATTGTTTAAAATACAAAGATTAAATCATTTTTAGAACAATGTAAACCGAAAAATTGATCATAAAATCAGAAAACTTCAGTCGAAAGAATGTTATGTCTTCCTTTTGACAGCATTTGAATTTATTATTTGAATGTGAATGTTTTTGATTTTTCTCATAAATAATCTCTTTCATTATGGCTATACCAACAAAAAATAATGTTAGAAAGAGAAAGAAAAATATATGTAAAATTAATCGGTGGATGTTACATTGTGAAGCAACCTACACTATTATGTGCATTAAAATACACGTATTATCTTTCTTGTTTACTTTATTTTTATTTATCCACCAAAAATAATAAAAAAAAAAGGGGGAAAATATGGGTAGAAATGATTTCCAGAAAACAGTGAGAAATAATGAATTTTTGTTGCTGGTGTTCTAATATGACTTTGTCGATCCAATACGGATCTTGATTACTGGGTTACTAGATGCTAGAGAATTGGAAAACAATCATTTTATGATCGTGATTAGGATGATAGGATTGCATTTAAATTTATGAAGATCAAACTTGACTAGAAAGTATAAAACAAGACGAGAGTTCCATTAGTGAAAAGTATGAGAAAAGAAACTGTTAGCATCGAAATTATAACTGCATCTGCCCACTTCAATTGTAAATTAATGTGACCTTGTGTTATTAATCTAATACTTCACTTAAAGTCTAGTTACCATATCAAAAAGATCATCCGAACAATTACCATGAAGATATTTATAGAAAAAGCAGAGGAAAGCAACTTTACGGTGGTGGGAGAATATCCGAAGTCGAGACTCCAGGTAAGGACCAATACAAATGGAGATTCGCCTTCAGATTTTATCAAGAATATTTAAATATATAGCAATGTTCGACTTATAGATATTTAAGGTAGATTCAGGAAAAAAATGGTCTAACTCGACATAAGGAACCAAGTTCCTTCGCAAGAGACCTAGCAGTTAATTCAATTTAGTCTTTGAACTACATGTCAGCCGAGAATGTTAACCCAGGAAGGCGCAAAAAGTCGTTCCCTTAGAGGTTCGCACCTAATTTAAATTGTTAAAAACAACAATAAAAAACAGGGAGTCTTCTCAGATATGGAGGTCTACTACAAATAACCACGACATGCTAAACATACGAGTGTATGGGCGCGTACAAAAACGTGCATATATACAGCAAAAACCTGCACAAATGAACAATGTATATAAAAAAAAAACTCGAGAAGTATAAGCAGTGAATTGCTGATACTCCTCACGAGTAGTCGAAGTGATTCGTAGAGGGTTCTTGTATGAAACTCTGGATTCGTGATACTGAATGTAAAATTAATCAGCTAAGTTAAAACATTTTACGTGTATCAATTTTGTACGTCAGAGGAGGAATCGCCGACTGATGCTGATTTGGTCAGATTTCAATCCTGTGTAAAAGCAATCGGATGTCTAACCGTGCTGATGAGCTGTGATACGGCGAAACAGATCTCTCTGCGGATGACTATATATATAGTGTTTATTGTCATCCGCAGACAGATCTGTTTTGCCGTATCACAGCTCATCAGTACGGTTAGACTCCGATTACTTTTTTACCCAGGATTGAAACCCGACCGAAAATGGCGTCAGTCGGCGACTCTACCCCTATAAGGTATAAAACAAGAAAGTATAAAACAAGACGAGAGTTCCATTAGTGAAAAGTATGAGAAAAGAAACTGTTAGCATCGAAATTATAACTGCATCTGCCCACTTCAATTGTAAATTAATGTGACCTTGTTATTAATCTAATACTTCACTTAAAGTCTAGTTACCATATCAAAAAGATCATCCGAACAATTACCATGAAGATATTTATAGAAAAAGCAGAGGAAAGCAACTTTACGGTGGTGGGAGAATATCCGAAGTCGAGACTCCAGGACCAATACAATTGGAGATTCGCCTTCAGATTTTATCAAGAATATTTAAATATATAGCAATGTTCGACTTATAGATATTTAAGGTAGATTCAGGAAAAAAAATGGTCTAACTCGACATAAGGAACCAAGTTCCTTCGCAAGAGACCTAGCAGTTAATTCAATTTAGTCTTTGAACTACATGTCAGCCGAGAATGTTAACCCAGGAAGGCGCAAAAAGTCGTTCCCTTAGTGGTTCGCACTAGCTATGCTGATGGAAGGCAGAAAGATGTCTCTCACATAATTAATAGAGATAAATTTTGTTTTGGCGGTGTTAAAATTAACAAGCTATCACTTGACCTTGTTAATCAGAGACTTGATTTGAGATCAGCCACCACTTTGAACTTATCGATCTGATCAGACTTACTATCGAGACGAGAGTAAATGCTTGAGTTATCAATATATACACCAAGTTGAGCCCAGGATGTAATCTAAACTTATTTATAAATGAAACTTTCTCTGTGTCTATATCCGTTACCTATAGACTCCGAAACGGCTGAACTGATTTTCTTCAAAATGAACACAGTTGTACTATAAGCGTCTGCGAGTGTTCTTAGCTAGATTTTGTGTCGAGGTATCCCCGATAAATATCAAAAATCGATAATCGAAAAAATCGGGTTATAGAAGGAGTGGTTCGATTTTAATCAAATTTGATACACTCATAGACAAATACATAAGAAACGATATTCAGAAGTTTCAAGGTTGCAGTTCTTACAATAGTGCAGAAAAGTTGATATCGATACCAGGAAATCAAAATTTGACTTACATCCATTCATTTTTCTTTCAGTCTACGGTTTCGCTTTAACTGGAAACAACTATTGCTTTTTAGTCTTTCGTGCCAACGTCCAAAGAGTCTGAGCTCCAGGATCATGGATTAGTTTTAAAGCTTTCAATACACCCGAGGAACGCCGGGCTATACTGCTAGTAAAAAATAAGAACAAAATGGCCCAAAAAAATAATTCCTGTGGGCTATAGAAGCTGGACAGGTTGCCGTAATCAATCATTAAAAATATGTCCGCACCAATACCGAAGCGATTCTAATATGCACGTATCCACTGACAGAATATATAAAATTTCACGGTGTTTATTTTGTGAATTCCACTAAACACAGCAATTCGTAATACCGTATTGCTTAATCACTTAAGACATGCCATTTTAGCATGGCAACCATACACATGAGAGATAAAAAGTAGTATATCTCTTTATATAAATTTTGTTTGTAGAGAATATATCGATTTTTTGTTGGAAATTAATGCCGAAAATTCCTGAAATACTCATTTAGAGGAAAATTGTGAATGTTCTCAAAGTCGTCTCTCTTTATAATAAGCATTTATACAACAGCCTTTGTATTGTTTTGATTAAACATTTTCTCCTGGTATCTCTTATCCAGATAATTTTCTCATAAGAACATAAGTAGTTTTTAATCTAACCTTTCTACCTTATCTTCATTACTTCTGATGTAAACAAGTACGACGTGGCGTAGATTTTGAAGACGCTTCGCGAATTAACAGTCATGCCGACAATGTCTACTCAACTAATCACTATTTAATTATTTAAAGCGAAGTTGCAAAGAAGATAACAATTGATGTGGCCTTCTATATGGACTTACAAGCACGTAGATGAATGGCATCATTGCGTCATTTCTATAGTTTAAGGAAGAAGATATAGTATATCTAGCAGAAAGAAAAGGTCAATCCTTTCCTGGTATGATATAAATGGATAGAGTTAGGTATACTGCTCAACTATAACAATTTCTGTGGCCTGATAGTCGAAAAGAGCACTGAATCTGATAGGAGTTCCTCCTCTCAAGTGGACGCAAGAGTGCCGGAGTGCTCCTTTTCTTTTTCGTGAATCTCTATTACTCCTAATCTAAATTGTTAAAAACAACAATAAAAAACAGGGAGTCTTCTCAGATATGGAGGTCTACTACAAATAACCACGACATGCTAAACATACGAGTGTATGGGCGCGTACAAAAACGTGCATATATACAGCAAAAACCTGCACAAATGAACAATGTATATAAAAAAAAACAAACTCGAGAAGTATAAGCAGTGAATTGCTGATACTCCTCACGAGTAGTCGAAGTGATTCGTAGAGGGTTCTTGTATGAAACTCTGGATTCGTGATACTGAATGTAAAATTAATCAGCTAAGTTAAAACATTTTACGTGTATCAATTTTGTACGTCAGAGGAGGAATCGCCGACTGATGCTGATTTGGTCAGATTTCAATCCTGTGTAAAAGCAATCGGATGTCTAACCGTGCTGATGAGCTGTGATACGGCGAAACAGATCTCTCTGCGGATGACTATATATATATATATATATATATATATATATATATATATATATATATAGTGTTTATTGTCATCCGCAGACAGACTCCGATTACTTTTTTACCCAGGATTGAAACCCGACCGAAAATGGCGTCAGTCGGCGACTCTACCCCTTGGCTATGGGCGTTCGGTGGAAGTAGGCAGACATATATATATATATATATGTGTGTGTCTGTGTCTCTGTGTGTGTGTGTGTGTGTGTGTGTGTGTGTGTGTGTGTGTGTGTGTGTGTGCCAGATTAAATAAATTGAAGACATTGCGTCTGCTTATTTTTAATAAAATCAAAAAAAAACTCCATTTTGGATAATTTTCACGTTCTAATGAACGCTAAACAATTTGTCAAACGTTACATTTGAAGCAAGAAGAAAATTTACAGTAATTTTTAACAACACAGTTTTGCGGTTATTTTTTGTTACCCCAACTCACACCCCGGAAGATGATTTCAGAAAGAGATTGAAAATACCTGGGAACATCGAAAAATTAATAATAAAATCATCTGTCAAAGTTCATTTCTTACCTTTTTTTTTTTTTTAAATCACATCACCCCAAGCAAGGTGGTAAGGCCACTGATGTGCAGGGGGCTACGTAAGAGTGAATAGATTGGAAAAGAGAAAGCCAGAAACCACATCCTAAACAAGGAACAAGGGATGAGCCTCTACACCTGTTCAATAGACGTGGGTGGAGTGTGAACCGGGCGATAGTTCAGTCTATCTACTCCAATTACATCTTTCAATTATAATATCTATAAAACCGAAAATCGTAAAAAAGACAAAACGAAAATAGCAAAAAAAAACACACACACAAAAGGTACAAGAGAAAAAGAAGTTGATATGCTATGATAAAAAGCGCAACGGTAATTATTTGCGACATTAGATTAGAAAGAATCAGTAGACATTTTGAAGAGTGTCATGTACATTTTCTGACGGCTTTTGTGTCTGTGTATTCTGATTTGCTTTCGTCAAAATAAACCAGCGCAATATACGAAAGGATAAGTCAAATTGTCAGAACATGAGAACACGCTTAAAAATAAGAAACATAAGAATCTAAACTTATTTATAAATGGAACTTTGTCTGTGTGTCCGTTACCTATAGACTCCGAAAAGGCTGAACCAATTTTCTTGAAAATTTACACAGTTGTACTAAAAGCGTCTGCGAGTGTTCTTAGCTAGGTTTTGTGTTTAGGTACCCCCGATGAAAATCGATAATCGAAAAAATCAGGTTATAGAAGGAGTGGTCCGATTTTAATCAAATTTGATACACTCATAGACAAAGACATAAGAAACGATATTCAGAAGTTTCAAGGTTGCAGTTTTTACAGTTGTGCAGAAAATCGATAATATATATATAAAAGGAAAGATGTTTGTGTGTGTGTCTGTTTATTTGTCAGTATGTCCTGTATACAAATCCACAATTTTTAACCGATTCTCACCAAACTTCACACAAATATTATTTAGGCTGAGTCTGAGCTCCAGGACCATGGATTAGTTTTAAAGCTTTCATTACACCCGAGCAACGCCGGGCTATACTGCTAGTATACAAATAATTTTAAATACTGACTTGGATAGAGAAGAGAAGACGAGAAAGCAGAACGGAATGGTAACGCATATTTATGTCATGCAGAAAGTTAAGGTGTTTTTTAAGAACCAAAGGAAAAGTTGGAAGGAAATAATGTTATAAAATATCTAAAAAATTATAATTAATCTAGGTAAATAAATATTTTTATTTATAAAAACTGTTTAGACTAAGTTTAAACCGATTTAAACTTTAATTATTATGCTTATTTTTATTCTTATCTTGAAATCTTAACATCTGTTTGCGTATATAGTTTTGACCAATGAAGATAAAACTTGTTTTTCTTCTGTCTGGTCTTGATGAAACTTTAGGTCCTTAAGGATGATTCGGAAATTCCATAGTTGTTGTTTTATGATTAAAATGATTCATGAAGAGAGAAAGTGTGTGTATTTGCGTTTCAGTGTATTTTGGTGTATTTGTAAGTACGTAGGTAAAGTAAAGCACCTGCTGTAGAGCTATGTAAGCTAGTTTTGCAGAACAATGGTATGATAAAATAATCTACCCTTATAGGGTTGCTGCACTGTATAAAATTAAACTAAAATTAGTAATTTATATCATACTATAAAACACAAAGTGATATCGGCTACGCAGTCTGATATCCTATACTTAGTAAAAATTATTAAAAAGAGATTTAAAAGGCAGAATTCATTCTTACATACGACAATGGAATTCATTTTATCGATAGAATTCCAATACTGTTCATATAGAAAATATTGCTAAATTCAACTACAAAATTAAATATTCTATTACTTTTGGTGGTGCAAATAAACTAGTATATGCCTAAAAATACCTCAATTAATCCATATAATCCTTCTTTTTCTTTTAAAAGCTTGTTTTGTTGTATCGATATGCCAACAATAGCAATAACAATAACAAGCGTTTAATTGGAGAAGAGTTTGTAGCGAAATTCTTACTTGCATGCTATATAATCTGTTTTAATCATTTCATCCCATGCAAGGCAGTAAAGTCATTAAAACAACAGAGCTACTGTGTGAGAAAGAAAATAAGAATAAGAATAAGAATAAGAATAAGAATAAGAATAAGAAAAAAGAAGCAGAGTGAGAATAATAAAAGAAGCGAAATCAAGAAGACGGTAGATAACGATTGACATTGCAACTGAATTTTTGAAGATCAAAGTAGTCTGGAAAGTAAGAAGCCGGAAGAAAATTCCAGAAGCAAGAAGCGCGAAAAAAAAAAAGAAACTGTTAGCAGAGAACTTACGGTTACATATAGCAAATTCAACTGTGAATTGATGAGTCCTATCCGCTAATCTCGTACTGTGTTTAAATTTATAGAATCCAAGTAACATCCGAATAGTTACCATGAAAGTATTCATAAAAAAGGCACAGGGGAGCTCCATTACAGCGTGGGAAAGTGACTGAAATTGAGATCCCAGGACCAATAATATGGCTGATTGTTCTTTGGATTTTATAAAGAATCTTTAAACACACAGCAGGAGCATCGGATCATATATGGCAGCGATATTCTAAGTGTTGTGGATCCCGGTAATGGGGTTCGCACAAATAAATGAACAACGTCCCGTAATTGAAAGAGAAAATAAGTGTATTAACGTAAGGATACAGACTTGAATAAAGATTAGTATCACGCTTGTATCACGTATGGCACTTAACTGACTGACTCATTTTTGTCCTGTCGTAATACATCTACAATTAAAATCACGGGCAAATAATGATTCTTAAATACCCTTCGTTTCCAATATTAGGGAGATCAGAAAAACGGCTATTTATACAAATAGTAGCCACAATTCAGGTTGTTCAGGTTGTGGCCTCCAATAACAAATCCTGGCGTGTCATCTAGGGTCCTCAAAATATTCTCGCTGTATAGGTTGAACAACCTGAACAACATAAGATATGCGGACGATACAGTGCTGATTGCGGACACGGAAAGGAAACTGCAAGATCTCATACAGAAAATAGCAGTGGAGAGTGACAAGAAGGGACTACAAATAAACTTTAAGAAAACTGAGTGCATGGTCATCAGCAAAAGATACAACCCAAAATGCCAAATACAGGTGGAGGATAACAGAATCAAACAAGTCCAAGAATTTAAGTACCTAGGAAGTGTTCTAACAGGAGATGAAAAGTGCGACACGGAGATCCGAAGGCAAATTGGCATGGCAAAGGACGCGTTCCAGAAGATGAGCAAAATACTAACACACAGGAAAATCTCAATAGAAACGAAGAAAAGAGTGCTAGACTGCTACGTGATGTCAGTTCCTCAATACGGCTGTGAATGCTGGACAATATCATCGAAAATGAGGACAAAACTGGAAGCGGCCGAAATGTGGTTCTACAGAAGGATGCTACGGATATCGTGGACTGAGCATACAAGCAACGACGAGGTGTTAGAAAGAATGGCAACAAAAAGGAAATTGATGCTGAGCATCAGGAAGAGACAACTAAAGTTCCTGGGACATGCAATGAGGAAGGAGAGCCTGGAGAACCTGATACTGACTGGACAGATAGAAGGAAGGAGAGACAGAGGAAGGCAGCGGATAACATATTTGCAGGGTCTGATCAGGTGGATGACGAAACGGGGGTTGCCAGGAGCAACAGGAACAAACATACTAAGAGCCACAAGGGATAGGGAGACGTGGAGATCCATGATCGCCTACGTCCTGAAGGGACAGGGCACATAGAGGAAGAAGAAGTCCAGAAATACGGGTTAGTAAAAGTATATGTACAAGTCTTTGGAATTGAAGCCGTAGTAAATTGAGAATGACCGCATCGGAAGCTGTCGGGTACTGCGTAATAATCTCTCGATGAGTGGAGCACAGAGCTACTAGAACTACTGGCAGTATTCTTTAGTCTCGCTTCTATAGCAGTAGTATAAGTATACTCTGGACAAGTCCATCTTTATGAAAAAGGGAGAACCCCACAACACTAAGCATAGACAAATTGTGGACTTCAAAATATGTAAGTTAGATTCAATAGAGAAAAAGTGTATAGCACGACACAATGAACAACTTTCTGGGCAGCAGACATAGCAATAAATTCACTATAATCTTTTTCCCCTTTATGTTAGCCAGAAATTTAAACCTGAAAAAGTGCAATGAGTCACTCTCATGGGGGTCAGTATCAGCCATAGAGTCACTCTCATGGGGGTCAGTATCAGCCATAGAGTCACTCTCATGGGGGTCAGTATCAGCCATAATGATAGAAGACAGGAAGAGATCTTTCAGGTCATTGATAGAGAGCAGATTCGTTTCGGAAGTGTTAAAAAGCCATCAATTGCCTCAATTTCTTGCTTTCCTGACGGCTACAACCTCCAGAAATTTAAATGCAAAGTCAATACTCATCTACTAAACACTGGACTCTAGCTCTCTCCCCACCCCTGTATAACTCTCCCTTTCTCTCCACCTATGTATCTGTCATCGCACCTGCTTTCTCAGCTTTCTATTGTTCCTTTCTAACTAGTTTGTACTCCTCACTCTTTTCTAATTAATCTTTTTACATTTATGTAGCCCCCTGCACATCAGTGGCGTTTCCGCCTTGCTTGGGGTGAAATGATAAAAAAAAAAATTATCAACTGACTGTTGGCTATTTTTGAGATCAGATGCTAAGTCGACCTTATCGAACTGAGCAGACTTACTATCGAGACAGGATTAAATGGTTGTCATCAGCATAGATATTAAGTTGAAAACTAGTGTCAATAGGAAGGTAATTGATTATAATTAAAAACAAAACAGATACAAGTATAGAACCCTGGGGGAAAATTAAAAGAGTAGCCGTTCAGGATAACTTACATTTTGAGATTTGATACGCAAGACTGAATCAGTTCAAAAGTTACATACTGATCGTCAAGGGAGGCAAATCATTAACACTTGCTAGTTTAGCATTGTACCTTCTTTTTCCTCTACTTTTGTGGCCTTATGCCAGACTAAATTATCCTTAGTAACTGAAGAAAGCTTCCTGGATAGAACAGATATTTCCTGGCAGCGGTTCGCTTCACATTTCCGTGACATCTTTCCACCACCCAATTTCCTAATGAGACAGATGCACGTCAAAAGCGCGGACGATCCCCTCATTATTTCAAGGAAGCTTTGAAGTTTATATTACAGAACGCTATGTCGTTGTCAGAAAGGATTTACGACCGTTCTTTATATATATATATATATATATATATATATATATATATATATATATCCCACTAACAACAATAAGGCAAAGAAAAGTAGATTTAGAAAGAAAAAGTAAGCGTTCCAAGAAAATACGAAAAAGGACAACTGAAAATGACCAAACAAAGAATATAAGTCATAGAAACCAATTTTATTATTCAAACATTCCTCTCCAAGTCTTTATTTGCATTCACTGTCTTCAGCACTTCGGTTCTTTCATAATAAAATTAATGGTAATTGTTTTATTTAAATCTAAACTTATTTATTGAACTTTGTCTGTGTGTGTGTGTGTGTGTGTGTGTGTGTGTGTGTGTGTGTGTGTGTGTGTGTGTGTCCGTTACCTATAGACTCCGAAACGGCTGAACCGATTTTCTTGAAAATTTACACAGTTGTACTATAAGCGTCTGCAAGTGTTCTTAGCTAGGTTTTGTCTCGAGGTACCCCCGATAAGTATCGATAATCGAAAAAATCGGGTTATAGAAGAAGTGGTCCGATTTTAATCAAATTTCATACACTCATATAAAAAGACATAAGAAACGATATTCAGAAATTTCAAGGTTGCACTTCTTACAATTGTGCAGAAAAATCGATAATATATATATAAAAAAGCTTTCATTACACCCGAGCAACGCCGGGCTATACTGCTAGTTTCTTATAAAAAACATGTACATTTTTAACCTGCACTTTTAGTTTTGGTTTTGTTTTTTTGTTTTTTACACTAGTTTAAAAGTTCACTATTTCGACACAGCTAGTGCTACCGCCACCCCAGGTCCGGCCAGACCTAGGAACAACAGTAACTAAGAGGTGATTTCACGCTCCTCAAAACCTTCTGATCAGCGGTTTTCCTGCCAGATGTAGTTTTTTTTTTTTTCATACCCAGGACTATCGGGAAAGCATGCTGGTTCTTTAATGCAGTTACTCTTTTAACCTTTCCAAGTAACATACGACAGGTTGTACAAGGTTGCCTAGTACCTGTACCAGAGAGTAATCATTGATATTTACCTTTAGGGCGAGGTGGATTCATGCCTTTTCTAAAGATAGTAACGCGATGGGAGCAAAAACTACTTCAGTTGTATTTCGAACTCGGCTCGAACAGAGGAACAATACATACGATTATGCACATGCCATGCGCAGACGCATGCCCCCCCCCCACACACACATGTCTATGTTTCCTGATTTAAAGTTTTGCTTACATACAGAGTTGTTAGGTTTCATTTTAAGAGCGGAGTCACCGATATTAGCTGCCCAACGAATTACCCGATTATTTATTCCCGAAAGTAAATAAAAAAAAATGACCCTTAAAAAATACAAAATAACAAAGATCTACTTTTTATGAAGTTGATATGATTTTCAATTTCACTTTTTTTGTCCTAAACGTTTTAAATTTCAGCGGAATTTCAACTTTTTTCAATGGTATTATATTTTTACTGGCCAGAATCTCACTTATAATTCTACTTGTGCCTCCTTTTGTTAGTTAGTATCTTAGTTCGTACAACCGTTACGCCTTGCCACTGCTTCATAAATAATGCACTATTTCGTTTTGAAATGGAAATGATATATCGGAGAAAATTAAAGAAAGAAAAAATGTAAAGAAATAAAGAAGGGAAGAATAGAAGATAGAAGCCCTTAACGTCTCTTTCAGTGAAACAAAAAAGTTGTTAATTTCTAAACTTTTCTCTTGTTTTCGTTTTTTGTTTTGCTTTTTTGTACACTCTTACTTCTTAAAATTACGACCATTCATATTTATGATGGTTATTGCAATATTATAGTAAGTTGTTAAACTCAAACATTTAACTACGTGGGGAATTTCTACGGATATTTTATTGTTGTAGAACTCGCCATGAATATATTCCGTTATTAACTGAAGTATTAAGATTCATGGGAAATTTAAAATAGAAAAAAATCGTAACATTTTCAGGAGTATTTCAAGTACACATAATTTGTAGCTTATATTTTGAATTTTTAACTAATTCCACTTTTAGTCATTGCTGTAAATGATCCGCCTTTCGGCCACATTACGTTGAAACACCAAGCCTAGTCAGTATGGGTGACCACTTGTGAATAACAGGTGTTCTAAGCTTCGATGTGCGCGGGGTGTAATGAATAATAGCTAAAAATTGTTAATCGGAGAGGAGTTATAATTCCATTTGGGTTCGTTAACTTACGCGAGAATACTATTAGGAAAGATATGAATCCACCTCTTCTCTCTACAGCTATGGATTAACAATGGCTTGAATTAATAAATTCTTATTATCTTCAAAAAGTTCTTATAATCTAAAAATATTTTCTTGCTTTAAATAACCTGCAAAGGGTTGATAAGCCGTAGAAAATGAATCAATTAATGTAAAAATGTATATTTATTATTTGTTATGATGCCCTATCTATAGGAATGGACTCTTCCTCCGTCAAATTCTCAACCTGAATGACTTCCGGGGACGCAACTGTGAGACAGTCGTGAGGCAGTCTAAGGACAGTCAAGACGCAGCGTAACACTACCGTTCGGACTTACACTTCTATCTACTGATTACTAACACTTAATATTGTATATACATTCTGTCATTTTAATACACTGTTTGGACCTAACTTCTTGTTTCCGTGTCTTTCTTCCTGGACCAAACAGGTCACCACAACTTGGTAACGAAGATTTCGTCACAACATAATTATTATTATTATTATTATTATTATTATTATTATTATTATTATTATTCTATGTACCACAGCCTTTTGAGACGTAGGCGATCATGGCTCTCCAGAATTTACTGTCTTTTGTAACTGTTTGTAAATTAGCATTTTTTCCTATCTCTCCTAGTCCTTGGCCGGGCAATCATACATCAAAGTGTTGTAATGGACAGTTCTTAACGATTAAAAAATGATTTAATAAGTTTCATATCTGTACGACAACGAACCAGAATATGTTTCACATTGACGTAATATCAGCGTATCCAAGCGTATCCAAGACTATCATTACGTTCACTGCATTCTTCACCGTCTACGAATCATCTTAAACCACTGTCCGATTTCTCCACAAAATAAGAAAATTCAGAATAGTTTCTCCAAGTTAATTACTTATCCAATTTATTTGCTTATCCGCTGTTTCAAAACGGGAATATATATTAGAAATCATATTTATTAGGTCGAAAAGAAAATAGAATGAGATTTCTCAGTTGTGTCAACGGACTTGCGCATTTTATTTCATTTTTATGTCGACAACTTGTAAAGATATTTATTGTTTTCCATGGCTGTGTCCAAACGGATTTGTTTGTTGTTTAGTTGGTATCATGTTACTGTTTAGCGTATAGCTTTTGGGTTACAAAAATAAAAAGTTTCACTAACTTCTCGAAAGAATGACACCACACTCATAAAATACTGAGGTCGAGGATTTATTAAATCATAAAACAATTTAACTTTCTGTTGACATGAGTATTTCTCCGTTCTCAAGTGGGTGGTATTTATTGTACCTGTGAAACACACACACACACGCACACACACACACAGATATATATATATATATATATATATATATATATATATATATATATATATCTTAATAAGAACAAAGTATCATCGTCATTATTTTTTAATCTTTTTTAGAACGTTTCAAATTTTGCTTAAAAATTTATTTTTTTAGTCACCTGTTGGAGCATCATTTTGCGGAAATTTTGAAATTCTTGCAAAAATCAGATAATTGTCGGATTTTAATGAAACATTCAGGACATATGCACAAATTAATTTAATTATTTAAGAAATGTTCTTGTTAGAAAACCTTGGTAAAAATACTTTTAACTTCTGTCACCCCTCCCCACTTATTTAATTTTATGAAATTTTAATAAATCAAAAAGCTTGATGTCAATATAAGTTATAAAAATAAATCCTTGGTGGATTTAAATCATCAATCTCTTTTTGTAAAACTACAAATTGGTACTGAAACATAAAATAAAAATTCAATAAAATTAAGACATCTTTTAATGGGTTTTTAATTACTTTCGTGAATAAAATATATTATGAACTTTTTATGAGTCTTAAAAAGATTTGTTTTCAATCGTTTCACCCCAAGCAAAGCAGTACTGCCACTGGTGCGCAAGGGGCTAACATAAGAGGAGAGTGAAGGGTTACATAAGAGAAGGGCGAAGAGAAAGAGGAACCAGTTACAGGTGTCAGAGAATGGGCAAGAGAAGAATGGAATACTGATGCGAAGAGAGTTGCATGAGAATAGAGTGAAAAGGGAGAACAAGATACAGATGGTGTTAAAAAAAGAATAAGAGAAGAGGGAGGGTCAGGGGATAAAGGATGGCAATTGACGTTGCATTTAAACTCTTAGCGAATATAGCTATCAAGGAATCAAGTATACGGTAGGGATTTTCACAGGCAGAAAGTGCGAGAAAAGTAGCTGTGGAGTAGAAGTGAAAACTGCGTTTGGTTGTTTTGACTGTAAAAGGGTGGGATCTTGTTTCCAGTCTGGTTGCTCGAGTAAATTTTTGTAGAAGAGGCACCAGGGCATTAAGCGCGTCGGAGCAGAAGCGATGAAAATATTTGTAGAAGAGGCAGAGGCGAGCCACATACAGTCGGTGAGAAAATGGGTGGAGTCGAGCAACCAAGTCGGGATCGATTATATTGCAGATTCTCTTATGGATTCTGTTGAGAATCCCAGATGAACAGCAGAGTCCCCTGACGAGGTATGACAACAGTATTCAATGCATGGGCGGATATATGTGCATGATGGAATCAAGAGAGAAAAGCTTCCTGATCCGACACAGTGACCTAACCTTCCTAGCTGTAGCTAATGATTCAATGTAGTCGTTTCACTTGAGGTCAGCAGAGAGAGTAAGGCGCAGTGTATTGCTTTCAGGCAGGAAAGCTTGATCCATGCTGATGGGTGAGGGAGGAGAGACTGTCTATAGTGGTTGACATTAAAGTTTACGAATCATTTTTTTATCCCAGTCCACCACAGATTAGTGGTCCTTCGCAAGATCAGCAGTAAAGTTCTTATTGTCCGCCTTGGCAAATTTCTTACTGAGGCCTGAATAAATGGCGGTGTTGTCAGCGTAAATGCCTACTTGGGATTTGGTCGCATCAGGAACATCGTTTATGAAAATCAGAAAGAGCGTCGGGCCTAGGATGGAGCCCTAGGGGAACACCCGAGTTCGTGTGATAGAATCTGGAATCATGTCTTTTCAAGATCTTCATTATGCGATTTGATAGAAACGATTGGATCAAACCAAGCAAGCGTCCAGTATTACCACAACCCTGTAGCTTGCGCAGAACGCCGACGTGTCAGACCCTATCAAACGCTTTGAAGATATCCTGGGAAACAACTCGAGATTCGCCGTTCTAATCGAGGGCCAGGTATATGTACTCGGTGATGGTCGTTAACATATTAAGGAATAATGAATTTTTTCATTTTCTTTTAATTTTAATTATAATAATTCATAAATTTTTATATCTTTTAAAAGTCTTTTCCAGATCAGGTGATATTGTTATCAAGTAAAAACTATATCAACTAATCATAAATAGAAAAACTCATTACAATTTAGTGACCACCAAAACTTTAAAAAGAATTTTGAATTTTTATGTGTATGAACGTGCCGACTTTTTTTAAAATACGGACTGCCATACACAACATTATTAGAAAATAAGAGCGATAACTACAGTAAATTTAATGTTACAGTACATAAAAATAAAACATTAGATTATGTAGAATATTTTCCTAAATTCTAACGATCACTGAGTATATAAAAAAAGGGTGCTCCCTTCATATTTCTCAAGTCATTTTTACAGATATATCCACCATAGAACAAAATTAAATTTCTATCTGTCAGTCAACATGTCAAAATCTTAAATAAACAGTTCCTGCGGTGTGAAAATGCATTTCTGCGATATTTTAAAGTAAAAATAAGTAATATTGTTTAAAATCGGATTAAAGTTTAAATCAACTAATATACCGAATATTCAGAAAGCATATTTTATTTTTGAAAGATTTTTTTTTAATAAACAGTATTATATCGTGATGACAAATTACTAAAAAAAACGCTAATCAACTATGTCATCAATTTCAAAATGAAGCCTGCTTCCAGGCAATTCAAATTAGTTTTGAAATATAGAAAAAGTATATATATAGTCATCCGCAGACAGATCTGTTTCGCAGCTCATCAGTATGGTTAGACATCCGGTTGCTTTTAACCCGGGATTGAAGCCTGATCGAATTGGTGTCAGTCGGCGATTCTACCTCTGAGCTATGTATGGGCACTTGGTAGAAGGAGGCAGTTAGCGTATGATGTATCATACGCCAATAGCCAGAGTGTTCTAATTCATTACTGAATGAGCGATTGGGCATGAAACTTTTTTATTTAAAGTGGCAAATTATTTGCATTGATCTATCAACGCTCTATCTCCAGGTTGATATCGAATGCTTAGCGATAAACAAACTGTTTGCCAAAATAGCTTTTATGTGTAAAACTACTGAAAAAACAACAGTCTTGGTGCTAAACATTATCACAACTCAATAATATATATATAATAAATACGAAAATCTAAAATTAGAGCTAATAAAGGAGGAGTATAATGTAAGTGTTAGAGTAGTGGAAATTGGAGCAAGGGGTTTCGTTGCAGCCACTCTGTACCAATTTCTGGGTCAAATTGGATCAAAGGGAGTAATAGGACCAAAAGTATGAAACGCCTAATAGAAATCACTGAAAATAGTTCTATGTGGATATGGAAGAAAAGAAATATTCCGTGGAGTGTTTCAGCGAACATGACGGCATGACATGGTTGATCGTGAGTGCGTAATGAGGTTCACGTTGCATTCTCGGAACGCAAGGTTTGCCGTTTCTCATTTTTCGTAAAGTAATTTCGCCGTTAGACATTTGAACAAGTATAACTACACATGTATTTTGTTATAATGGGGCCTTACATCAGTGAAGGGGGCCGGTGTGCAAGTCAAACCGTTGAGAGGAAGGCCCCGAAACGGTGCACATTCTCTCCTGATGACCCCAATTAAAATATAAACTCAAAAGGACAAAAGTTCAATGAAGTTATATGCCGTAGAGAAGTTCGATGGAATTGTTATTGGTAAGAGGAGCATTTTATATTCAGCTCGCTTTAAGTGAGTGTCAATTACTTTCCAGTAATTTCCTTCTTCAAACTCATGGCTCGTCCGTTGGCTTTCAGGAATAGACTGAATGGCGTTTAGGAACAGACTAGCAGACACCTGGAAAGACAGGGGACGCTGGGAAAGACCAGATGATCTCACCGGATCAGCAACCCAGAGTTCATTAAACAAGCGCTACAAAGGAAACTAAAAGGAAATACCCTCAGGATTCACCGAAAGGGAGGGAGGATGATGGATCCAAACAGATTAATCGGCAATGATCCCGGACCAAAAAACAATCTATGAATTTAGAAAAGTGTACGGACTTCCCATGTGTTTGCGGTCGGAAATTCAGGTCCCAAAAGGGAGCGAAGATTCACCTTACAAAAATGGGTTGTGCTTCCCTGAAAATGGTTCAGGAGCAGCGCTCTGTCAATGCAGATAAGACGTCGGAAAACCAAGGCCAGGATGCATACCACAGTGCTGAGGATATCCAAGCTGTTGAATTAAAGGACGGGATGCAACTCAAACTGCCAAGAATCAAATTTCCACCAGCGTCCGACTCGGAAGCGTGGTGTATGCTAGACAACATCATTAGCAAATCATTACGTAAAGAACTGAGAAGAAAGAATTATCAAGAACATTTAAACAAAAGTAGTAAAATAATCTACAAGGTTTGTAAGGAAGTCTACGGCGTGAAAGAGGAAAATGATAAGCCACCACCCAAAAAGAACAGACGTCAAAGGTTAATGCAGGATTTGAGAAATAAAAAAAGAAATCTAAAACGGCAAATCCGTTTCGCAAATTTTAACGAGAAAGAAGGTTTGCTTAAAATCTGGCAGGACCTTAAAGAGAAACATAACGCTCTTAGCAGAGCGGAAAATCTAAGGAAGAGACGAGTGGAACGGAGGAAAGATCAAGAGCGTTTCTTCCAGGAACCTTACAAATATGCAAGGAACATATTTGATAAACCAAGATCAGGTATGCTTAAAATAGAGAAAAGTATTTTAGAGGAGCATTTAAGAGATATGTACTCTGATCCTAAATGACATATTCCTCTACATCATAATAACAATTTATTTTGGCCAGCCATTTCTAAAGCGAAGTTCGACATGAAACCACCCACACGTGAAGAAATAAAGTGCATAATCAACAGAAGTAGGAATAAATCTACACCTGGCCCTAACGGAATACCATTCCTTCTATACAAAAAATGTCCTACACTTAAATGGTTACATATTAACTTAAAGTTAGCATGGAAAAATTACCATATCAGCCAACAATGGATGATAGCTGATGGAGTGTACATACCCAAAGAAAAGAATTCCAAGGACATCAGTCAATTTCGGCCAATT
This sequence comes from Ascarosepion bandense, assembly GCA_037127315.1. Lineage (NCBI taxonomy): Eukaryota > Metazoa > Mollusca > Cephalopoda > Sepiida > Sepiidae > Ascarosepion > Ascarosepion bandense. The sequence goes on from JBBBDQ010001011.1 coordinate 691,963, forward strand.
TCGCTTCTCAATGTAGAAGGAAAGATATTTTTCGCAGTTTTGGCATCCAGGTTGACCAAATACTTTCTTGATAACGAGTATATCGAGACCTCAGTACAGAAGGGTGGTGTTCCAGGAATAACTGGTTGCTTAGAGCATGGAAACATGATCTGGGAGGCCATTCAAAAAGCAAAGAGTAAAAGAAAAGATTTGGATGTCATTTGGTTGGACTTTCGCTAGTGCCTACGGATCAGTACCTCACCAAATGATACATTTATCACTACAAATGTACCATATTCCTGAGAAAATATCTAAGATGATAGGAACTTATTTTGATGGTTTCCTCATGCGTTTCACTACAAAAGACTTTACGACTAAGTGGAATAGACTTAAGGTTGGAATTGCAATGGGATGTACAGTATCACCAATACTTTTCGTTCTAGCAATGCAACTGATTCTCAAAGCGATAAACAAGGCCGATGTTGTTGAGCTTGGTGGAGAGTGTCAAATGCCACCAGTGAAGGCGTTCATGGATGACACTACAATCCTCTCATCCAAAGTAGATTCAACTCACAAGATATTAAGTTTGATAGACGATCTAATAAGGTGGTGTAGAATGAAATTTAAACCAAACAAGTCCAGAAGTCTTTCTCTTAGGAAAGGAAAATTGAATAAAACATGAATTTTGCAGTAGGTGGTCAAAGAATCCCTACTGTATTAGAAAAAGCAGTAAAAAGTTTAGGTCGGTGGTACGATCAATCGTTAAAAGATACCAACCAAGTAAAAGAAACATCCAGATCATTGCAAGAAGATCTCCATAAGATAGATCTTTGTCCTCTAAAAGGAAAATACAAGGTATGGTGCTTAGAGCATGTACTCATTCCAATGCTACTATGGCCCCTACTTGTATACGAATTTGGAATGAGTAAAATTGAGTCCATGGAAAGAAAAGTAAACAAATATATCCGAAAATGGTTGGGTTTGCCTCCAGGTTTGTCTGATATTGCATTGTACTGCAGACAAGCGAAGTTAAAGTTACCGCTTAAATCGATTGTGGAGGAGTATAAATCCGGAAAAATTAGACTTCAAATGATGTTGGATGACTCCAAGGATAAAGCAATAACAGTATTAAATCCTACATTAAAAACAGGCAGAAAGTGGAAGGTCAGAGAGACAATAACAAGTGCTAAAGACAATCAAGCTTTCAAAGAAGTCATCGGATGCACTCAAGCAGGAAAGCAAGGGTTAGGACTAAATGAAAGGCAATGGTGGTCAAAAACGTCTGGTAAAGATCACCTTGACATGGTCATCCAAAATGTAAGGAACGAAGAAGATAATAAAAGACTCGTAAAAGTTCAACAATCCCAACAAGGCCAATGGACAAACTGGGAGGAGGCTCTGCAGAAATCTGTTACTTCAAAGGATATTTGGCAGATGGCCCGACTCAGGTTGAGTTTATTAATACGTTCCACATATGAACTGCTACCATCTAAGAACAATCTTGTTAAGTGGAAGAAAAAGAGTGATCCAACTTGTTCCCTGTGCAAGGAAAATCCACAGACATTAGAACATGTTCTTAGTTCCTGTAAAACAGCCCTTGGCAATGGAAGATATACATGGATGAGTTGGTCAGAATTATAAAGAAATATATGAAGGCTGCGTCATCTAATTCAACCCAGAAATTTGTTGCAAAAGGTATGGCGGTTCTAAGCAAACAAGCAAATATCAAGCTATACCCGGAAAAAATCTCCTTAGTTCTGGTGGCATTTGGGAGGTATCTGCAGACCTTCCTGGTTGGCGTAATGATTACCCCAAAATAATATCAAGTAAATGTCTGCGACCAGATATTGTTCTTCTATCAAGGGTGAATTACAAAATCATCCTGGTTGAATTAACAGTACCATATGAAAGCAGGATGGAACAAAGCCACGATTATAAAACTAATAAAGATGAAAATCTAAAATCAGAACTAATAAAGGAGGGGTATAATGTAATTGTTCGAGCAGTAGAAATTGGAGCAAGGGGTTTCGTTGCAGCCACTCTGTACCAATTTCTGGGTCAAATTGGAATCAAAGGGGGTAATAGGACTAAAAGTAGGAAATGCCTAATAGAAATCACTGAAAATAGTTCTATGTGGATATGGAAGAAAAGAAATATTCCGTGGAGTGTTTCAGCGAACATGACGGCATGACATGATTGATTGTGAGTGCGTAATGCATTCTCGGAACGCAAGGTTTGCCGTTTCTCATTTTTCGTAAAGTAATTTCGCCGTTAGACATTTGAACAAGTATAACTACACATGTATTTTGTTATAATGGAGCCTCACATCAGTGAGGGGGGGGACGGTGTGCAAGTGAAACCGTTGAGAGGAAGGCCTCGAAACGGTGCACATTCTCTCCTGATGACTCCAATTAAAATATAAATTCAAAAGGACAAAAGTTCAATGAAGTCATATGCCGTAGAGAAGTTCGGTGGAATTGTTATTGGTAAGAGGAGCATTTTATATTCAGCTCGCTTTAGATGAGTGTCAATTACTTTCCAGTAATTTCCTTCTTCTATATATATATATATATATATATAGAGAGAGAGAGAGAGAGAGAGAGAGAGCGAGAGAGAGAGAGAGAGAGCGTGTGTGGGGGGTTGATTTAAAAGCAACCACCATTTTCTAACTGAGTGGCCAGATTGTAGCCTGTAGTCTTTGACTTTCTTCTTTGGAATTGGTTAAAGGAGCAAGTCTACTATATCAAACACAGACTTTGGAAGAACTTGAAGGGAGAATATAAGAATTTATGTCTTCTACACCACAAGAGTTCCTGATGAAATTAGCTGACACGATTCCTTGTCGGCTCGGGAAGCTAGTGCTCATATTGAATTTTAAATAAAACATCAAGCTTAAGGCTTTCCTCTCATATCCATTTCTTGGAAAATTATAGTTAATAAATAAATCATTTGTATTTAAAAATTACTTTCAATCACTCTACAGATAGATAGATTAATAGATAGATAGATGTGTGTGTATGCGTGTGTGTGTCTCTGTCAGTCTCTTTGCTTATTTGTGTGTGCAAATTTAAGGCAGCAAATTTTCTTTTAGACACGTCAGATTAAATAAATTGCAAACATTGTGTCTGCTTATTTTTAATAAAATCTGTTCATACTCACGGATAATCTTTCGCATATTATAACTGAAGGATGTCAGAAATGAGCTGTAACGTTGACAGATGTTATTATCATCCATTTCTCAATGTATCCAAGTACTTTCAATCTCCTTCCGAAATCATCTTTAGGGGTGTGAGTTATGGTAACAAAAACAAACCGCAAGACTGTGTTGCTAAAAATTACTGTAATTTTTTTTAATTGTGAGTATGAACGGATTTGCGGAAGATATCCAGAGTTCTGCACAAACTTGAGCTTATCGGGTTTTGTTTTCAGACGGGTGGGGGCACTCAGATATGTTTACGGGCAGAGGCTCGACTGGAGAAAAATATAGAAATCGACCCCGCGTATGCGGTATATGGAGAATTTTTTCCGGATGTATGCTCTCGGAAATCCTACGATAAACCCGATTCTGTGTTTCATACCGACTCTATGGGGAGGACTTGGGTAAATAACGAGACCTTGTCGGACTTCAGTCGCAGAGCAACTCAGACGAGACTATGTTAACGGGGAAAGGCTTGGCTGGGAAAACAGACAAGAACTTGATCTCGCTTATACAGGGTTCTGAGTAATTTTTGCCTGAGTGCACGTGCATAGAAACGCCACATTAAAAACTGACCTCGTGTCGCATACCGCTTCCGTGAGAAGACTTGTCTCAGTTGAAGAGGTCTGGGTGAATAATCAGAGTTCCGTGAGAATTCGCAGGTGTCAAACTCACTTTCTTCGGACAGAGAGTGACTCTCGCGTTTTTGGCCTTGTCTACACGCTCGGAAACCCACATTAAAAACAGACCTTGTGTCGCATCCCACTTCAGTAATGAGTACCTGGTTAAATATCCAGAGTTCTAAGACAGCTCGAAATTGTCAAGTTCTCTGTTTTCGAGCAGAGTACAACTAAGCTGGGGCTTGGTATGCGGTCGTAGACTCGGTTTAAGAAAAGACAATGCAAAGTGGATCCGATTCCGCTGTTGTGAGAGCTGGGAAATTTTTGATGTTTTACCAAAGTATACACCACGTTAAACACGACTTTGTGTCACATCCCGTCTCAGTGGACGACTTTGAGTAAATAACCCGAATTCCGGGTGAGTGCTAATAGATTTTTCGGGGACCGTGCCGAGCAGGGAGTTTGACTGGGGTGGTATGTCTGTCAAACGGTTACGCAGATGTCCCAACGCGAGCTCAGCTAAGACAGAAATCATACGTAGAACAAAAGTACAAAAGCTAGCGCGATCTCGATTTTCAGTATAAATTCGGACCGCGAAAGAATGGCCCATCGATCCTTTCGAGCGGAGAGCTCCGCTCCACCTAGAGGTCTCAGAAAAGTTACCATATAGTAACTGGTTTGTGGCGTTTGTAACGACCTCGCTTTTTGATCCTTCGATATCACCTCTTCCCGACACTGCGAAGAAGAATTCGCCAAGCGTTGGATTGTTCACCCACTCACAGGAAACGTGATCTATCGTGAGACAGATTAGTTTTGTCCGACCGATCGACACGTGAATTTTGTCGGCTTTGGTCACGGCTATCCCGTCCAGTACCCAATTCGGGCCAAAGATCAAAGTTGGAGACAGTCAAGACATAATATTATTCACGCTAATAGTGAGTTATAACAGCATGCATGAAACAGACTGTCGCCACTGGTTGTTGACTTCTATAAAAAATTTTATATTTACATACGCTTTATCCCAGAATATTTTAATTCATAAATATAGCATACCTTAAAATTATCATATGCACCCACCGACAAACACAATTCCACACACACACGCATATACATATATCTATTTGTCATCCACATACAAGCCTGTTTCGCAGCTCATCAGTGTGGTTAGACATCTACTTGCTTCTGGCCTGGATCGAAACTCGACCGGTTTGATGTCAGTTTGAGTCTATACTCCCTAAGCCATCGGCACATGGGGTTAGAGATGGGAAAGTTATAAGCTGTGTATGCACACGTCAGTCACCGAAAGAAATCGATTCATTAATTTTGACAAAATGCCCGGATCATCCACAGTGATTTTGCGTCCATGTTCCTACAACATTTCAAGTCATTTGGCAAATCTATTTTCACAGTGTCGGATATTTAATAACAAAAGTGATGGAAATACGGGCAAAAATTGGGAGACTAAGTAAGACCGGATAGACTATAAGCCCAAAGCATGTGTTATGTATTTGAAGAAAGAAAAGAAAAAAATTAAATTTAAAATTTCTCATTCGCTTAAAACTCTTAGTGCCCGCCTTCTTCATCATCCTCATGCGCATATTTAGTTGCATCAACGTAAAAATTACTTTAGTTCGAAGAAATTCTAAATAACGCAATACGTCACCCATTGTTCTTCATGTATAAAAAATTACATGTAGTTTTTATCCCTTTAATATATATATATATATATATATATATATATAGTAATCCGCAGACAGATCCGTTTCGCTGTATCACAGCTCGTCAGTATGGTTAGACATCCGATTGCTTCTAGCCAGGATTAAAACTCATCTGAATTGACATCAGTCGGCGATTCTACATCTGAGCTATGAGTGCTCAGGAGAGGAAGGCAGGCGGCAGTCTTTTAACGTGTTATATACAATGGAAACATACGCCAGTAGCTTAGAGTGTTCTAATTCATTACTGAATGAATGATGCGTATATGCTTGAGTAGCAACTGTTTTTCAAAGTTTACCATTCTCCCAGAGTGTTCAATCAGGGTGTGTGAGCGTATATATATATATATATATATATATATATATATATATATATATATATATATATATATAAGGGTGTATCCTCTCGATAAGGAAGATTTACTGTTGCTATTAATTCAGTTAATAGCAATTAACCCATCTCAACTCTATTTTCTTTCTCTTAAATTAATGATTTGTTTAAAAAGCTTTAGATGAGACCAAGGATCTATTTGTTCATAATTTTCATAATATTAATCACCATGATACATCTTTGAGTTCATTGTAATCTGTAAGTGTAAATTTCATAAATTCTGAAACAGGACAATTAAGTTATATATATATATATATATATATATATATATATATTGCACGTTTAATTGAAAATTAACATTGTCGCCATTTTTTCTTCATTTTCTAGTATTTTTTGTTTGTTTTTTCTTAATGCAACGAAAGTCATTACAAAATTATTCAAGGCCAGTCGATCAAAAGCTGAATCTAGAAACGAAAGTTAGGATTAAGATTAATCTTTTTTACGAAGAACCCTGGTGAGAACGTCAATGATTTATGACATGTACTGAAGCCATTGATTGTAACTGCACCATTTTTTAGTTTCGAAGCTGGAGTATTTGAAAAACGATCTTGCTAACTTTCTTTCGTTTTTCTTTTTTGTTGAAACACAGTTATATTTCAGTTTACTTAATACCATGCCTACGGAAAAAAAAAGATTTTCAAGTTCATTTAATTTCTCTTTTGCTTTGTTGAAGAAAAACGACCACAAATAATGAAAGTAATTTTTTTTAACAGTCCTACGAATTCATAGGATTTTCGCCAAATTTGTTCGCTATTTCTCTGTTATTTCCGTCTGAATTTTTTGAAGTTATCATTATTTACTCTATTTATATTCAGACTATTGTCCTCATCATTGTCGTTATTATCACAATGTTTTGGCCTTTGTAGTTTCCGTCTTTCCTCAGGTGAACTGAGCCCGTACGGGACAACGACTTAGTGAATTAAAATTGGTTTGTGAATTTAATGACTATTTATTGCGAGTTCAATTCCTGTGTCAGGCAGTGTGTACTAGTACACAGTGGAAACGGACGAGAAATACCTGAGCACTACTAAAAATGTGAGCTAGACGCTATCCCTAGATATGGACAGTGGAACGAGAACAATCCACCTCCTTATATTAAATAGAGGGCTCAGCTCAGGGTCCTTAGCAATTATATATATATATATATATATATATATATATATATATATTTGTGTGTGTGTGTGTGTGTGTGTGTGTGTGTGTGTGTACAGCAATTGTTCGTTTATATAAATTTCATTAGAAACAAAATAAACTGATTTTTTTCATATTTTTCCTGTTTTCCAATAAAAATCTGATAATCTTATAATATTTATACTTTCACCAGGAACCAGGAAAATTATTTGAAATATAGAAAAATAAACGAAAATCTTTAACAAATAATTTTAATCAAGGTTGTGTGCACATGAAATTGATATGATGCATAAATATAAACAGAATCCAGACGATGATGTACAAAAAATAAGCCAGTTTTATGGAAATTTGTGTACTAATAATTCACCCTAGTTATCCCCCTTGAAAACCGTGGAGATATAAAAGTACACTGTAACATCTTTTGGCAGACATGTCTAGTCATAGTAAAGTGCAATAAAGCTTAACTATAAGCCTATTCATTGGTTCTGTTTTTACTACAATTTATTGCACTTACAATGGAACATTTTATGCGACCAGAACGATTTACCTATGACTCACAAAGTGAAGCAGCAGATAAACGCAGTGGCTTGAAACCTTTATCAACTTCACTGAAACTCCAATTCTTGAGAGCCCGAATTGGCTCATTAACAAGCATACCCTCATGACTAATTATGTGTCTCAATCAATCAACGATATCATTACAGACTGCAAGACCTATGAAGAAGCAGTAGAAAGGTTACAAACAATCTACATAAAACCAAAAATGAATTATTTGCTCGACATGTACTTGCTACTCACTGACAGGAATCCGACGAGACATTGGACCATTTTCTAAAGATCCTTCGAACAAGAATTGCAACTTCCGTCTCATGACTGCATTGGAGATACAAAAGGGACACATTTTAGAGACATTCGTCAATGATCTACGCTATGTTCAGTAAGACAATGTCTGCTTGAAAATAAGGCCCTTACTTGAAAAACAGCTTACGAACAAGCATATACATTTAAGCCTGCTATACAGCAGTCCAGCTCTTATGTTTAACCAGACACTGTGAGTGCCGCTCTGAAACAACCTGTTCCTACTGCCCCACTTATTCAACGATCGTCCGATTTACTCTTCTCTCCAGGAAGTCTCCACATTCAAACAACCTAGAACAATCTGTTATTGCTGCATCAACCAGACAGACACGTTACTACTGCGGTTTCAGTCTACGTTCACGACTTTCCTGCCCTGCCAGCAAAACTCGTTGCCCCAAATGTGGGGAAATGGGATATTTTTTCAAGTATGTTGTTCGTTTAAAGAACCTCTTACAAAACAACCCGTCCTGTCAATCCATTACCGTTTTCTGCAGGTGAACCTCAAGGTGGTGTAATAGTTAGTAAGCTCTTCTGGTTAGAACCATTACAATTGAATAGTGAGTTCGATCCTCACTGGGTGTCCCATAATTTCCGCCTTGTGCCACATCTAAGTTGCGGTTAGAAAATCACCATTACCGTTTTCTGCAACATTGTTCATGTTCCCTGACAGCTTTTCAAAAATTAGACTTAATTGAGTCCTCCCAATGCATTACTAGACACTGGCAGTTTGGAAAATTATATTAGAGACAGTCCAGTCAAAATTTACGAATGGCATTGTGTCTCTAAATAAAGTAACAATGGTGAACGTAGCTTTGTCGTTGCGCTTAAATGATTATTGTTTGGTCGACCTACAATATAACGGCATCCCTTATAAAGCTGTCAAATTATCTATATTAAAGACCTTTGTTGTAAGGTGATAGTAGGTCACGATTTTTTTTTTCAACAACATTCCAGTTTTGAAATACCGTTCGACGGAAATAAACCTGCATTAAAAAATTTGTGCGCTGACTGCTGTTAACATTCCGTATCCTTCACTTTTCGAAAACTTAAAAAATACTGCAAGCCAATGGCAATAAAAATAAAAAATAAATAAAATAAATAAAAATAAAATAAATAAAAATAAATAAATAAATAAAAATAAAATAAATAAAAATAAAAAATAAAAGAATGCGTTAAAAATGAATAATTGAGCCAAGTACTCTACCATGGAGGCGCCAAGTATTAGTAACAGCCACAGAAAACCGTAAAAAGAAGATGGTTATCAACTACTCTCAGACAACCGGATCACTCTTCTGGACTCAACATCTCAACTGAGGAATCGACATCTGAAACTCTGACAACACCTGATGATTGTAATAAGCGATCAATACCCCAGAGGTGTCCATCCAGAACACATCCTGATGATTCAATACCTCGAGGCGCGTGTCCATCCAGAAACACATCCTGATGATTCAGTACCCCAGAGGGTGTGTCCATCCAGAAACACATCCTGATGATTCAATACCCCAGAGGCGTGTCCATCCAGAAACACATCCTGATGATTCAATACCCCAGAGGCGTGTCCATCTCAGCTCATCCTGATGATTCAATACTTGAGAGGCGTGTCCATTCAGAAACACATCCTCATGATTCAATACCCCAGAAAGTGTCCATCCAGAAACACATCCTGATGATTCAATACCCCAGGAGGCGTGTCCATCCAGAAACACATCCTGATGATTCAATACCCCAGAGGCGTGTCCATCCAGAAACACATCCTGATGATTCAATACCCCAGAGGTGCGTCCATCCAGAAACAACATCCGATGGATTCAACACCCCAGAGGCGTTCCATCCAGAAACACATCCTGATGATTCAATACCCCAGAGGTGTCCCATCCAAACACATCCTGATGATTCAATACCCAGAGGCGTGTCTGCATCCAGAAACACATCCTGATGATTCAATACTCCCAGAGGCGTGTCCACCCAGAAACACACCGATGATTCACCCAGAGGCGTGTCCATCCAGAAACACATCCTACGATTCAATACCCCAGAGGTGGGCGTGTCCATCCAGAAACACATCCTGATGATTCACACCCCAGAGGCGTGTCCATCCAGAAACACATCCTGATGATTCAATACCCCAGAGGCGTGTCCATCCAGAAACACATCCCGATGATTCACTACCCCAGATATGTCCATTCCAGAAACACATCCTGATGATTCAATATCTTGGAGGTGTCCATCCAGAAAGACCCTGATGATTCAATACTCCCAGAGGCGTGTCCATCCAGAAACACATCCTGATGATTCAATACCCCAGAGGCGTGTCCATCCAGAAACACATCCCCTGATGCATCTAATATCTAGAGGCAAGGCCCATCCAGAAACAAGATCCTGATGATCTAATACTCCAGAGGTGTCCATCCAGAAAACACATCCTGATGATTCAATACCCCAGAGGCGTGTCCATCCAGAAATACACCTGATATTCAATACTCCCAGAGGCGTGTCCATCCAGAAACAAGGTCCTGATGATTCAGAATGGCCTTGCAGAGTGTCCATCCAGAAACACATCCTGATGATTCAATACCCCAGAGGTGTGTCCATCCAGAAACACATCCTGATGATTCAATACCCCAGAGGCGTGTCCATCCAGAAACACATCCTGATGACTGGTCACTCCTCAGAGGCGTGTCCATCCAGAAACACATCCTGATGATTCAATACCCCAGAGGCGTGTCCATCCAGGAAACACATCCTGATGATTCAATACCTCGGCAGCGTGTCCATCCAGAAACACATCCTGAGTGACCAATACCCCAGAGGCGTGTCCATCCAGAAACACATCCTGATGATTCAATACCCCAGAGGCGTGTCCATCCAGAAACACATCCTGATGATTCAATACCCCAGAGGCGTGTCCATCCAGAAACACATCCTGATGATTCAATACCCCAGAGGCGTGTCCATCCAGAAACACATCCTGACAAGAATAGATGAAATGCTATGTAAAATAGCTAAATATAGTACATTCAGCACGTTGGATCAGAAAAATGCTTATCATCAGGTAGCCATTAAGCCAGAAGACAGACCTTGCACTGCATTTGAGGCGGCTGGTCGGTTGATACCATTTAGGGTAACGAATGGAGTGGCCAGTTTCCAAAGAATAATTGACAAAATTATAACGGATGAAAAACTGGAAAGCACTTTTGTCCCTATAGATATTGTAACTATATGTGGCCACGACAAAAAGAACCACAACGAAAACCTCCGACGGTTCATGGACGCCATCAATAAATACAACCTTACATTAAATAATGACAAATGCTCAATAAATAATTGGGAAAACCTCCTTCCAATAGCTCTGTATGCCATCCAATCATTATTGTGTACGACAACCAGTGCTTCCGACACAAAAGATTTCTACCTTTCCAACGACAGAATTTGGCTGGGAATTTTCTTTTTTCTTGGTTGTCTCAACCAGTTATGGTTCTCCTGAAACGCCACATTCACTGTACCAATCATGACCCCTTGGTAGATGAAATGGAACTAACGCACTAGTGCAATAGACAGATGGAAGACATGCTACCGTCAACCTCTGAGATCTGGCTCCTATCGTACCTGCTTGATTCTGGTATCCCCGACCTGTATTTGGCATTTTGGGCTGCCCTTTTTACTGATGACCATACATTCGGTATTAGTGCAGTTTATTTCTAGTCCTTTCTTGTTACTTTCTTCTGCTACTTAGCCAAATAGTGCCGCATAAGCCATCGTCATTAATGGAACCTCTGGGGTGTGGTGAGATGATCACACTATACACAATTTGAATGTAAGCATTTCTATAAAGAACGGAAGTGAGCAAGAACGTTACAACACATCCGCGACAGAGTTCATTGTCAATTTGTTCCAAGTGGCTTCATTCTGCGTACTTTATCTCGTTACCATAGAAAAAGTTCCAATACTTTTTGAAGAGACCTCATACTTGTATGGAAAAATATAACGGGAAAAGGTTCATTATTGAAAATATGTAATTACGTATTTTGTTGTTTGATCTAGAGATTATTCTTTATATTATTGACAGTTTTGAAGATCAACATTAACCACCAAGACATATTTGTGCAGAAGACAATATGAGTGAGGATCAAATATAGCTCAATTATGGAACGCAAGTATGGATGTGCGTTGTGGTGCAGTGAATATTGACTCTGAACGACAAATCGGGGTGTCGATTTCGAATTCCAGTTGAATTACTTGCATTTACTTACACGCAAATACCATTGGGAAAGGTATTAATCCGTCTCTTTCTTGTTATGGGTTAAATAATACGACAGATTTGGTTCTATAGCCTTGGCTGGTAACCAGTGTACCGCAGAAAGCAATGGCAAACTACTACGGATAATTTTCTGCCCAGTCAGTCATGTCTCTTTCAAGATATGATCATTCAAAGCGTGTATCACGCATGGCACTTAACTGACTGATGGAACACAATCCGACAGAATGATAAGATAAAAACAAATAGGACAAAAGATTAGAAACTAAAAATTTACATAAAAATCATATTAGATCACCGACTTTTATTAAAATCGTTTTTTAAAGAATCTAACGTATGTTTATCTAAAACCAATGATATGTACATCATGTTCTCAAATCAACATCAGAAAACAACCAAACATATTGTTTACGAGATACGCACATACACATACAAATAGACAATATCATCTGGCTCCCACATAACCAAACTAGAATTATTATACACTTACATGAAGTTTTGAAGTTTACACGGTTTTTCTGTTCGTTTTGGGATTCTTTGATTCTTTGAAACATCGAATCAACGTGATATCCCTCCTTGAAATCGGAACGCGAAAATTATATTAACGTTGGTTTAACTAGTTGAATGCACGTAAAACATGAAAATCAATGAAAGGAAAATTAAAAATACCAGAATATTTTTTCTTTTCCTCCATATCTCATTCCCTGATGAAGCTTTAATACAAGTGAAACATGTAAGATTGATAAGAGAACAATATAAACACAAATCAAATATGATGCAACTTTGTGTTGGTCTGACTGAACGGTAAGTGCAATGCGAGCAATTTGTTTTACAGTGTCATGAAAATTGGGGGCTTAAACGTTGCACAAGTGCAAAAGTATAGGCAACCCCGTGGGAATTAAACTCAATACTCAGTTGTAATTTTTCTAGCGAGGCAAGTTTGCTAACCATTACTCTACGTCGAAATACACAATGATTTTCTTAGTGTAGCTTAGATGGGACACAAGGACGAAAGTATGGAGCACCCAGTGTGGGTCAAACTCACTACTCAGTCATAATTGTTCTAGCGAGTCAAGCTGGGTAACCATTGCATCATGTTGAAGTGCTTAATGATCTTCTTAGTGTAGTTTATATGGTGACACAAGGCCGATAGTATGGCTCACCTAGTGTGGATCGAACTCACTATTGAGTCATAATTGTTCTAGCGACTCATACTGAGTAACGATTACATCAAGTCGAAGTGCCTATGTCATGAAAAATTATGATTTGCTCTGTCAATGATATTATGACACAAGTGCCAGTCATTTATGAATAAGACATTATTATTACGTTTCGTCAATTGAACTAAAATAATTATTCATTTCTATTTGAGAAATGAATTCTATTCACTTGAAATACTTTTACTTATAAGAGAATAAAAACATCTAATTTTGGGGCTTTTCCCGTATTAATTACTGTATCTTTTATTTGTTTCTATTTTCCTGATCCATTTGTTTCCTTGTCTTTTTTTCTCATGGTCAGTCAAGTAAATACGCATGATCTATATATATATATATATATATATATATATATATTTAATCATGTCACCTCAAGCAAGGTATTCCACTGCCACTATAGCGTAGGGGGTTACACAGGGCGATAGACGAGTTAGGATGTACATAGAGGGAGAGTTGGGGAGAATGGGAGGGTTAGTGTGTTAGGAGGTGTCTCTTGACCTTACATTTAAACACCTGGAGGTTATAGCCGTCGGGGAAGGAAGCATGCGGAAGGGAATTCCACAGGCGGGAAGTGCGAGAAAAGAAGCTGTTGGAGTAGAAATTGCGGTTACATTTCATCGGTTTCACTGTAAAAGGGTGGGACCTAGTTGCCAAACTATTATCTCGTGCGAACTCACACCTAGGGGGCACCGGTGATTTAAGTTCATCAGAGCAGAAGCCATGAAAGTATTTGTAGAAGAGGCACAGGGAAGCCACGTCACGCCGGTGAGAGAGTGACTGCAGGCGGTCGGCTAAGTCGGTATCAATCACATTACAGATTCTTCGTTGTATTTTGTCAAGAAGCCCGAGGAGAATATAACGCATATAATTTAGTATTTGTAATTGCACTTAGTTATACAATACTGACTCTGTATTTTGTGTCACATCCTCTCTCATTGGAGAGACGGTGTAAATATCATACTAGACTTCTTTATGTAACGTACAATAATGTAAGAGAAACATTTCAGGGGTGTGAGTTATGGCAACAAAAATTATGGTAACGAGATAAAGTACGCAGAATGAAGCCACTTGGAACAAATTGACAGTGAACTCTGTCCCGGATGTGTTGTATTATCATACTCTTTTTGTGGATGTGCAGGTGGTGTAATGTATATTGCCTCGGGATGAGAAATCGGAATGTAGTGTTCAAATTCCAGTCGGCTTCGTTACATTCACTTTAGCGCAAATACACTTGGGAAAGGTATGAATCCATCTTTTCACCCCCAGCTATAGCAGAACAGACTGAGTCTTATAATCTTGACTGGCAACCAGTCTACCGCAGAAAGAAACGGAAGCCTACCACGGGAAAATCTGCCTAATCTGTCAAGAATCGAAAGAGATATGATAGACCAAGCGTGTATCACGTATGATAATTGAATGGCTGAATCGGAATGCGCTCTGTTGATTATGGGAAATAAATCCCTGGGAAATGACATAGCACACACCGCATTATTTATGAAGTGTTCAGTAACTGCTAAGCCTGAAATATTAACCAGCTTATGCAAATTATAATAGGTCTTAACTGGTACGCGTCAAACTTTTCCGGTCTTCAGCCTTTGACTATTTTTGTTTTTAATTTTAACTACACGTTGACATTAATAATTTCAAATAAAAAAAAACTCTTATAATGTGGAGGTAGAACAGCCTTACAAACGGATCTTAAAATAGGTTGGTACGAAAACACTAGTTATAGATTAACAAAAACAAACAATATAGCAAATTTTAACAGTTTGAAAGATTTGCTGGGCTAGTCTAATCCTAATTTCATCAATCCAACGAAGCCTCAAATAAAAGGCATATCTCTCTGAATCAAGAAATTTAGATTTATTGTGCAATTGTGGTATGAATCCCATATGAAACAGCGTCCACTGAGTAACCAATTTTTCATAACAGCCAGGAGATAAACTCACTCTCCGAATGAAATTCAGATTGTGAGCAAAACGTATCAACGTTTGCTGTTGTCTCATTTATTTCATACAATTTTAATATGTCTATTTTTATAACATTAATATATAATTGTATATTTTTCATTTCTGAAAGTTAGGCAAATTATGCTTATACAATGAGTCATATACATTTGTAATTATTTAACCCCTAGCAAGCCAATAAAGTCACTAAACACTTTTTTCTCTCTCTCAAATAGAATAAGTAATTTCCCTCCGTATACCCTCAACCTAACGACTATGCTTCTGATACTTACTCAAATGAGGGTAGGGGTTTCACATAGGCCTCCGAGCAACCTTCGTCGCCCCATTCTCTTAATAGGTCTTCTAGTCCTCATGTATATGGGTGAGCTTGCGTTGGCAGCCTCTGGCTGGTAGGGGGTTTCAGACCCAATTAAGAGTTCTGTTGCCTTGACCTCTACACAAACGAAACACATACACTCGAAGTAACGTGCCTGAATCTTTCCTGCGTTATTTGTCTCCACATGAAGAGCACTAGTTTTCTTGGTTCCAGAGTTATCAGCCTTGAATATCAATCCAGAATTATCCCAGACTCTAGCAGTTATTTGACAGCTGATTAAGGAAAAAATCTTTGCTAAGCATATAGAAGGTGGCAAGCATATGTCCGGTCTTCAAAACGCGAGCAATTGAGCCTACCTCTTCCAGTACATACCTATTACATTGAATTGGAACAACTTGTGCGGCAAGCATTACGGGTTTTGATCAGTTTGATCCACTGTCGAGGTTCTAACTATCATTATACGCAGAATGATAAGGACCATAGCATTAAATATCTCAAAGACCTTCGACAGGTTGTAGCACAAAGGTTTGCTACAGAAGCTCTTTAGCTATGGAATCACGGGCCAATTCTCAGAGGCCTTGGCCGTCAACGCAGGCGTTCCTCAGTGTTAACATCTAGGACCAACACTCTTTCTGATTTATATAAATGAGCTACCTCAGAATACACTCACGATCATTTGTAAACATCTATGTCGATGATGCCACGATATACGAGTGTATCTTCCAAATTCTTGGCAGCTGAACCCATTTCCGATCTTAGACTAACTGAGAAAAACTGGCTACATTCAGTGCCTCTAAAACTAAACTGATTACATTCCATCACCGCTGATCAGACCCCGAACTACCTAGCACCAGTCATGATGAATGGATGTTCCCTCGAGGAGACCACTGTGACCTGAAATAAAAAAAGGATATTGAGCCTTAGACTCACACACGATCTCAAATGGAATTTCTATATCCAATTCATCGCTAAAGATGAAGGTAAAATGAGTAAGTACCTGACTTCTTATGCTATCCTCTACTTTTATAAGCGCCAGATCAGACCGAAAATGGAGTACTATTAATATATTTGGGCAAGGGCTGTCCAGACCTCATTTACTAGTCTTGATAATACAAAAACAACTCCGGGTCTTTGTTGGTGAATAATTATTTTCCTCGCTCCATTCTCTCTCTTACAGGCAAGATGTGGGGAATCTCATACTGCTCTATCGTTACTATCATGGAAAGTGCTATGGTGAACTGCATCACCTGATTCTACCAGACATAACTTTCACATCTCGGACCCGCCATACCATTTGCATAGTAGGAAAACAAAACGTCCACACTTCTTCCGTATTTCACCGACGAGAAGTAATTTCAATTGAAACAACTTCTTCCCACGAACTATTGCCCTATGAGACAGACTCCCAAAAAGATATTTCCTCGATGACTACAATCTTGACCTGTCTATCTTCTTCTGTGCGTATAAACTACTCCTTAATGTAACTTCCCCTACATCGAGTGGCCCCAAGGCTTTGTACAGAGGGAACCACACCGTAAAAAATTTTTTTTAAAAAAATAAATAGGAGAAAACTCTTGGAGAAATCTTTTCCGGTTTCTTGCTTTCCAATCAACTTTAATCCACAAAAATTTAAATATAGAATTACTCGCCATCTACCTTCTCCTTGGATTTGTTCTCTTATTGTGCTCCTTCCTTAATATTTGTCTTAAATTATTTTACTCTCAGTACCCCCCCCCTTGCGTCTTAGTGGATTTATTGCCTTGCTTGGGGTGAACTAGTTACAAATATGTATGACTTATTGTACAAACATAATTTGACTTACTTCCATAATTGAACAATATAGAATTATATATTAATGCTATAAAAACGGACATATAATAATAAATATAAATTTTTCCACAACAGACTCAGAATTGCATTCACAACGTAATTTTCAGGTGCTGAATTCCGTATTTCGAATATTGCCTGTTTGCAAATTTCAATGATATAACAAAGAAGTACCCAATTCTTTTTCTATGTACATGTCGAATAAGGGTTGGGGTCACCTGCAATACACTTTATGGTGAAATAACATTGAGAAAAATAGAAAAAAATGGTAATGTTCACAGATATTTGATTCGAGAAGAAATGAAAATAACTTTTTAACTGTGTTCCTCTATTGTTATGATTGCTAAAATGGCTTTCACTTGTTTATTATTATTACTCGTTGAACGCATTAACACAACGAACTTAATCTGAATTAAGAAAAGCTCAGACTGAATACATGACAATAACTGCGTTTTATAACAATGACAAAAGATATATATATATATATATATATGTGTGTGTGTGTGTGTGTGTGTGTGTGTGTGTGTTTGCTCTACTTTCGTATTGAGCGCTTTAGTGTTAGGGTTTTCGTCTTGGGTTTTTTTTTTCTTATGAGTGCTTGACTTTTTTTTCATGTACTTCATTTGTTTCTTTTTTTACTTCCCCTTTTTTCCCTCCGATTTCTTTCTCGGTGGGTTATACAAAACGATTTAAATTATAGATTAATTAATACCAGTTTCGGCAGAGTTAGCGCTGTTAATATTGGCATTGTTATTACTATAGTTAATATATATATATATATATATATATATATATATATATATATATTTATATATATATATATATATATTCGAAGTTACTGCCTGTAGAAAAAAGTGAAGTTACGGTATTTCGATCTTTTACAAAAGAAAGTGTAGATAGGAGGATAAAAAGTGTTTTGTCAATGTCTATGCAATTGTATTAGGAATGGTTTACTGATTGATGAGGTTTCCCTGGCTTGGGCTCCATGACACCTACGTTATAGTTGCGTCGTTACTGCTGTTGAGAAAGATAAATAATGTCTCTGTCTGATATAGGTTATGTGTGGTTGGATTAAATAACGGGAATTACGGATTATAGAATATTTTCCATTGGTTAATAAACTAAATGATGCATCATTGATCCCTTTTCTACTACAAAAATATCAAATGCATTTGTCTGAAAAAGAATAATTTAAATGTTTTGTGTGACGTGCCTACAATATTTTCTGGTATTATCACAAAAGGGAATCATTTCATTAATTAAATGAATTACATTCTTTTTAAATCGGCCAGTTTCTTTTTATTTTGTTTTTATTTTTTTCGTTTGTTTTTTATTTTTATTTCTGTATATTTTTGTCTTTTTTTGTACCTGCTGAAACTAACAAAGCAAACAAAATCATAATGGTTATATAATTTTGGTTCAGTTTTAATTCATTTTTGGTGTCCATTTTGTTCTTGAAATGGCTGTCGACACAGTATTTAAGTATTTTGGTCTTTGATTATTTCCTTAACATATAACGAAATAATGCCATAACAAGACACGAGTTTTCAACCTTCTTTTTAATTGACATGTTCCTATGTACATGCTTAACACCATCAGTCAAGATTTTTGAAAGGATTCAGATGCCAACTCCGAAATCTGTCTAATAATTTTTTTAAAATTTGAAGTATTATAAAATTATTTGAGAGGTTGTTAGAGTTGTGGCTTTGATACATTAAGGTGCGGCAAACCCCAAAAGTTGGCCAATCGCTGATCTAAAATCTGTGACGCTATCTCCCGCTGGAATATATATATATATATATATATATATATATATATATATATATATATATATATATATATTTGTTTGGTTTAATACAACGGAGAGAGAGGAATTAGTATTAGTGGTATTATTAGTTGTGCTTTATTGTAATTCGCGATGTGAGCCTAGGTAAAAAAAACAATTTTAATACTATCATATACTTGAAAAATCCGGGGAATAAAAAAATTAGCTATTTTAATACTATCACGTACTTGCAAAATCCGGTAAATAGATAAATTAACTGACAATATGAAAGAGAGAAAAGGAAATATATTTTTTTTTTCTTTTTCATTATAATTTCTTTCTTTTCATATACGATACGTGTTATTTTGCGCTAGGTGGAAATTTGACAAAATGGTCTCTGTCATAATAAAATGTCAGGATCTACTTGATGAGGTCAAGTAAGGTTAGATCCCACAACAGATGTTCCTGAGAACAGAAAATTGTGGTAACTGAAAAATCTAAAGATGACGTAATCAAAAGACAGAAGAGAGAAAAACATTACGTCATGTGAACTGTTGATATTTCATTCGTCGAGCCACGCCCATCCCCCCCACACACACCGCAAATCGAGTGGGTGGAAAACAATCTCATTGGTTGAAGGCTTCGAGTCGGCTAGATCCCCTGAGAGGATTGGAGAATGTTATAAAAATAGAGACTCAGCAAGAAAAATCAGTTGAGTTGGGAGAGAGCTTCCAGGCGACAAGGATAAACAAACCCCCACACTGCCGCTGTCACGTCGCCGCCATTAGCCGCCTCTGATTCGACAAATTCCGTTAAGCTTCGAGAGGGACTCGAAAGAACTTTGTTGTTTAAAAGTTGCATAGAGAATTGACAGCTCTGGTTATAGAAAATATGTGAAAAGACTTTAAAAAGAAATTGAAGAGCCCTGATATTTTTAACGAAACTTGGAAAAGACACTCGTATTTGAATATTGAAAGCTCTGATATTTTTAAGCGAATGCTTTTTCCGTTGTAAACTGACGTTCCGACAATTGTACTTTCCGCTTTTGTAATTAATAATTTTTTTTTTTATTATAAAGACTTTATTCGCAATTCTCCTGGTGTCTTCGACCTTATTCATTTTTTTTTCTTGGTGCCGTGTTTATTTTTAACCACAAGTGTACACCAGTATCCGTTCTGGTGGAAAGACGAATACTGATATTGCACAACGCGACTTTCTGAGATCAATTCACAACGTTGGCAGTGGCCTGTTGTTGCAATAGACGTCTTGAAAACCAGCTTTTGTGACGAGATCATCTCGACCAGCAACAGCGACCGAACCAACCGGATAGCCGGGTGGCAGTGTCACAACTGGTGCCGTCACGACCGTCGACAAGAACAAGCGTCACAATGAGACAGCCCCGGGCATAAGGTGTCACAAATCTGCATGACTGTAAAATTCAGCTATTTTCAGTATGATCAACCAAAATTTTGTTTTTTTCTTAAAGAACAATACAGTTAGGAACAAAGTATTATCAGCTATATTTCTAGTGCGTTTTTCTACCAGCGGTTGTTTATGCGAAGAGTTGTCTATGAAAACTTATCAGCTATCTCTCAATTGATTTAACAAAAAGCCTCAGCTGTTTCTCTAAATTATAAATTAGGATTTATTTTAACAACGGCAAAGATAATTGTTTATTGACTGGGGATTTCAATGTATCAAACAAAGTAATTACAAATTAGTATCGATTTCAAAACAATTACTAAATGTAAGCAAGACTTAAAGTTTTCCAGTTTTAACGCGTAAAGTTTTATGACTCCACTTAGTACTTTGATTATTTAGTGTGCTAAACTACAGTCTCTTTGGAACTAGAAGACAAAATATTAAATTAATTATGAATGAAAATGGTGGAAATTTATATTTTTGTTGTTCTGTGCTCTCACTTTCTCTATTTTCTCTGAATGTATCTGAAATAGAAAATGATACAGAACTGCAATCGATAAACATACGTAAATGAACATTTATTCCTCAGCGACAGAACTAAGATACTTATTTGAACTTCGTTCCACAAAACCTGCAACGCATTTTTATGTATTTTTGTATATTTATTTATGTATAATATATTGTGGTGATACCGAGCAAAAGCGAGGGACCGGATGTTTGCTCTATAACGACCAGAAAGCAAATGACCAAAACTCGTCGGTGCGCATCCGAGTTCGCGCAGATATTCCGGTT
Source organism: Ascarosepion bandense (assembly GCA_037127315.1). Lineage (NCBI taxonomy): Eukaryota > Metazoa > Mollusca > Cephalopoda > Sepiida > Sepiidae > Ascarosepion > Ascarosepion bandense. The sequence goes on from JBBBDQ010001011.1 coordinate 713,417, forward strand.
GAAAAATAAAAAATAATCAAATATCAAATTTCCATTTCGCGATCCTACGCGAATTTTATTTACCAGTCAATGGGAAGCCCAGAATCAAATTCAAGTGTGAAATCCCAAACGAGCTGCTTTTGATCCAAAAAGCAGATATAAAAAGCCGAGACAGAAAGCACCCAGCAGACAGACCGAAGAAGACATACTGACGAACAGAAGAGCGTGATTAGTACCTCCCTTGACCAAGTCAAGCGGCTACTATGTTCGCCTCCCTTCACCTCTCCTTACCTTCTCCCCTGTCTCAAAACTATTTACTGACCTAAGGAGCGACTACTTCAAGACATTCCTTATTCACGACACTCCCACATTCCTTTTAGCCTTAAATCTCTTTCAACTTATTATTTGCCATGAACATTTTAACCTTCGTTGGACTTATATTCAACTATTACTTTAATTGCAAAAACATTAATGTGTATATATAAAAATGTTATTTTCTACTCAATTTGCTTTTCTTGATTTTATAATCATTTTATGACTTATAGTGGGCTATCTACCACAAGGCCAAATTCCGTTAACCTGCAACAGTATACAACTACCCTTCACTAGAACGGACTCCCACTACAACGGGAAAAGAATAGATAAGCAACCCACTATAATATATTCAATTATAACAAATAATTTTATAACATGCGAAACGTGTTTTATAAAACAAATGTTCTTTAGCCGATTAGGAAGATTTTTATTAAAAACATTTGTTTGGTCATATTGGGGGGAAAATAGATCTATATTAGAACTTTCCAGCTTTTTCTTCCTCCTCTCACCCTCTTGAGGTCCGTCAAGCAAGACACACATTTGTGAAAATGGCTTACAAAGCGTAGTTTAGATGTGGCACAAGGCCGAAAGTATTGAACTCATAGTGAGGATCGAACTCTCGATTCTGTTCGAATTGGTCTAGCTAGACATACTTGCTTACCATTACACCCCTTCGAAGTATCTATTTAATTTTTAAGCGTAGCTTAGATGTGGCACAAAGCCGAAAATGTGAAGCACTCTGTCAGTATCGAACTCACTACCCAAATGTAATTGATCTAGCGAGAGACACATTTGTGATGGTCTGCTAGACTTTGATTCAACGCATGCGCGTTGGAGTTTTACAAAATTCCGCTTAATCTAGAACAGGTCCTTAATAACACGGATCGATATCTTTCGGCCTCAATGTTGATAGGTAATGGGCACACGTTTCTAGGCTATTTTTTCACACTAAATATAAAAGCCAAGTCCATATTTTTCCATCTCATTACATTTTCTCAGTACAAATAATTTATATTTTGCTTAAAATAAGATAAAATAACCATTTAACTGTGATACGCCATGGCCAAGCAGAACCAATCCTAAACGTTTTCAGGTTAGAATAACTTATCATAAAAGAAAAAGTATCCCAATAAAGAATACATTTTCACCTTTTTATGTTCAGAAAATTTTTTTCAGAAAAAAATGTTGTCATCAGCAGAAAATTAATCGCCTACTTGTTAAATTTTATCGCCATGAAGTAATATTTTTTTATGTGTACAAAAGGACATAAGGTCATGCTAAAAAGTGAACAAATTACTTTCCGATTGTTTTAATAAGAAACCAGGATGTGAAACCGCACTGTATAAATTTTTGGTCAGACAAGATGCTGGTGTTGAGGATGGGTAAGAAAAGTACCTAGTTGTATATGCCTATCTGGTGTTAGGCGGCTATTTTAACCGCTGATATAAAAAAAAATTCTAATCTTGCTAGTTTCAGATATATTCGCCAATCATCCGAACAACCCCCATTTATCAATATGTCTATGCATGTTATACAGAAACTGCCTGATAATAACAAGCCTCTGTAAAGTCAATTGATGTGATAAAATCGTATGACGGTGAAAACTACTAATAAAAACTAAAATCGCTGTTCTTGAATAACTTCTAAAAAGCTTCTTCTATGAAAAGTAAAGAAACAGAAATCGCAAAGTTTTAACAAACTAAGAACATTGAAGGCACGAGAATATTTTCCAGTGAGATATCTTTCATAAAATCAAGCATTTTCAAGTCAACTTATCTGAACTGAAAAAAAATTAGAATTAATTTTGAAAATTATTTGGATACATTTTTTTTAAAATAAGTCATTTTAGCATGAAACGAAATTTTTGCAACTATATTTAAGTCATGGCATATCTCTGTGAATTAGACATTTTGGTCTATTTTAAATAAAATGGAAATTATCTGTACTGAGAAAACGTAATGTGATTAAACAAAATGAAGTTGATTTTCAGATTCAGCCAGAAAAAGTAGCCCAGACACATGTGCCCATTGCACAACAACATTTGGGTCGACAAAAATCTCGACTGGTGTCATAAACGAACCAACGAGAAATAAAATATTATTGATTGTCTCAAATTCAAAAATATACTTTCGTTTCAAATATAAGGACAACAAGAAATAAATGTTTACAATCGCGTTCTCCAGTAACCACCTCTATTCAAAATATTTATTTACATTCTTAAAAATAGCCTCGTTAACATTATATATATATATATATATATATATAAGTAGCTAACCTAGAGCCAACGGACCTACCTAGGTTTTACATAATGGATCATAAGGGCAAGTTGTTCTTTTTCTTTCGACTAGTACTTTGACTAATGTTCAAGTGCTTAGTTCGTTTCTTTTTTGTTTCCATTTTCCCTCCGCGTTTATACCCGGTGGGTTTTAGGGACGTGTTTAAAAATAAATTTAACGTTTTATATATATATATATATATATATATATATATGTATATATGTATGTGTGTGTGCGTGTGTGTGTGTGACTAATATATTTTGCTTTCATTACGATTGAGCTCTCCAAGAAGAAACTTTTAAAAACAGTTACCACTTCTGCAATTTACGAGTTACTCCCTAGTAATGAACTGAGTTCTCTCGGTGACTGGCGTGTGTATAAACCGCATATATATAACACGTTAAAATTCCCACCCCCTGCTCTCATTCCATGCGCCCATGGCTTAGGGAGAAGGGACTCCGACTGACACCAAATCGGTCGAGTTTCGATCCCGGCTGGAAGCAAGTAGATGTGTTTAGCCACACTAATGAGCTGTGATACAGCAAAACAGGCTTGTATGTTGATGACTAATATATACATACATATATGTATATATATTGTCATCCGCAGACAGATCTGTTTTGCTCATCAGTACGGTTAGACTCCGATTGCTTTTAACCCAGGATTGAAACCCGACCGAATTGGCGTCAGTGGGTGATTCTACCTCTGGGCTATGGGCGTTCGGTGGAAGAATTTTATTTATTATATATATATATATATATATATATATATATATATATATATATATATATATATATATATATATATATATATATATATATATATATATATATATATATATGTGTGTGTGTATTTAGGCACCATATCTTCATTTAAGCATGTTTGGTTAAATAATTTAGACATATAATGTCTATTTTTAGTTTTATCCTCCCGTAGTCATGAATAAGTTTCCTAGCATGATAGCTAAAAACGTCAAGAAAAGCGCTGTAGTTGTTTTTATTCGTTCCCCCACAAACACACACCTAATCGGAGTCACGTCCTACATTATATACTCAGAACTCTTAACTGTTAACAATTCATAATTGACAACTATACATACCAGACAATTCCATTAATATTGTCTTAGAAATCAACACCTCGAAGATGAACTTAGATAAGATTGAAAGTACTTGGGACAACAAAACTAATAAAAAAAAAGCTACAGCGCCTTTCTTGGTGGTTTTAATCACCATAAAATGAAGCTTTTTGAGAGGACTGAAATAAGAATATTTAGATAATTAAGTTATTTAAACACACATATACAACATATATATATATATATATATATATATAAATTTATATATATATATATATATATATATATATATATCGGATCTCTCATTTAACAGAACACTCCTGTCCATGAAGGTTGCGATCGCCAACTTTTCTTCCTAACATAGTCTGCAACAGCGCCTACGACTCCTGCAACTATCGACCTTCCTCAAAATTTTCTACATTACATCAGAGCTTCGACTATATCTTTCTTTAAACCTCCATACACACTCAGCAAGCTTAGTATCGTACTTATGCTTCGAAGGACGAAGAATGATTATGTTGCCCGTCAGTGCAACCAATGTAAACCTTCTTAAACTTAATAATACTGTCATAAACATCCGCAGTATATACAATACACTTGGTACAACACTCCAATTAACAGACAATTATATTTACTCCTGCAGTTATATTTTCTCTTGGTTTCTTCATCCCTATTACTTCTACTCGTTCTTTCAGACTTCATAATCTTAATATTATGGCCTTTAACGATGTTCTGTAAGTTATTAGTGCAGCTGTAACTAAGTTTAACACTGTTTCTGTTCAACACTTTAGCCAATTCCGAATGTTCTGGAAAATGTATGTCCAGAATATTAAAGAATAATTTGCCGATCTTGGTCTTAAGTTGAAGATTGAATGGAGGGTTGAACGAAATTATATCTGTGCGTCTTATTCTATTTCTCGGTTGTGTAGAAGCTCTATAAACTTGTCGAATAATGCTATTTTTAATGACAAAAAAAAAGCACTTAAAGAGGAGGGGCACACTACAAACCGGATTTTCAAACCTTGTACCCAGCCAAGGAATAGATATCAACGCAATTCAGATGATGTTCTAGAGGATGAAATACATCAGACGAAAACTTGTTCTACTTTGTCATACATCTCCAAAATTGTTTTTGATCTATAAGAATTTATATATTGTGATCAAATATATATATATTTTTGTCTGTGTTGCTCTACTTCCGTATTGAGCGCTTTAGTGTTAGGGCTTTCATCTTGGGTTTTTTTTTTCTTTCCTACGAGTATTTGACTTTTTGTTCATGTACTTCGTTTGTTTCTTTTTTTTAATTCCCCTCCTTTTTCCCTCCGAGTTCGTCCTCGGTGGGTTATTCAAGACGAACTTAAGTATAGTATAACTATTACTAGTATTAGCAGAATTATTTCTGTTATTATTAATATTGTTATCATTACTTTAGTTATATATATATATATATATATATATATATATATATATATAAGATCATATATATGCATAGGTGCATTTTAATATATGTTATATCGCGCGCATCATTTAACATTTGCTTCTGCTTCTGTTTCTGAATATATTTTGGAGTTCCTTTCCGATGCTTCTTATCATCAATTGATTCTACCTCAATGAAGCTCTTGCTGTTTTTCATTTCTTGTCTCTTGGATACAAATATGCTACTTGTGTTGTCCATCTCTTCATCTCAGTATTCATGCTACGCACGCAGCCGTTCCAGCTGAGCATTTGCAGTCGACTTTCGAGAATGACGTCTTTGTATTTGTTAACATTTCTTATGTGTTTCCTAGGTATATTTTTCTGGAATGATATATCGGGGACACTTCGTTCCATCATCCTTAGAATGCGTGCAAGGCCTTCTCCATACAAAATTACTGATAGAACTTTGCTGTCAAAGCTAGTTCTTTTGCGACACATGTTTCATTTCATTTTTTTATTTACTAGTACGTGCTTGTCAGAAATATATGTATGAATCCGCTTCTTCCATAAGAAGCTTTTCTATTTGTATGAGTGTTTTTCAAAAGACATTACTTTTTCTATTCACACACACATTCACATGCAAACATACGCACACACACACGCATATATATATATATATATATATATATATATATATATATATATATATATGTATGTATATATATATATTTGTAAATTCAGATAAAATTTAGTGGGAAAAATTTTTAACATGTCAGTTTAAGACATGCGCTGTCAACCCCGTTTAAACAAAGAATGAGGAAAAATTCTAATGCCGGAGGCTTGGTCTAGTAAAGGAAGGGGTGGCGGAATATTGGCTATTATAGGGTTATGCTAGCGGAATCTTAATAGTAATTTCTTTTATGGTAGTGGGAGGTATGTGGCTTGGCCATTGTGTTAATAGTGGTAGTAGGAGGAAAAAGATAACTGTTCAGCCAAATTTTTAAAAAGAATTCTGTTGTAACTAAAGGGAAGAATAATCTAATTATTGCAATTTAAACTTATTTCTGTGACGACACATATTAATGATTTCTAATATTAAAATTATATTACATTCTAATATTAAAATTATAAAATTTTAATTTTTTTTGTTAACCCTCTAGGGCCATTCGTATCATATTTGATACAGTATGAAAACAAGCCTTGAAAGAAATATTTTCCTGAAAAATTTTTTAAGAGAAATATTTTATAAATTTCAAATGAAAGCAGTACTGACTGCTCAGTCAATGAATACCAAATGTTTCCTTATAGGGAAATACCAAATGTTTCCTTATAGGGAAATACTGTATCAAATATGATACGAATGGCCCTAGAGGGTTAAACATTGATTGCACCTGTCTTTTACGCTATTAGGGGACCTTAACTTGCCTATCAGCGTCCACTTTTATCTGTGGGTTTATGTTACTTTCTTTTAATTCTTAGTATTTTCGGGAAAGGGCTGTTTGATATCTTAAATTGGGCTTAGT